>QUSF01000016.1:15929069-16047345 GCA_003676055.1 Chloebia gouldiae
ACTCCTCCCATTTCATCCCGAGGCTGAGGAGGGAAGGGTGGTCCTGCATCCCCAGATGGCACCTTTGGAGTTGTCCCCAGAGCAGGGCATGTCTGAGCTGAGCTCTCAGCTCTTCTGGAGGTCACACACCTACCAGCCAGTGCCATGCTGGGCATGAGGGAGGGAGCTCATGCAAACCTGTTTTTAAGAGTAGCCATAAATAAAATGTAAAGAGCACTGTCTGGTACACAGAGTCCAGGCACTCCTGTGACAGCTTTGTATTTATGAAGGGCTTAAAATGCGACTTAGCTGAGAAGGGACTGGTTAAAACACATGGGGTCCTTGACATGTGGCATCCTAAAGGCTTCACTCACATCCACATCAATTCCTGCACACTCGCCTCGCTCAGCTCTGAGCTGGAAATATCTTCTTGGGGCTCTGGGAGTCTGGAAAGCTCTGTGGCTCTGAAAATGCAGCCTCATGAAGCATCTCTGAGTTCTCCAGAGTGGAGAAGCCAGGCAGACAGGGTCCTGCTTCCCCCCACTTCTTCCCAAGGGAATGCTCTGTTATGTATAGCAGGGTGTGCAGCCTCTCCCTTACCATGGCCATGGTAGCACTCACTTTCCATCATGGTCCTTCCCATCTGGAGCACCCTTCATCCCTGCTGGACCAAAACTTGTAGGACAGAAAGATCCCAGGAATCCCCTTGTCTCCAGCAACCATGTTAAAAAGAAATGAAACTGCAGTTTCCAAGCTCCTGGGGAAAACCGTTGCCCCATGCTCTGCAGAGATGCTGGTGTTTAGATGCCTCCAGCCAAAACATTGTTGCATTCAACCATTGCCCCTGAATTACTCAGAATGCAGCACATTCGTCCCAGTAACCTGTGCCTCTGATATTTCTTTTCAGCTAGAGAGCAAATCCCCTAAAATAGTCTGTTTCTGTGGGCAAATTCTTCTTTTCTGACTTGCCTTCAAGCCCGAGCATTTCTGCTTCTCACCTATTTTTAGCCATGACACTATAGGTCCCTTGACTGATGAGCCTGCTTGTAACTAATTTATTCCTGTCTTCACTCTCCCTGGACAACCAGCCCTGAGAAAAGTGTGAGCCTGCAGAGGGGGTCGGTGGAGAGAAGTCCACAATTTGATGATGATTCTGTCGCCCAAACCAGCCTGCCCTTGACCTTGGGGTAGATACTGGCCGAGCCTTCCATGTGGTGTGATAAGCCCTGCAGCAAAGCTGAAGCATTTCAGAGCTGGAAAGCTGGAAAGCATTTCAATGACCCTGGACCTCCTGGCTCCAGCCCTGCTTCAATCCCACAGTCACCAGCTCTTCATCAGCATTTTAGTCCTGCAAACGGGCCCCAGCACTTTCCCCCAAACCATACAAGCCCTTACTGCCCCCATCCAGCATAGTTTATGCCCAGCTTACAGGCTGTTACCAACTGCAAAAAGCAAACACCTCACTTAACACCTGTTTCACCTTCTGGACGTGGCTCCATCCTCTTCCCAGCCCTACCACAGCAGCCTGGTAGGGGCAGGGAGTCGGACCCACACCCCTCGTTCAAGAAACAGATGCTGTGGGCTGGGTTTGGCAGCTTTGGATGAGCCCAGGGAAGGGAAAGGAGCTGCTGCATCCACCTCTGCATCCACCTGGAGTTTGCTCTCCAGGGCTTTGCACAGCCCCATCCATTCACCCCCTTTTCCCCCCAGCACACCCCACAGTCGGGATGAGCAATCCAGTGCTCATGTTTTGGGTCCACACTCCAGCAGGATGATTATTTGAGTGCCTAATGCACTGCTGGCAGCAGGCGAGTTGTAAATCACCCTGACAAAGCCACCGGCAGACTCCGCTGGGATTCTAGGAGATTAAAGGGAAGCATAAATGTAGGGACACAACAGGTCCTGCTCCAGTTTGCTTGGAGCTCTGATGGCTCTGCGATGTTGCCCAGCACCCACTGGCATGGTCCCAGTGCTTCTCCCAAGCCAAGCCCACCCCCTGGCCCAAATTAACATGTCCAGCACCTTCCAACTCCTGAGCAGCTCTGGCCAAGTCCTTCAAGCCTTTCTGTGGGAAGTGCCAAACCTCCCTTCCTCATCCCAAACCTTCGCTGCCTCAGTCAGTCCTCTGGGAGCAAAAGTGGGAGAGACTGAGGGATGGACATGGACATTGACAAGGGATGGACATGGAGGAAAGCCCCCAGCTTTGTTTGGGGTGGGGTAGAGGTTGTCCCTGTCCCCGTCCACCCTCGGAGAGGAGATGCACTCGTGCAGGGTGGGATCTGTGCAGAGGAAGGTCTGTCAGACAACCTCCTGCTCTGTGGCATTTCTAGCCCATGGAAGGGAGTCCCGGAACTTCCTCCCGCACCTGCCAGCCCCCGGAGCTCCCCAGCCCCCTCACCAGCGCGCAGAGCAGTGCTCGGTGCTATAGAGCCCCGCAAAGCAGGCGGGAACAGCAGCAGGCAGAGGGGGACACAGCCATGTCCCCAGCAGCGCGGGACAGCAAACCTGGCCGGTGGCATGTTCCGGGACATCCCAGCCACCGAGATCCAACACCTGCCGTGGCACCTCCCTGTACCCTCAGCCATGCCCGCCAAGCATCCCCGCAAACTCCTGGGCACGCCGGTGCCGGGGAAACAGGCACGGGGGGAAGCAGCGCAGCCGGGACAAGAGCGGCTAAGACTTACGAGCCCAGGCTCGGCTCTCGGCGGCGAAGAGGAGCAGGAGGCACGGGAGGAGGAAGGCGAGGGGACCCACCCCGGGAAGCATCGCAGCCCGGTGCTGGTGCCCTGGGGCTTCGGTCCCGGGGCGCGCTGCCCGCTGTCCCGGTGATGTCTCGGGATGTGCGCTGAGGGCTTCTCTCCCGCTGCGGGTGCCCGGCGGGGCCGCGGTCTCGATCCGGAGGTCGGGCGCCTCGGAACACAGCGCGGGGCCCGGGGCTGCCGCAGCCCGGGGATGTCGGTGCCCGGGGATATTGGTGCCCGGAGGTGCCGGAGCTGGGGCTGTGACTGCCCGAGGAGGTCGGTGCCGGAAGCGCTCCGGTGCCGCTGTCAGGGCTGTCGGTGCCCGGCGGTGCCTGTGCCCGGGGCTGTGGGTGCCCGGCCGTCGCGGTGCCCGTGCCGGCGGTGTCGGTGCCCGGGGATGCCGATGCCTGTGCCCGGCGGGGCTCGTTTCGCTCCAGTCAAAGGCGCCTCCTTTAGGGAGAGTCGAGGAGTTGTTTGTTGGTATTAAAGGCGGAGATCGAAGCGGGAGGGGGGATCCGCAGGGTGGGCATTTTATATTTTTTTTAATTATTGTTATATTCCCACTTTTTGGGGGGGGTGTTTTAGGAAATTCCTCGGCGGCGGGAGGGAGGAGGGAGGGCGGGCGGGGAGGTGGTGCGGGAGCCGCAGGGTTAACCCCTGCAGCCCTGCAGCCTGGCCGGGGCTCTGCCGGGCTGGACTTCGCCCTGGGGGCTACGAGCCAAGAGGTGACAATGGGGAACATCACCGCCTCAAACAAGGCGCGGCTGCGCTCCTTCTCCCTGTCAAACTCCACCTGGACACCCGGCTCTCCCCACCAGCTGCTTGGCATTCCCTCCAATTCATAAAGCTCTTTAAATGCCCAGTGTAGCCCCTGCCTTTAGGAACTCCCCGGTCCCAGCCCACAGTCCCAACCCTCCCCCACCACCCCAGCAGTGTGGGGAGCAGTGCTCCCACCCAGCTCCGCATGAAGGGCATGAAACACCATCGCTTGGAAAAGCACTGGTCATGCCGTCATCCCTGGAGAAGCCACCTGGCCTCCACACAACGTTGCTGCTGTTCCTGCTGCTCCCCAGGTCCTGCACAAAGTGGTCCAGCTCGGGCTGCCAGCCCTTCCCTGCCTGTCTGTGGGGCTCAGTTTTCTGCTCTCCAAGATCAGCTGTGTCTCCACTTCCCATGGCCAGAATAAGCCAGGGTCACCAGTTAGTGATGGAGGTGAATTTCTGCAGCTTCCTTAGACCAGATTTTGTGTGGTTTTTTACCTGCTCCTCCTGTTCCACCTTCACAACTCAGGGGTGCTCAGAGCAAGACGCTTCATTAGCACACAGGTTTTAATGCAGCGATAAACACCTTCATGTTCCGTCCCTGGGGAGGCTTGGATGGAGCTCCCAGACTTTTCAGGGTTCCTGAGCTTCTTCTTGGCAAATGCCTTCATGTCTACAGGTCTCTCTTCCCATTATCTCCTTCAGCTTTCTCACACCACTGGCCAGAAAGGAACTGTCATCATCTGTGATCCCTTTGGTGACAGGAGATCTCCTCCATCAGCCAAGCTGTTAATTTTGTTCTCTTAATTCAAGCTCAGAACTGGGCTTTCCAGGGTGTGAGATATTTGTGACTGCTGCCATCCCACACTGAGAGTGGCATCAAGCCACTGGTCTGCCACGGTGTCCCCAAACCCCTTATCCTGGTCGCACCAACCACATTTCTTGCAGAGATGAAAGAAATCAAGGGTAATTTCTGCAGAAAAAAAACATATTCTTTCTATCCATCTCCTAATTTTGCCTCTCTATCCCAGGTGCCAACATGCCCTTGTACAAAACCATGCTTGTTCCTGGAGCTGGATATGAGGGAAATCTTTGTAATAATAAAGCTTTTGGTACCCTTTTGAATCACCAGCTTTGTTATTTTCCCTTTAATCTGCGAGCAAAAGAAATCAAGACCCATTTCTGTTGCCACATGGGCTGGACATATATTCTGGGAAGAAAGGGGGAAACACTAAATCCTAGTGATGAAAAGCAGGTGAATCTCCACCCCACCTTGGCTCTCCCCCCACAGGAATACCTGAGAACCTCCAAGAGCACAGCCCAGTGTGCAGAGCAGAGGACAGGGCTGAGACATCGGCAGGGATGGTCACAATCTGTCGTTTACCAGCTCTAATGACAATTTTACCACTCAGTGCCCTCCCCTGGGAATGGCAAATGGGATTCTGCTGAAGGACCCAGGAACTCCGGGGATACAGGAGCCCAGAATCCAGGGACACTCTGCACATCATCTGGCACCAACCTCTACAGAGAGCACAAGCTGTGCTGTCACATTCCAGGGCCAACCACAAATGGGAATTCTTCTCACAAGGAAGAATTTCTTCCCTATATTCATCCCTGCCCTCTGGCAGTGGAAGGCATTCCCTGTGTCCTGTCCCTCCACCCCTTGTCCCCAGTCCCTCTCTAGGTCTCCTGGAGCCCCTTTAGGCCCTGCAAGGGCTCTGAGACCTCCCTGGAGCTTTCTCCTCTCCAGGTGAGAACCCCCAGCTCTCCCAGCCTGGCTCCAGCCCTGGAGCAGCTCCCGGGCCTCCTCTGGGCTCTCTCCAGCAGCTCCAGGTCCTGCTGCTGTTGGACCCAGAGATTAAAGTTGTCACCACCTAATGCCACTTCTCTTTTTTCACTGCTCCACTCATTTCCAGCTCTCTGCCAGTTTTTCTAGCAATGCCCCTCTATTTTCCCCTCATGCCTCGATAAAGATGTTTAAAGAGGTTTGGATAAACAGCAGACTCCTTCCAGCTCCCACCAGGAAAAGCTGGTACCTCCTCTTCCAGCTCTTCCTTTGCACAGGGCTGACTTGAAAAGCCCATTTGTAGCACAGTGCTGTGGTCAAGTTATGAAAGTACTTAGAAAAATGGGGACACAAAGTCCAAGTCAATGAAGTTATTTTGTGCCTCTGCTGCAACAGCTGACTGTAGATCCTGGCCCCACATCAGGGCTAAAACTTATGGGAAAGTTCAGGCATGTCCTAAGTGCAGACCCAGGAAATAAAGGCCAGCCATGTCAGGAGCAAGGTGCTCTGTTACATCTCTGTTGGGTCTCATAAAGAATACATTCACCCTTCGGCAAAACCAAGGCTCTTTATCTTCATATGTGAAGGAATCTGTCTGAAAGTTCAATACTGCCAACATCAATCCATCTGTGATCATGAATCGGGCTCCAAAAACCATGGCATTGACCTGCAGATAACAAAGTATGGGTGTGTTCTGTTTGTCTTCTGGTTCCTGAGCCTTTGGGTCAAACTCACCTTATGTTTTCTGGGCAATCAAGAAGACAAGACAATTCCTTTTTTTTTTTTTTTTAATGAGAATGAAAACAGAATCTTCTGCAAACTACTGAGTAAACAGCTTGGCTCCAATAACATTCCCCACCTTGCAAGCCCTGTGGCTGGAGTGTGAGCTGGCCAGGCTGCAGGCTGGAGGAGCTGGCTGCACACTGCACCTCTCCTTGGAAGTTTGTAGCCCTGCGTCCCTGATGTTTAATCCAGTGTGGGTGAGGAGAAATGCACATGAGAGGGATGTCAGCTGTAGGCAACAGAGCTGGAAACCTGCAGGACTCAGAATTGTTGGAAGGCGGTCTGAAGGAACTGGGCTGCAGGAGTAAGTCCTGTTCGGAAACAGAGGAGCTGCTGTCCTCCTCGGAGTGAGGGACCCGGGATTGCCCCCAGGATTCGAGGTGCCCCAGCAGTGCTAGTACCAGGACAGGCACTGCCCTGGTCCTGCTGCCCCCCTGGTGCTGGGACAGGCCAGGATGCTGGTCAGGCAGCGACTAATCATGTTGTTAGCAGCATGCATCACCCATCACCCTGCAGAGAACACCACAGAAGAGCTAAATGGAGCAAAGTTCATATTTTCCTTGTGCCATACCTTCACACAATTCCCATCCTAAGCCTGAAGCCTCATGGGTTTCCTCTCCTCATGTGGGGATTCAAAAACTAGAGGGCAGGATAAGGTGGTATATAGGGAAAGAATTCCTTCCTGTAAGAGTGGGCAGACCCTGGCAGAGGGTGCCCAGAGCAGCTGTGGCTGCCCTTGGAGCCCTGGAAATCTCCAAGGCCAGGCTGAACAGGGCTTGGAGCAGCCTGGGACAGTGAAGGTGTCCTTGCCCATATGAAGGGGGTTAGAATGAGATGAGCTTTAATGTCCCTTCCAACCCAATCCAGCCCACAATTCCCTGTTCCCATCCTGCTGGGTGATCCAGTGCCTCAGAGATCTCCTGAAGGTGACTGTGTCTGGGGAATCTTCATCAGAGTGTTTCCCATGGACTCCTTTCCAATGTGTGAAACTCCACCTTGCTTGAGGGCCAGTGGGCTTTGAAGAGCTCTAAAGCCACACCTTTTTGAGGGTTTAAGGCAGTCAGTGACTGGTGAGGCTTAAGAAAGTCATCTACAGATGGAAGCACATAGTCCAACCTGGAATGGGAAAGCTGGTCATTTTTTTTAGAATCTAAGCATGTTGCCAAGCACAAACCCAAATGAATAGTCTGTAATCTGTACAAACCAGAGATACAGAGAGGACAGTGGTAAGGGATTCTCCTCTAGGCATGGAGACCAGCAACGAAGCAAGAGGCAGGGCTGAAGAAAGGCTGACTCAAGCAAAGGGATAGAGAGGAAAAATGGAAGAGCACAGTGCCATGGGCCTGTCTGTACCTCCTGTATCCACCATGACACGTCCCACCTGCAACCATGGAAGAGATCGGCCTGGCTAGGGCCAGCATCATCGCTGGGAGGACTGGGAAGAGAAACAGTGGTGGCAAAACCCTGCCAGCTCCTCGGAAGAAGTGAGAAGCAGAGAAATGCTCCCTGATAGGCTGAGCAAGGCTGAGGTTTTTGGCTGGGGACAGCAGGATTTGAGGCTGGAGCCTTGCACTGTCTTAGGATTCCCTCTGCAGGCCAGCCCTGACCTCCACACATCCCGAGCTGTAGAATCACAGAGGGCTGCGGAGCGGGAGGAACCTCAGATTCCCGCAATGCCACCCCCTGCTGTGGGCACCTTGCACTGTCCCAGGCTGCTCCAGGTCTCGTCTGTTGTGGTGCGGTGTCTGTTCCGCCTGTCTTCAGCCCCGAGCAGCGGCGTGCTTGGCGGAGGGAGAGGAGGGAGAAGATCAGCCCATCCCCCCTGGCTCTGCGGTCTCAGATACTGGCGCGGAGACAAACGGAGGTGACACGGGACTTGGGGGTGAACAGGATGGTTTTATTCAATGAGCCCCAAGACTCCCTGGGACGGGGGGACACAGCTTTTATACCCGAACCTGAGAGGGGGGTGTGATACCAGGAGAGCACATACCTAGGGAATGTGGGCAGGGAGGGGGGCAGGAAAAGGGCAGAGGACAATCCAGAGGGGGAGGGGCAGGGAAAGACCCGGGAAGAACGGCAGCTGAGTGGGGGAGGGGACCAGGGAGGGGGATAGCAAAAAAACACTAAACAAACATTAATAAAGAGAAAAACCACACCTCTGCATCTCACTCCTTTTTTTCAAAAAGAAGGAGAGTTCTGAGGTTTAAACAAATTAACAAAGCATAAAATTCATATAGTAACATTACAAATTACTAAAAGGTCATAAACTGAAAGACAGCAGATAAGGATAAACTAATCCTAATTACAACACATGGGGTAAAGATTTTCTTCACTTTAAAACTTAAAACATATAAAATAGTCATAAACAAATTCTTCTAGATCAGAGGTAGAAGCAAGATTCATGACTTGATCTGACGCAGCGCTTGTGGTGTTTAGATCCTTGCAGAGCTGGAACAGAGAGCAATGATGTGGTTTCTCTCATTTGATTGTTTGGTTGCGAAGTGGGCACAGTATTATGGATAATAATTAAGGAGGATGATCTTTCTTTCTATAAAATATAACTCAATCAAAGAAATTATTTCAAAATTATCAAAAGTAGTAAGGAAAGCTTGCATCAGAATAAAAAGGGGACTTTGGGTAAGGTACACTTAAGGGATGGGATAGGGGAATCAGACAATCCCTTGATTAGTGATTGTCATGATTGGAAAGGGGGATCGGTAAAGGGTGGACCTGGGTGCCATCATTTTAGGAGGAAAACAAAATGGTGGATTCCTGATCCGGGTTTCTGGCTTCACCTTCCTCCAAAGGAGATCCCCCCCCAGAAACGGGGGTGATCTCCTAAGAAAAAAGGTCCTCTGACAAGAGGTGCTTCCAGCAATCCTTCCCCCCAGAGGAGGAGCCAGAAGAAGGACTGGGGGACTGATCCAACACTGCCTCCCAACAATAGGGGCTAGCCTCACTGCAGGATGGTGCAGGGTCCTTGGGGGAGGGCCGAGGCTGGCGGGAAATCTTGGGGCGGAAGAGAAGGATCAAGGCGGGAAAACGGGTTCCAAGTGGCATGGCCAGCGCCATCTTGGGAGGGGGTGCCGGGCACGCTGCGTCTCGCCCGCGGTGGCACGGCCAATGCCACCCCCAAGGGAGAATAATAGTGTCCAGCAGGGCGCTTGGGGCGGCTTGTACCCTGCCATCCCCAAGGGAGAAGGTTTAGGAAAGTCCGTGGGGGAAAGGGGATGGGGAGCTTTGCAGAAGCCAAAGGGGAAATCTACAGGAGAGAGCCCCAACGCAGCTGGAAGTTGACGAAATGCGTGAATGTGAAGGGCCTCTCTTAAGATATTATCAAGTCTCCCATAGCTGACGTGTCGCCATTTACAATTCTGTCCCATTTGTGTCTTTTCTACTCTCCCTGCCCCCAGAGCCCAGAACAGGGAGGAGAGAATAGAAAAGACAGCCTTCCGAGAAGAAGAAGAAGCCCCAAATGTGGGTCCCCCCCAAAAGACCAAGTGGGATTAGCTCCCCCTTGGAAAAGAAAAAAATTCGCCCGCCTGCCAGGGACATGCAAAAATACAGCCCGAGTCTAGGCACAGACGGTGGTTAAAATGCAGAAAAGAAAAGAAAGGGGAAGCCCAGCTGCCTGCCAGGGATCCACTCTGCTCCAGTCCCACTTACCCTCCGGGAGCGGGCAGTGGTGGCTCGATCGTTCTCCTCGGGTCCTGGGAAAATCGTGCTGAAATGGGGATGTTGTTTTTCACGGTTTGGCTCTTCCAGAGACCTAGGTGTTCCCATTAACTAAGGCTCATCCCTGAAACATTGAATTTGGCCACTATTAGTCTCTGGTGGTCTCAAGCAAATGCTGTCAGCAGCGAGCTCCAATGCGCCAGTTCTTCAGGCTCGGGCTCAACCTCGAGCCGCTGCCACACCACCCTCTTTGTCCTGGGGTAAGTCTGCCCCCCTTAAGGCCCCTGTAGTACGGCTGCCCCTGCAGCAGGGCTGCCCCTGGCCGGGGTAGAGAGCACAGTGGCAGGGACAAAAGAGGGTCCTGGAACCTCAGGGTTTGTTTTTTTTTCTTCTCAGCGCTGGGTTCCTCTTAGCGTAGTGCAGAGCTTTCACAGCTGCGGGTGTTTCTCTTCCCTCCTTCCTCTTCTGTGAGGCAGGCACCCCCACGAATCACAAGACGAAGAACGAAACCATCCTCTGCTACCATTTGTTGTGGTGCGGTGTCTGTTCCGCCTGTCTTCAGCCCCGAGCAGCGGTGTGCTTGGCGGAGGGAGAGGAGGGAGAAGATCAGCCCATCCCCCTTGGCTCTGCGGTCTCAGATACTGGCGCGGAGACAGACGGAGGCGACACAGGACTTGGGGGTGAACAGGATGGTTTTATTCAATGAGCCCCAAGACTCCCTGGGATGGGGGGACACAGCTTTTATACCCGAACCTGAGAGGGGGGTGTGATACCAGGAGAGCACATACCTAGGGAATGTGGGCAGGGAGGGGGGCAGGAAAAGGGCAGAGGACAACCCAGAGGGGGAGGGGCAGGGAAAGACCCGGGAAGAACGGCAGCTGAGTGGGGGAGGGGACCAGGGAGGGGGATAGCAAACAAACACTAAACAAACATTAATAAAGAGAAAAACCCACCTCAACACCCATCCAGCCTGGACTTGGACCCTTTCAGGGATGTGGCAACCACAGCTTCCTGGGCAACCTGGTCCATTTTTGGATGATTCTTGTAAAATATTTCTTCCCAGCCTTCCATTTAACCCTGCCCTCTGGCCATGTCAAACCATTGCTGCTTGTGGGGCTTTGGGCTGGAAGAGAAGCTGGAGACACAGAAACCAAGTTCCATCCAGGGCAGGCTGGAAGCACAGAAGTAATTTGGGACTACAGCTGGCAGAGATCCTTTTCCAAATCCAGTGTGCCTGGGACTCTGCAGAGGGCTACAGCTCTGCACAGCTCTTTGTCCTACACCTAACTTTGGTTAGGTGGGGCAGCTTTGTGGGGAGCTCGGAAACAGCACACTCCATCTGGCTCTGGCCAGCAACAACTTCTACAGGACAGACACACAAATTGCTGGACTGAGTCCAGTCCCAAACTGCTGCCATAATTCATCTCAATAAAGTCAGTTGCTTCATGAGAAGCAACTTTTTTGTCAACTGGCATTTCATGGAGCCCACAACAGCAGGGATCCACATGCTGGTATCCTTCCAGTCATTCAACATCCAGAGACAACTAAAGATAGACATGTGGGTGAGATGCAAAGTTAATAATATCCCCCTGCAAGTTCCTGGCGCACGTGCAGAGGCTGTTTCTTGGGCAAGAATCACCACTTCCTCTCTCCAGCCAAGGAGTGAGGAGCCTGCTCAGGGAGGCTCAAAGGTGTAGGGCTTCACCTCTGCCTCTGCAGCCACATTTTCCCTTCTGCCAGCCCAGCGTAGATGAGAGGCTTCATCAGAGAGGGTGCTAAAATATGATGAAAAGACAGATTGGTTTGGTGGCCCAGTAGAGAGATGAAAAGCAGAAGAGAAGTGCAAGAGATTTCCATAGCAACTGATGCAGAGGCTCTGCCTCTTCCAGTTTGCTCTGAGTCACCATCCATGGTGGCTTAACTCTGGCTGGACGCCGAGTACCCAGCAAAAATGCGCCATCACTCCCTTCCTCAGCTGGACAGCGGAGGGAAGACTGAACAAAAGGCTCCTGGGTCGGGATAAGGACAGAGAGAGACCAGCCACCTGCTACAGTCACGGGCTGGCAGAGCTGGGGGTGTTCACATGGGGAGAGCTCAGACACCCTTACAGGGCCTGAAGGGGCTCCAGGAAAGCTGGAGAAGGACTTGGGACAAGATGTGGAGGGACAGGACACAGGACATGACTTCCCACTGGCAGAGGGCAGGAATGGATGGGATATTGGGAAGGAATTGTTCCTGTAAAAATGGAAAAGCCCTGGCACAGGTACTCAGAGCCGCTGTGGCTGCCCCTGAATCCCTGAAGTGCCCAAGGCCAGGCTGGACAGGGCTTGGAGGAGCCTTGGACAGGGGAAGGTGTCCCTGCCCATGGCAGGGTGGCCCTGGGTGATTTGTAGGGTCCTTCCAAGCCAAACCATCTGTAATTCCATGATTTGTCCTCAACAAACCGGGCGGCCAGCCTGTCCTGACAAAGAGCTGGACCTTCTGTAGCCTAGATGAATATTCATGAGTGGGCGTAGCCAGCACGGAGGCGGGAGCGGCGCGTGGCGCTTTTTACCATGACCCGCGGGGGGCGTCCCCTCATGAATTATGCGGATGGGCGTGGCCACCGCGGCCCTTCAAAGTGTGGGAAGATGGCGGCGGCGGGTGTCGGCGGCCGGGCCGCGGTGCGGGGGCGGCGGCGGCGGGGCCTGCCCCCGGCCGAGGAAGAGCGGGACGCGGTGGTGCTGTCGGTGGCCGAGTGCCCGGTGTGCCGGCAGGCGCTGGTGGAGGCGGTGACGCCGCCCTGCCGCCACTCGCTCTGCCTCTCCTGCTTCCAGCGCTGCCTGCAGGGCCCGGGCCTCTGCTGCCCGCTGTGCCGCAGCCGCCTCTCAACACGGGCCCGGCGGCAGCAGGCCGAGCCCGCAGCCACCACGGCCGCCGGAGCAGCAGGCAGGGAGCGGCGGCCGCTGGACCAAGGTGCGGCGGCACCTGCGCCCCCCCCATTGCTGGAGCGGGGGGGCGCGGGGGCGTGGGCGTGGCTGGGGGGGCGTGGCTGCCGCGGAGTCGCGGGGAATTCGCGGGGGCTCAGCCCGGGGGGCGGGGCCGGCGGGCGGGAGGTGCGATGAGCTCCGCCCGGGGGGCGGGGCCTCGCGGACGTGCCGTGAATCCGCGGAGATGGGACGGGGGTGGGGGGTGTGGTGGGGCCAGGCGCCGAGGTGTGATGAGCTGGCGGGGGCTCAGCCCGAGTGCTGGGGACCGAGCGGGGAGGGGACACTGAGGCTCAGCCACCCTGCTCTGGGGCATCGGGAGATGCAGGGCATGGAGACCATCCTGCCCTGGAGGGGATGCTGGCTGGTGAGGTGTTTCCCCACTTCCTCTGGTGTTTTTGTGGTAACGTTGGCCCAAAAGGGAACGGTTCCAACGGTGCTGCCAGGAGTTGGGCAGGTTTGTACTGCATCAAGACAGGAAGGGTTTTGCACCATAGGAAAGTCAAAGTGGCTTGTTGACGTAATAAAAATCCATTATCCCTGTGTTCATGGCTTTTAGCTGCACGTGTCCTCCCTGCTTCCAAAGCCAGGTGCCTTCTCAACTCCTAGAAAACTGCTGCCTGTGTTCCCTTCAAAATAAATCCTCATGTGAAACAGTGGCATCGGTCTTTCCTGGTGGGATCTGCTGGAGATGCCCACCTTGCTGCTGTCAGAACTCAGGATGCTCTGGGATCTGTTGGTTGGAGAGATGTTGGAGCATAGCAGTGCTGAGGGGAAAGCTGTAGGGCAAACAAGGATTTAAGCTACAGATAAACATCCTTTTACCCCAACCTGTTCCTTTCCGAACGTGTTTCTGGTCTCCCGCTTCATGCTTGTGTCAGCACCCTCTAATTGGCTGTGGGAAGAATTGGCAGGATGAGCTTAAACAGCTTAAATAGGTGGTTTGAACTAACCCCACTAACCTGGAAGAGATTTAGGAAGCCTTCATGCGGAAGGATTTGCTGAATCCTTAAAGAGATGGGCTGTCCAGGGGGAGCTGAGCTGAAGTGCTGGGAGCAGTTCCTCTGGAGGACGGATAGTGGGAACTCCCTGAATCAACCTCTGCTCCAGGGCAGTGGTGTCAGCCATGCTTAAATGGACTTCTTGGATGAGAGTGTCCCGCCGTGCTGCAGGAATGCTTGTGCAGTGTTAGCTGGGCTTCTTAAAGCAGAATTAGTTTTAATTCTCTGCTTGTCCTGAGTTGTGTGAGATGTGCGTGGCACAAAGGGGAATGGCTTCTCACCAGGTTTCGATGGGATATTAGGAATTAAGTTCTTCCTTGTAAAGGTGCTGAGGCTCTGGCACAGGGTGCCCAGAGCAGCTGTGGCTGTCCCTGGATCTCTGGAAGTGTCCAAGACCAGGTTGGATTGGGCTTGGAGCAGCCTGGGACAGTGGAAGGCCCATGGCAGTGGGTGGAATGAGGTGATTTATAAGTCTCTTCCAGCACCTGCTGCTCTGGGCTCATCCACTGAACCAGCCATTTCACCATGTAAGACATTATTATGTGATTCTGTTATCAAAACAGATTAAGCCCAGATATTCAATTAAATCTCTTAAAATGTGCAAAATCTTTAAAACTACTCGGTATGACCACTTGACATACCTTCATTATTCCAGCGTAAACCAGCTCATTTATCATAGTTTCATGCCCCAGTTTTTGTTATTCCCTTTGGAATTGATTCTTCCATAGTAGTGGGCTCAAGGAGCCCTCAAACCCTAGCTGAGGCTGGGGATTCTGCACTGAGTGACTAAATAGGTACAAAGTCCTTGTCGCAGCATTTGTCACACAGAACTGGATAGAAATCAGCAGAGATGCATGCTCGCTTCCTGGCATGGGCTAGGTTTTCCTGAGAGCTCCTGGGCATCTGATTCCCTAGGAGCTGCCCTGCTGCCTTCAGCCTGGCCCCAGCTGTGGCTCCAGAAGGAGCCAGGTGACCCATGGGTCCCACATCCCCTCTGTGGGCATCTCCAAGCTCTGTAGAGCACTTGGGAAGGTGCCCTAGATGCTGCTGTACAGCCAGACTCAGAGCTAAAGCTGCAGTGCTGGCTGCAATGCTTTGCTGAGTGAGGTTTCTTATATTAAAGCTTTGTGGAATTCTTGGAAGGCAGAGAGGAGCAGCAGATGGGAGGCTTGGAGACTGCGGGTGTGTGTTTGAGAATTCAGCTGGCCGAGGAGAAGGAACAGAATATGTTTGCAGCGAGGTGCTCAGCCTGATTTGTGAGAAAATAAGTGCATCCACATTTCAGAGAATCAGATTTCTTTTGTTTCTCCCCTGCCCACTAGCAATGCATAACAATCACTAACTGACACTTTTTCAGGAGGGGTGGCGTGTTTTTGCCAGACTTGTAAAATTACTTCCCTCTTCTTCCTCCCAGTCCTTTTTTGGCAGCTGTTTTCCCCTTTTACTGCTGGACCAAACCAGTCTAGTTCTTGAGCATTTCCCGGTATTTCCTTAAGTTCCTGTAATTTCTGCTGTTCTGTAGCCTGTCACTAGTTTGGGTTTTTTTGTTTCAAGAGCACAGTGCTACAGGTTTGGAAGTGGCAATCCCAAAGAAGCCTTTCCCTGTCTCGGGAAAAGCAGTGATTTGCGCCCCACATCAAACTGATTAAAACTGACACCATACCTTTTTTCCTCCTTGTCAGGATGTTGTATTGCTGGTGGGATGAGTTAAATTTAAGACTTCCTAGGAAGATAGGATAGTGTGCCTCTCTGGGGGGAAGTAACTGTGCTGTAAGGCTATCAGAGGGCTTGCACCTCCACTTTTTTTCCTCGTCGTCCTCTCTCCAGCGCTCCCCAATACTTAAATTATCCCAGAGCTAGCCTCAGTGGTCAGTGTGAGAGGCATGGCAGTGGATCATTAACTCTTGGAAAATAATTTTCCAGTTGAGCAATAGTTACACCTGTACTAGGGTCAGAAAATTCCTAACTTTGTATTTTATATTTTGAAAACATTTAAGATTTCATCCTCAACTGCAAGTGTTAACTGCCAGGAGTTAAAAGTAAAAGTAGTGAAAACCTCAAGGGAAAGGGAAGCTGCAGAGCCTACTGAAAGTTTCCGTGGAAGCTGGGGGTGAGGGTGATTCACTCCTGCTGGTGGCAGAGCTGGGACTTGCCTGATGGCATCAGTTTGGCAAAACCCAGGAGCCTCTGAACAACTGACAGGGACCTGAAAGGTTCTGAATCGAGTTCAGATTTACTTTTAGTCAGCCCATGTTGGTAAATTTTCCAGATGGAGGTTTCTGAATCACTTGCTATGTGCTGGTCTGCAGTGCGGTTCCACGGAGATGGGGTGTAAGACACACTTCCGAGCTAGTGTGGAAAGGATGGACTCATTCAAGGGGATTGAGGCTGCAAGTCAGATGCCTCTTATAAAGAAAACCAGTGTTAAATAATTAGAAAATCCTTTGTCCTCTCAAATAGTGCAGAAGTCAGTTGTTTTTTCCAAGACTGAGCACCGTAGGATGTAACTCTTGACTGCCAGCATAAAACAGCAGGATGCCAGGTTTGATCTGCCACCATGACTGTTTTGGTGCTCTCGCCAGGCTGGGAAGGAGCAGCCCTCCCAGCACAGTCAGCTTCATTCAGGAATCAATTCTATTGACCCACAGATCACTCAAGAGGAAGGGCAAGCAGGAGATTTGCTGCAAAATCAAGTAAAAAGCCTTTTCTTCCATGGTTTTGCCTGCTTTGTTGTTGTCCTAGGTGGTGGCACATATTGAACCAGCTAAGCAGCCTTGTCCTGGACCTGAACATCCAGAATTGGTCTGGGAGATGTGCCAGACATGTGATGCTCCAATCACCTCAGCTTCTTCCCAGTGCAAGGACTGGTCTGGTTCCACTTGGAATGGTTCTGTGCTGACAGAAGCATCCTTGGGTGCAGCACCTTTCTGCCCTGCCAGCAGAGGGTATGCTGCCCCTGGAGCTCCTGGAGCTGAGCAAGGGCCTGGAGCATCACCATGCACAGGAGAAGCTGAGGAAGCTGGGGCTGCTCAGACTGGAGAGGAGCCCCAGTGAGAGGGGCCTCAGCCCTGTCTGTCCCTGGGTTTCCTGGGTGTCCCTGGGTATCCCTGGCTGTCCCTGTGTGCAGGAGGGGCAGAGCAGGGCCCAGGCTCTGCTCCAGGCCCAGCAATGGCACCAGAGCCATGGGCAGGGGCTGAGCCCAGGAAGTTCCAGCTGGACATGAGGAAGAACTTCTTTCCTGTGCAATGACCAAGCACTGAACAGGCTGCCCAGAGAGGGTATGGAGTCTCCCTCACTGGAGATATTCTAGAACCCTCTGGACACAATCCTGAGCTCTGGGATGGCCCTGCTTGAGCAGGGAGGTGGCACCAGGTGACCCATAGTAGTCCCTTCCAGTCTTTGGGTTTTCACTCCATTCTGGAGTTCTGTGAAATGCAGATGTACATCTTTGTACAGAGTTGGAAATTTGGGGCTTATCTCTTATTGACCCATCTGTAAAATATACAAGTTGGTACATAAAGATACTGTTGATAAAGTTGCTTTCACCTGTTGTTGGACCCTTGTAGCTCAACCACCACAACTTAGATATAAATGTTACTCCATTATTTAAAATTTCCTCCAACTTGCTGAAGCCAAGTGAGAAATGAGAGAGTTGAAGTGGCTCATCTTTCCTGCTGCATGTTTCCCTTGGGTTAGCTTGTGCCCTGGAAGAGAAAACTCCACCTTTTTAGTTCTGGAGACCAGCCTTAAACATTGAGGAGTAATTGAAGTTTGCTGCAGGCAAGTTACAGATTGCTGCTGCTCTTGGGACTGTCTGTGTGGAAATTTCAGCTTGATAAAGTTCACAAAGAACTGGAACCGCTCAAGAACAAAATTGAAAAAAATATTTTGGGAAGCCTGTGGAAGGTTTCCAGCTGTGGCTGGTTGCAGGCACAGAAGCAAGAGCAGGAATGCAGCCTGGCCTCCCCAGCATCAATATCACTTGGGATTTTTATCGTATGTGTAGAGACACTTGGGATATTTCCCTTTAAAAACAAGCCTGGCTCAGGGAGGCATGTGAGCACAAGGAAATAGCAGGTTTTTTATGAGAAGAGAGGCCTTATGATCTATATGCTTAATGTTTGCTTACCTAAGATGCTTTTTCTCCCTCTGAATACTAAAGAAATGTTGTGTGATTAGTGCAGCTCTGGCATTGCCTGTGGAGTTTGCACTCACCCTCGCTGGCAGGAGGGACTGAAGTTACAGGCCTCTCATGGAACTTTGGATGGGGAAACTAGGGGAAAGCAGGACAAACGGGATTTCATCAGTCTGGAAGTGGCATGTTTGGGCACCAGGGCTGTGACCTGTCCCCAGGGACGAGGGGAATGTGGCCGTGAGCCAGCGGATGCCCAGCAAAACAGCCGGCAGCTGGTCACTGGGTGTTGGATTCACCCACCCTGCCATCTGCCTTTCATTTGGAGACAGAACATTAAGGGAAGTTCTGTGATGGGGGCTCAGCCTGGAGAAAAGGAGGCTCAGGGCACACTGTTTGGCTTTCCACAGTTCCCGGACAGGAGGGGGCAGCTGGTGGGGGCTGGGGGTGTTGGGCTCTGCTCCCAGGGAACAGGGACAGGACAAGAAGAAACAGCCTCAAGCTGTGCCAAGGGACGTTCACTTTGAGAAGCAGGAGGAATTTCTTCACTGGAATGGTGGTCAGGCATTGGCTGGGGCTGCCTAGGGAGGTGTTGCTGTCCCCATCCCTGGGGGTGTCCAAGGAACAATTGGATGGGGCACTCAGTGCTCTGGGCTGGGTAACAAGGTGGGATTGGTCACAGATTGGACTCAATAGTCCCAGACGTCTTTCTCAGCCTAAATCTTGGGATTCTGTGAAAACATGTGGTGGAGCTGCTGGTTTATATCCTTTATATCCTTTAATTTTAGCTGGCTGGGGAAAGGAGGTGCCCCTGATGTTTCCTCCTTGCTCAAACCTGCTCCATCCTGACTGTAGCAAGTTGGGATGATGAGCTGTGCTGCACCCTGCCTGAAATATCAATACGGATAAAGCCAGGATGGTTGTCCGGGGGTGGTTGTTTTGTTCTGGTTGTTCCCTTTTGCCTCCAGGCTCCTCCAGCTGAAGTGCAACTTGCCCAGACTTGCACTGCACAGAAGTGGGAGGGAGCTTTGAGGCTGATATGAGCAAGGGAGTCCTTTGGGAATAAGAGACTCCAGGGATGGAAGCTGAGCTATAACCCTGTGCCAGTATGCTTTTGGTTTCTGGCTTCCCGAGGGGAGAGGGAGGAAGTGGGAGCAGGGAACTTCTGCCAGACAGAGCATCCTGCCGGCTCAGCTTCAAAACCCTGGTCTGGAGAGTGCCCTGCAAGTGGGAGAAAGGCTGTGCTTGCTTGGGACCCGTGGGACAGGGGGATGTGAAGGAGGCATTCCAGAGCAAAGAGGGAGCGTTCCCTATCCTCTGGCTTCAGCAGCAGAAGGGCAGGGCTGGGAATTTGGGGTGTGCTGCTGGCAGCCTGTGTGCCTGGGGTGTCTGCCTGCAGCAGGTACCTAAATCCTGGCTTTATTCCCGGGACTCAGATTCCCTGTGCCTGAAGCCTGGCTTTATTCCCTGTGCCTGAAGCCTGGCTTTATTCATGGGACTCAGATTCCTTGTGCCTGAAGCCTGGCTTTATTCCCCGGACTCATATTCCCTGTGACATCTCCTGGCTGTTCCTTCACACCCGTGTTTACATCCTCCCCGTGCTCCCCTGATTGCTTAACTGCTTTTCAAGGACTCTTTGAGAATCTCAAAGGAAACTTGGGAAGTGCAAAGTGGGATTTCTTAGCCATCCTCCAACTGATGTTTCTGTGTGTTAAACAGAGCTGTGATAGCAGCGGCAGAATATAAACATCTGGGCTTGAAAAAAGTGCTGCAGAAGCTCTTGTGCAGCCTCTGGAGATCTCACTCTTTTTGAGAAATAATAGCCAAAACCAGTTATCAGATACTAAAAAATATTTCCTTTTTTTCCCTTTTTCTTTCCAGACTTTATATTCAGAGCCCCCATTAAATTAAGCAAAACAGGAGAACTCCGAGAAGAATATGAAAGCCAGCTAAGGAAGGTCAGTATTTTGAGTTTCTTTGTTTTTTCTTCCAAACAACTTGGATTTCCTGCAAGAATGCCATCCTACCTGTAGGGAAACCTGAAGGGCTCTTTTTTCCTGTTCTTTAACAAAGGTCATTAATTTTCTTTTTACTGTTCAGCCAGTTAAGGAAATGCCTGTAATTGAGCTTGTAGAAGCCAAATTTTGCTGTCTTAGTCTGCCTTCCAGAACATGGAAATATACCTTCTTTGGAGTGACTGGTTGTGGATGTAATTCCACAAAGGCTTTTGCAGCATAAGACATCTCCTTCTCCTCAAACATCCTTCTCCTCAAAAACAAACTATTCCAAACTAGAGCTTTCTAATTTTTTTTTTAAGCCAAGAATAAAAGTCATTTAGAGGAAAAAAAAAAAAAAAAAAAAAGGGAGAGAATAAAGGCTTTTCAGCTGGTTTGGAATTAACGTCCATGAAATTTTTTTTTTAGATTTTTGATCTTTGTGATCTTGTTTTCCCTTGAGATGGGTCCAACCCCTTACTGGTTATTTTATCTGCTGGACAGAAGGAACCTGAGGGGTTTTTCATTGTTGAAGAATTTTCTTTGGGTTTTCACTTGTAGATCTCAACAAGTTTAAAAAGAGCTGGGACACTCATTGAGTTAAAAAGCCAGCCTTGTCTGAGTAGGAAAATAGGTGATATTTCAGGTAAGTAACTAGTCTGGGAAACCCATATGTGTGAGGAGACGGTTAAAAAGCATGGAAGGGTCTTCTCTTCTGCTTCTCCAGGTATGGAATTAGCAGTGACACTGATGGGCACTGTCACTGCAGGTTACTAAGATAGCTTTGGCTGACTATTTTATTAACTGATTATAGGAATTGCAAACTCTTCTCCAGTTGAGATGCCTTGCTAGAACGGCAGGGATACTTGTGTGTGTGCAAAGTCATGGGACGTGGCATTTTCAGCAACAATTCTCTATGAAATTTAAGGAAGCACATTTTCAGCATAATCAGGCTGCAGCTGAAAAGGTTTTTATATCTACAGCAAAAAGATACCATGTGCAGTCCAGTGCCAACCCTTCTCCCTTCTCTTCCAGTCAGAAGGAAATACTTTACCATGTTTCTAGCATTTGGGCATGTTTTTATCTTGTTTTAGTTCAGCCTGCTGCCTTCCTCTTCTTGCCCCCTGCCAGATGGGAGATGGGTTTGTTCCCCCTGCCAGCTTAAACTTGCTTTTTGTGAAGCTCAGCTGAAAGAGCCATGTGGGAGAGGATTCTGTGAATCGTCATAAGAGGAAGTGGCAGTGAGATTTTGCTGGTAAAAGGACAACTGATGACGCAGTCACATTGTTTCCTTATTCACAGAATCAGAATAGAATCACAGAGTCCTTTAGATGGGAAAAGCCCTCTGAGATGGAGTCCAGCGATTCCCCCAGCACTGCCAAAGCCACCACTATCCCATGTCCCCTCATGCCACATCCACATGGCTTTAGATCCCTCCAGGAATGGGGACTCCATCACTGCCCTGGGGGCTGTGCCAATGACTGGCTACCCTTTTAGGGAAGGAACGTACCCTGATACCCAACCTAAACTTCCCCTGGTGCAATTTGATGCCTTGTCCTGTCACTTGTTTCCTGGGATGAGAGACTGACTCTCATGCGGCTCTACCCTCCTGTCAGGAAGTTGTAGGGAAGCTGATCTGAAAATTGTCACTGTTGCTACTTATTAAGAGATTTGTGGTATCCCTGAACTTCTGAATCAGGGAGGACTCAGATTTGGGAATCTAAGCTTGTATATGATTTGGTTTCCTTCCCTGTCTCAAGACATAGGGTTTCATCCCAGCTTCCCTGTCCATGGAATGGGCTTTCCTCCTGAGGAAGGGACAGGAGCATTTCCAACCCTTTTTACATCTCCCAGATGTGAGTTGTTTTATATATCTGAACTCTTGACCCGCTTCCCCACTTTGTGCAGTTGAAAACAAAATGGTGCCATAATTATGTACTGAAGAGATTTTATTTGACATGGATTATCTCATAGCTTAATTTTCTCAGCTGGCTTCCAGAATGAGATAGATATGTGCTGTCTGTGCAGGATAGCAGTATTGGGTTTTCCTCTTTTGTGCCCTTTGGTGCTCTTGCATTCTATGTTTTTCCAGAGGAGGCTGTCCTTTCTGTGTACTAAAACCCTAACTCATCCTGTCCAGCTGTCTTTCTATCACAAGCAAGTGTGTTGCTGTAAGCACACACAGTGGGAGGGAAACTCCTACCTGAGGCATGTGCTGACATGCAGCTTCCCAGAGCCGGGCCAGCTGGAGCAGGCTCCGGGAGGCAGCAGACTTGGACAGCTCATGAAGGGAGGAGAAGATACCAAACGTGAATTTGCCAAACTTTTGGGATTAAATGTTAGTGTCAGGAGTGATGGTCCTGAGTGAACGATTGTCAATTACTTGTACAGCAGTTTTTCCCCCTGCAGCTATGGTCTCCAAAAGGACTAAAATGCATTTTCTGATAACCGTGCTGTTCACAGCAGCTGTTGGTTCTACATCCAGTATTTCAAAGATGTTGCTCAGATAATATGAGGTCCTTCTCCCAAGCTACATGTTTCACACTGTATTGTTTCAGTTTCTTGTCCTATCTCAGCACAGCATTGCCATGTCTGGAAGGAAATTCTCTGGGAGACAATTTACATTAGGGGTACTTCAAAATATTATTTTTGAAATTAGTATAGATTTTATCATTAGAGTTTGATTTTGCTTGCATTAATTCTGGACCTATGTTCTTTTTTTGTATTCTGCTAATTAGGATTAGGATCCTGTTGTTGCCTTTTTGACTTCACTGTCAGCAAATCTTGGGTTGTCACCTCACACTAATTGTGCCATGAATTTCCCCAAAATCCTTAAATATTTGTGTGTGTTGTTACATATTCTTGGGTCGTTTGGTTTTATAATTTAGCCAGAAAAGTGAATTTTTCCATATAAGTTTGTGCCACATGAGAAATACAGGAAGGGCATGAGTGCTGTGTGGTCTTTCAGCTAGCCAGCCAGCCAAAAAAAAAATCTTTATGATAAATCTTGATGTGATTTTGTTTTTCAGATGCTTCAAAAAAGGCAGAAATACTCTTTACTTAGAGCAGACTATTCATCATGTCTGTATCATGTGATCACAATCTCTGTTAGTCAGACACTCTTGTAGTTATTGCTTGAGATTATTAATAGATGAGGAATTTAAAGATACATCTTAAAACAACTCTAATCAGAGTCAAACCGGTCTTTGAAAATATTTGCTGAACACCCACAGTCAGCCAAACAGTGGAGTTGTTTCTGGTTTCTGCCTTTTTTCCTCCTTGTTTCCCTCCTTGTTTCTCTCTTCCTCATCTCTGGGGGGCTTGGATTCAGTAGGATCTGGGTCTTTCCCAATCTGAAAATCACAATGTGCTTTTCCTGTCATGCCTCATGAGCTCTTGTTTTCTTTGTCACCCTTATGTCCATACTTCTGAAGTTTTCCCTTCCTCCAGCAGGGAAAAAAAACACCAAATATTTTTAGAAGAATGAGGAGCTGTTGCATCATCCCCCACTGCCTTTTTTAGTTAGGGAGCTTCTTAAGCACCTGAGATGCCTATGCCCAAATATGAGGAGAAGCCCAGGGATATGAATTCCTGGTGCTGTAGTTCATGAGCGGGACAAAGAGGTGTCAGTCAGAGGTCTGGATAGCTTCTGCATGGAGGGTGGATGGAGGAAGGATCTGTTCTATATGCAGATACATGTAGACTTTTCCTGGGCGGTGTCTAAGTTGAGGAAGAGGCAAGACACAAGCTGGGAAAATGGCTGGGTGATGGAGGGAGAAGGGAGCTGGTTACCCTGGGCAGGGACAATCAGATGGTACCAAGCCTGTTATTCAGGAGAAGGTAGTGGAAAGGAGGAGAAAAGGGGTCTTGTTGGTTTTGACAACGAGTCTGCAAAAAAAAAAAAAAAAAAAAAGCCAACCTGGCAAAAAAGGGGTGTTTGATTCCTTAGGCGAGGAGCAAAATAGTGCAGCAGGACAGGCAGCCTGTCAGAGTCCATGTGTTCCAGATCCTGGCATTCCCTGTTTGAATAACTGAATTCAGGCTTTGAGCCTGGAATCAGCTGTCAGGAGAAAGGTGGCCTCTCGGGATCTCCTCCATCCCAACACATTGGTGAAACAATGAGATTTCATCTCTCACATAGCTTTCAATGTGGGAATTGCTGCATCTCACCTTTTATTTTAGATGCTGCTGGTTGTGTGTCTGCCAAATTGTGTATGCTGTGTGTCAGGCCATTGGAAGGCTAAAACTGAAATATAACAGCTTGCTTGGAACTAATGTTGCACATTTTTGTGTGTAGTACGATCACCTACAAGTAGAGAAAAACTTTTGTCTCTCTATTTTAGAAAGTACAGTGGCAGAGATGGTTTTGTCCAGCCCTGGGCCTCATGGTGCCTTTGTTGTTTTGCAAAGAAGATAAAATCCATGATACTTTTGTATAAAACACAAATGTGATATAGAAGCAAACCAGTCTTCACATTATTGTCAGAGAGAGGCAGTGGCTCTACCCTGGGGTAGAGAAATGAAGGCACAAAATTAAATGATGTGACCAAACTCTTGGGTCTTTCCGGTCTGTAAGTGTAGGACTTCAAATTGTAACTTCTCTACCTCTCTTGTCATTATTTCCAGCTGAGAGAAGAGAAACTACAAGAAGAAAAGACATCTGAGGATCTGATTCACAAGTTCATCCTAGATGACATGGATGTAGGGAAAAGAAAAATGGAGGAACAGCAGAAAAAAGATGAATCTGTAGTGCTGAAAGGGAACCAAGACTGTGTAAGTGAGCTCATGCTTCTCCTTCCTGCCCACATACCAAAATTTTCATTCTTTGGTTTTCCAGGATTCCTTGACTGAGTTTTTATAGTTTATGAAGGCTATGAGCTGGCAGATTATGAAGATCCTTGTTAATGAGAACTGTCTTCTAAGGTCTGTTATGACTGCAGGTGTTCTTCTAGAGGTTTCTGTCCCCCTTTTTATCTTCTGCTGTGTGACTCTTCCCAACACAGCAGATCCCCACAGCTTTGGGGATATCCTTGGTCTTCAGGCTTATATGCATTTCCATGAATATCTTTCCATTAATCTTCTGCAGTAAAGTTGTTCAACTGAAGTTCAACACATTCCTCATGCTGACTTCTGCCTATTTCCCATTTCATTTGGGAGGTTCTGCAGGAAATGCTCTTAAAATTTCCATTTAATAAGCTGACCCATGGGGGCTGAGTAACCAATACCCTGTAGTAACCTGTATTTTAGAATTTTCCCACATTTTCATGATCAATAAATTACCTTTATTTGATGACTAACAGCTATATATAGGAGCCATGTGCTTGTTTTTGTAATATTTATGCCTTATGTCCTCTCAATAGAATCAGAAATGGGGGATTTGGGGATCTTCAACACTTTTGCAAGAAAGAGCTTTATTTTCCAAGTTATTCTTTTTGTTGTACGTGTCAGCTAACTGTTCCTTGATTGACTTCAGTTTCCTGAACGTCTCTCGGATTCCGAGAATGAAGAACCATTCCAGGGCAAGCAAACACATCGGTCAGCTTTTGTTTCCAAGACCAGTGCTTACTCCTTTGCTTTCCTTTCAGGGTAAGATGCTGAGACTTTATTTAATGTTCTTTAAAGATGTTCTTCCCACTTGTTTTAAACACGCCTGACATGCTCTAATTCAAATGGTGGTTCCAATCTAAAATAAGTGATTTTTTTTTTCTGGAATTTTAGAGCAGGCTCATTGGTAGAACATGGTGTCTGTCTGATTACTTCCTACCTGGAAATTAAGGAAGTTAATGTTCATCCCATTGAGGAGAAAAATCATTGCCCGTAGATTTAAACCATTTGTCAGAAATCAAAATTCTGTAGGATGAACTCAGGAGTGCTGATTCCCTTCTGCAGCACAGATATGAAGAGACAGCATCAGCCCCAAACTCCCCAGAAAGCTGTTGCCTGATGCAGTGGAAGCAGCTGAATAACCAGGTGTGTTTCCACGTGGGAAGCAGAGGGAAGCTCAGCACTGACCCCAGTTCATTATGGGCCATGGGCAGAGTTGTCCATGTTTCAGTGCGGAGCTCCTGAACACAAATCCAGGATTCCTGGATCCCTTTTCCCTGAGGGCACAGGAAGTATCTCTGCCAACCAGGTGCTGCCAGGGCTGATGCCTCTCCCACAGGTAGCAACTGCCGGGGCTGTTGAGCTGGTTGTTCCTAAGGTCACAAACAGTCTCCTGTTCTCACCTGTCTGCTTTTCAGGAATTTAACCTCCAAGGTGAAGAGGAGTCGGAGCTGCAATGACACCATTCAGGAGAGATCCAAGAGCAGGCAGAGATCAGCCCCAGCTGCCAAAACAAAGGTACAGGCAGCGTGTGGAAACAGGTTCCCGTGTGTAAATGTTCTTATCTGAGGTTACACAGCACCAGTAATCTGGAGATATAAAATATGGGCTTTGTGGTGCTGTGTTATCGCCATGGGGGCCAATCACCTCCCTGCAGCTCCCAATAAAACCTGCTGGGGTAGGAATTACTAAACAGAAAAGCAGGCAGGTGTCAGGGTTCTTGTGTAGCATTGGAGGCTAATTGGAAGTTAATGGGTTCTCATCAGGCTTTTGTTTTGTGATTCATTTTCTTTTCAAAGCTGAATCCCCATCCAGGTAAAGAAAAAATTTTTAGACATTTAGGAAAATAATCTTCTCTTCCTTTCCCTTTCTCTCCAAAGCTGTTTAAACAGAGCAAAACTCATTGCTTTCCTGACATCAGGGTACATTGGCACTTCCATACTATAGCAAATCCAAAGGCTTGGTCTTCATAGGATCATAGAATGGTTTGGGTTGGAAGGGAATTTAAAGCTCATCCAAACCCCTCCCCTGGGCAGGGAGACCCTCCACTATCCCAGGTTGCTCCAAGCCCCATCCAACCTGGCCTTGAACACTTCTAAGGTCACCCAGCAGCCACCCAGCTGCTCTTGCTAGGATGTTCCCCCTCTTTGTGCTGACACCCCTCCTTCTTAGGATCAGTTTCATTCCTGATGGAGAAGGAGAGGGTTCAGATCCAGATATCCCGTGGGGAACAGACACCTGTGCAGCTGAGCTGATGGGAGCTGGACGGAGCCCAGCGTGAGCATCCATAACTTCCTTCCCTTCAAGGTCTGTCTTCTTTTTTAAGAGGATGCCTTATGGACGTGACCAATTAGATTTCCAGTACAGGGTATTCCAAAAGCTTATTTTGACCTCAAAATAAGTGAGTAGAAAAAACCTTCATTCAGACTAAGCATAGAAAGGCTGTTATTGTACACACTAGCTGCTGCATAAAAATATTTCATCTCAGTGCTAAGAAGACCATTTGCAGTTGTATATGTTGTCTCCTCTCTGATTTATTCAGGCTAGGATTATGCCCAAGTGTAGCAGCATTCAGGGACTGTGTTAGAGATGACAAGAAATGTTGCTCTTAATCAGAGAATCATTCAGGGCCATCAAGTCCAACTGTCAACACAGCTCCACAATCACCCCTAACCTGCATCCGTAAGGGCCACATCCAAGCACCTCTTATATCCTGGCCAAGTCCATATTCTTTCTCTCCCACAGCTCAGAAGGAAGCAAAAAATAATTTGGAGATCATTTCCCTTGAGGAGCATGGTTTCCTTCAGCCTGGGCAGTGCAGTGCCTCTTGGCTTCTCCTTGTCTGCACAGAAATCACAGAATCATCCAGGTTGGAAGAGACCTTTAAGGTCATCTAGTGCAGCCATCAACCTAACCACTAAATGGGCAGATTTATCCAGGTAAAGAGAAAACACATTTCAAGGCCAGGTTGGACAGGGCTTATAGGAATCTGGTTTAGTGTCCCTTCCCATGGAAGAGGGTGGAATGACATGGCCTTTAAAGTAACTCCTCACCCAAACCATCCCATGACTGTGTGATTTTGCCATCGCAGTGGTTGTTACTTGTGGCAAGAGCTCTTAGACTGAAATAAAATTGATGCCCAGATCATGCTGGACTCCAGGGTTGTGTCCCACCTGGGCCATGGAAGTTGCTGCGGGCAGCAGAGGCCGTCAGGCACGCAGCCAGTCTCTGTTCTCCTGCTCTGCCCTCGCCTGCTGCTCCGCGCACCGTTCCCAGCCGTGCTGCTTTGCCTTGCAGGTGCTGCCCGTAGGGGGCTCATCAACGCCGCTGCTCGGGGTGCTGTCGTGCACACAGAACAACCGCTGCCTGTCCGCCCCAGACCTGACGGCCGACAAGCGCTTGCTCCTCAGCGCTGTGTCCTCCCTGTCGGCCCTGCACAGGCCGGAGCGCTCCATCAGCCCCGAGAGCAACGACAGCATCTCAGAGGAGCTCAACCATTTCAAGCCGATCGTCTGCTCCCCGTGCACCCCGCCAAAGAGGCTTCCCGATGGCAGAGTCCTGAGCCCCCTCATCATCAAATCCACCCCCAGAAACCTGAACCGGAGCCTGCAGAAGCCAACCACCTATGAGGCCAGTCCTAGAATACTGAAAAAATGGGAGCAGATATTTCAGGAGCGTCAGATCAAAAAGACTCTCTCTAAAGCAACCCTTACGTCCTTGGCTTCGGAGCCTGGGGAAGACATTGTGGTTCCTGACATCACCAACTCCAGCAGTTGCACTAAAGAGCAGCCACAAGCACAGGAGGATCACCTTCCACCTGACACAACAGGAGAGCCTCACCCTGAGCTGGATTTCTTCCCTTCAATTAGTGAAATGAAGCTAGGAAGGGGGAGTGAGAAGAACAGGGGTTCACAGGCCTTAACCACTGATGACGGTGCTGCTGAACTAGATGTGAGATCAAGTGTAACCTCCCTAAACACACGAGTGGCTGAAGTCCCTGACCTAAAAGTGAATGCATTAATGGACAAATCCTGTCTTAGTCTGGGCCCGAAAGTGCTGAGCAGGAGACTCATGGGCATCAGTGCATCGCTGCCTGACAACAGCACGCTCGCAGTCGCCATCAAGCCACCGGGGAAAAAGCAGCTGAAATACCTGAACAACAGTGAGCTGATCAACGTACAGAACAGCACCTGCAACTCTGTGGAGAACATCATTGGGGAACAGCCGCCGCTGCTGCGGCGGGGCCAGAAGAGACGCTGCAAAACAAAGCACTTGGAGCATAACGGCTCAGTCAAAAGACTGAGGCACGTGGCAGGGGAGGTGGGCCTGCCTCCAGAGGTTCAGGATGTGGAGCAGAAGCTCCAGCAAGAAGAGGAGGACAGGAGGTTGGCCCTGGACCTGCAGCGGATTTTCGACAGTGAGAACAGGACCACGGATAGGCGGAAAGTCCGTCTGGATCGGTATCTCCTGCGGTCTAAGAGCACTCTGGGTGCCAAGTAGCACTGCTGAATGATCTTGCCTTTCTACGGGATGATGAGATTTAGCAGATTATCCTACAGGAAAACTATTTTTTGCCCTACTTCACCCACGCAATTGTTTTTTGTTTTGGTGATAAGACATTTCTAGGTCCAGTTCAGAGAGAAGCCAGCATCCTTTCAGAATTAAAAAAAAAAAGAGAGAATGAGGAAAAAAAATCCTCCTCTCTGGTCCGCTGGTCTGAAGGAATTGTCTGTTGTCCCTGTGAATACACTGCAAGGCCTCCACAGGCAGTTGGGCACACCTGGGATTCCCAGCTAGGAGGGTTGTGAACATGGGGTGTGAGGACCATCCCTTGCCAGGAGATATCTGAGCTCTGCTCATAGAAATGGTCTGAGAATCTTCTTCTCTCTGCCTGTCCCATTTTCTCCCTCAGTCTGCATCTGGTTGTGGAGTCAGCCTCTTATCCGTGCTCTGTATTTCTCCTGGGGAAGTCCTAAGCAGACCTCTCTGATAGTATTTCCAAATGAATGTATCTCACTGTCTGCAGCAGTAGTACAGATCATTCATCACTTTCTTGAAGCAGAAAGGCAAATGCAGTGAAAAGAAAGACCTAAAATAAGGATTTTACTGAAAAACCTGATAGGGGTTTGTAATTTCATGTTTGTGACAGGGGAGAGAGCTCAGGTGGAGCAGCTGGAGCCACACGCTATGAACACTGGGACCCAGGAAGCTTTTCTCTCAGGTTTCCTGTTCTTCCGTATAGTATTGAAGAAAGGGAAACAGTGTCCAGGGAGTTTTTGAAAGGACATCTATCCAGCTACCACGTCCCTTGCTCAGTTGAGAGCTGTCTCAGCACAGCTAAGGCCTGTCCTTGCACATCCCAGAGGAACATCCCAAGAGATCTGGCACATTGCTGTGCTCTCCAGGCAGCCAAAGGGACAGGAGACCAGCTGTCCCAAGGGCTGCTCTGCTCCAGCTTCCTGGCTTCAGGCTCAAACCACTAAGAAAGCTCAGGTGAGTGATGCACTAAAAAATTCCAGGCATGAAGCTGCCTGGAGCAGAGCTGGCTCAGAGCCTGGGCTTGGTGGAGCTGTGTTCTGTGCCCAGATGTGGCATGCCTCCCTCTGAGTGTCTCTAGCCCTCTTCTATGGATTAATTTCATGGATTGTTTCCATGAAAAAGTACCCTTCCCACTCAGTCCTTGGCAGCTGCCTTGCAGGGTATTCACAGGGATCCTTGAGGCCCATGGGGACCTTTGTCTGGGGTTGTGGCATTACCTGTCCTGCCCGTCTGTGTGCCAGGTGGCAGGGGTGTTCTTGGGATGAGCACAGTGCAGGGGCAGGCTTCCCTATGGATCCTGTGCAGGGAGGGCAGCCAGTGCACATAAATAGACAGATCTGGTCTAAGACAACTGCATTGCCCAATTTCCTCTATCTAAAAATGGTTGAATTTTCTCTCTCCATTTTAAACAGTCAAAAAGAAAACAGGAACTGGTTTTCTTTTTCACTGTAAGGACCCTGGCAAGATTCTTTTCCCCTAATTGAACTGGATTAAAAAAAAAAAACCAGAAAAAAAAAGGAAATTTTATATTTTATTGGGTAAAATTTATATATTTTAAATACTATATTTCAACAGATCGACACTTTTGTTTTGAGAACTCTTATAGCAATGATTCCTTAATATATATATCTCTGTCTCTGTATCTCCTTGCCACACAAACTACTGGATGGTTCAAGTTGTACCTGGGGCTGGTGACACCTGGCCTGCTCTGCCTTCCCGGCGCTCCGAGCCCTCTCTTGTGCCGCAGACTTGGCTGGTGCTGCTTAAAGCAGGCACTTTTGACCCAAACCAAAACCTGCTCCTCTGTCCAGCTGTGAATTAGAAGGAAATTATGGAATTAGAGCCTTGATTGGACCCAGAAGAGCAGCACAGAGAGAAGTAGTGATGGCCTGGATCTGCCCTCAGAGCTCAGGAGGGAAACCCACAGCTTTAATTCGGAATCCGTGCTGTTTTTCCCAACATTTTGAGTTACAATATGCACTTCCCAGGTGCATTTAGATTTGGAATTATTTTTATAGGCCCCCTTTCCTGTGGCCTATCCCTGGAGACCCAAACAGACTTCCCTAAACAGTTTCCTTTTTTCTCATGGTGTTTGTGGGAGTTCAGCTGGGCCTGGGTTGTTTACACCACAAAAAATAGATTTATACACTGAATGTATTTTTTCTTTCCCCTCTTAAAACAGATTTCACAGCCCAATGCACTATACCAGTGTCTTAAATACCTTATTTTGAAAAGATTTCATAAACATTTAGGGGTTTGTGCATTAATTTCCTGATCCCAAATCCAAGCTGGGCAGAAGTGTAGGAGGCAGTGCATGGGCTGGAGCTTATCCTTGGGCAAAAAAAGCTTCATGGGACCCCTCATGCTACCAGCTGTCCTCAAAACAGAGATCCCAAATTCCCAGGCATCACGCACAGGCCATGGCATCTGCATTCAAGGAGACCTTTGGATGTGGAATCACAATCATGTTGTGGAAGGGTTGCAGTGGTGCAAAGCCAGGATGAAGGTTTTATTAATTTAACACTCTCCAAGTTTGTGTAACTTTGCAAAAAACAACAAAAACTGTAAATAATTACACTCAAAAGAGCAGGAGTACCCAGCTTCTCCCCTGTAAAGGCCAGGAATTACACCACCTTTGCCAGAAATCATGCCAGCTGAGAAGGAAATTACCTCCTGCTGAATGGTGGATGCAGCACAAGATTAAACCAAGTATTTATTCACACTTCTCTGGAAGTCCTTTGTAACCCTCAGCTGCCTTCCCTCCAGGATGAAGGTGTTCCTTGCTGGCTGTGGGACAGCACAGGCATGGGAGTGTCCTACCAGAATGTCTCATCTGGAGGGGCTTGGGTTGGTTCCGTGATGGAAGGACCGTGTCTGCCAAAGATGCCACTGACTCCCATAAAGTTGCTTTCTGACCCTCTGGAGCTCTCTGCCCGGGAAAAGCTGTACAGAAAGGTCTGTGCTCGGAGTCAGCCAGGTGAGATAAACGAAGAAAAAGTGCCAAAAGGGATCATGCCAGGTGATTGTATGACGTTGTTCTATATTGTCAGTATTTCTCTTCCAATGCTATTGTACATGCAGTGCACAGTAGTCACCAAGTGGAGCTTGAACAAGCGCTTCTTTGTATTTTCTCGGTGAAAGCAAAGGGGGAGATCGAAGCCTTAAAGACTCTCACTGATTTTAGAAAATGAGCCTTTAGCAATGCTGCGGGCCCTGGGACAGGACAGCCCCATACTGTCTCCCACTTGTCCTGCAGAAGGTTGGCAAAGAGCTTGTCCCACGGCTGGGGGGAAGCATTTTGAGAGAACCTGGACCCTCTCACCCGGTGGGGGACGTGGGACGGAACCCCCACGCTGTCCGTGGTGGAGTCCCATGGGCTGTCCTGCAGAGGGAAGCGCGGAGCTGGGTGATCCCCGTGTGCCACATGCGCCTGGCACTGCCCTGTGCTGTCCCAGTGTCTGCGGAACACTGCCACGTGCCCCCTCCAGGGTTAGCTGCTCACTATGCATACGGGAAAACCTCCAGCCGGTCACGGGCGGATGGGGGATTCGCTGTCAAACTCTTCAGCACCAGCCTGGATGTTGCTGCCCTTTCCCTCCAGTAACGCTTTAAGTAGTCGTGCTTTCATGTTCTCCGCTCGCCAGCAGAGCACCAGCTGTCTGCAGACCCTGACAGTCATTCTGGCCTCTGCTGAACCCCGGTGGCTTCACCTGAATGTGTCACAAAGCGATGGAAGGCACCAAAGGACCGCTGACTTGCATGTGTGAAATGTGTGAGTGGAATGACATGCAGGCATCTGTCATGTTGTGGCTTCTGTTGTTCGAAACAGATCCTGCTTGTGAAACAATTGTCACAAACCAGAAATATGCCAACAAACGTGTACAAATAATGGTGTTTGATTTAACAGCAACCGGGACTTGAACTGCAGGGCAAAGGCCAAGGTTCAAACAGAATAAAATCAGATTCTTACAGTGAAACTCCCTGCTTCTTGCTGTGCTTGGATCCTACTGCTGCTTGTCCCAGACTGGTGACACTTGCCTCTGTCCAAAGGAGGTTGTGCAGTAATTGTAGAATCACAAAATCATTTGGTTGGAAAAGCTCCGAGACCCGAGTTCCGCTTCCTCTGGGGACAAACCCATTTTAATCCAAGGCTGATCTCCCAGCAGCTGGGTTTGGGCTGGGGTAAATCCAACTGTAGATCTCAGGGAGCCCAGCAGAGTCTGTGTGGCACCCTGGCAGAGCAGAGCCCTTTCCCACTGGGGCATGCCTGTGCTTTCCACGTGGGCAGGGAGTGGCAGGAGCTGCCCACCCATCCTGTGCGCATCCCTGGTGTCTGCAGCAGGATGTACTCAAGCTGCCCTTTCTCCACTTCCAGCTGCACTGACACTTCCGTGTGATTGTGAACACTGCCAGAGGCTGCTCCCTTCTGCTCTCACAAACAGCGAGGACCACATGCAGTTTCCTCCAGGAATGTCTTGGCACAGCCAGGGCAACAAGCCAGACCTGATTCCTGCCAAAAGGAACAAAGGTACAAAGAGGCTCATTAGTAACAGGCTCGAGCAAAGACAGGTGGAAACCTCTCATTTGCTCTCACTGTAGGGAGATGCATCTGCCAGGCCGCCAGAGTGGGGCCGTGGTTGATTTTTCTGACATAAAACTGATATTCCACATAAAAGTGGGATTTGGATCAGTCCAAAGTTCCAGATCCAAAGATCTGATTTGGATCAGATCCAAAGCTAAATTGGATCAGTCCCAGTGGCTACCTAGCTTAGCATCGCATCTCTGCAATGGAAAACAGCGTTCCTTGTCATGGCAGCTGGGGCCAAGCTGTACATGAAGGGTCTAATTAAGGAGGAATAAGTAGCATCCTCATATGGCTCAGCCACGCAACAGGGCTGCTGTATCGTGTTGGAGATCATAGAACCATGGAATAGTTAGGGTTGTGAAAGGCCTCCAAGGTCATTGAGTCCCACAGTGCTGCAAGGCCACCACTAACCCATGTCCCCAGGTGCCACATCCACATGGCTTTAAATCCCTCTAGGAGTGAGGACTGCACCTCTGCCCTGGGCAGCTGTGCCAGGGCTGGACAGCCCTTTCTGGGTCGGACGGGGCTTGGACCAACCTGATCTATTGGAAGGTTCCTCCGGTCCTGGCAGGGGGTGGGACTGGATGGGTTTTAAGGTCGCTCCCAACCCAAGTCCTGCGATTCCGTGATGCGAAGACCATCTGCACGTCATAGGACTGCACTTCCCAGCGTGCCGCGCGGCGCGAGGGTCCGGACATCCTCCCGCACGACCAATCAGGGGCGTCCAGCTGTCGCGGGCGGGGCGGGGGTGGAGGCGGCGAGAAGATGGCGGCCAAGAGCGGCCGGAACGGGCTCCTGGACAAGGTACCGTGTGAGGGGCTCCTGAGCCACCCAGAGCGTCCCCTGCCCCGGCCGAGACCCCGGGCAGCGTCCCGCCGGCCCCGGGCTTCCGGGTTATCCTTCCCTCAGCCCTAAGCATCCCATCCCTGAGCATCCCCCCTCAGCCCTGAACATCCCATCCCTGAGCATCCCCCCTCAGCATCCTCCCTCCAGCCCTGGTCATCCCCCTCCAACTGCTGTAGATGCCTGTATAAGCAAGAATAAATAATGAAAAGAATTCGACCCTGTTCTCTTACGGCAAAGGCTGTGGCGTCCAATTAGCATGTGTGCTAATTAACACTGGAAGAAAATGCTTCAGAAGCAGACAGCTAAAATATTTGGTACTGTACGCTGATGTGCGAGTTCTATCCCAGTTCTCCATGATTTTTAGATCCTTCTGGCCGTTGCTTTTGTGCCTCATGAAGCTCGTGGACACGCAGTGACATTCATTGTGTGCCTGAGAATTCCCACGTGCCGGGCCTGGGGGATAGCTGGGCTTTTCCCTGTGCGGCTGCAGGGGGAGCAGATAGAGTTCTGCATCATATTTTAAAGTGGTTTTGCTCCTTCCAGAGGAGGGAAAGCAGCTCTTTGGACTGGTTGTTAATCAATCCAGCTTGGGAGCTTCCGGAGCAGGGAAATAACACGAGTGAAACTGAGGGTTGCTTTACTGGTAGATAAGATTCCAGCTCCAGGCACTGATCCGTTTGAAACAGGATACCAAAAAACAGTATAGCTCAGGGGAAGGTGAGCCCTTCCCCTTCCCAGGGGAAGGTGGGAAAAGCTGAGCCGTTGTACATGTCCATTGTTACTGGGGAGGGGACCCATTCCTGCAGGAGATTTGAATAAATGTGAAGAGTGACAGAGTCCTATGCTTTTGTTCCAGAGAATCGTTTTAACGGAAATTCCCTGTTTATGCCTTCTAAATCTCCACTCGTACCAAGATAGTTGGGGGTTCTCGAAAGTTTCCTCCATGCCCCAGGAGTCCGTGTGTAGCAGTGTGGCACACGGAAAGCAGGAATACATCCAAAGGCAGGAATCCAGCCCAGCTGTCACTTCCTGGGGAGAGCAGCGGGAGCAGCAAATGTGGGACCCAAATGAAACCTGAGACAAGGTGTATGTGCTGAAACCCACCCAGGAACGGGCACGGTGCTGTTCACGCAGCTTTTGGCTGCAAATTCCCTCTGTCCAGCCAGGTTTTCCCAAACAGGCAGCCGCTCTCTGGTGTGCCCCTGTCCTGGTGCCCACGATGGGATGAAATTGCTCTCACCCCACACTTTCCGTTGCAGTGGAAGATTGATGACAAACCAGTAAAAATTGACAAATGGGATGGTTCAGCTGTGAAAAATTCCTTGGACGACTCTGCCAAAAAGGTAGGTTCTCTCTCTGCTGAGTTGTTCCTCCTGGGAAGCCCTCTGATTTTCTTTCCTGCTTTTTGGGGGCTGGTTGTGCCCACAGCCATGGCGGGTCTGTAGCAACTCTTGTGATTCCCATGTCTTTGTGCCTGACAGGGATCAACTATCAGGGTGCCTGAGGCAGACATTAATTCCCCACAAACCTTCTGCTCAGTTTGCCTGTGTCACTGGGATTGTTCCCTCCAACCCCTTCCCAAATTCCTGAAAAGCTTGCCATAGGCTCGGCTGCCTGTTTCTCCCACAGGTGCTCCTGGAGAAGTACAAATATGTGGAAAACTTCCACTTGATCGATGGCCGCCTCATCATCTGCACAATCTCTTGTCTCTTCGCTGTCATCGCTCTGATTTGGGATTACCTGCACCCTTTTCCTGAATCCAAACCAGTTCTTGCCTTCTGTGTTGTCTCATATCCTTTGCAGACCTTGTCATGGTTATACCAAAGGGGTTTGATTTTCCCTTCTGAATATTCCCATCTTCAGGCCTGTGGGAATTAGACTTCCTGTCATGTGGAGATCAGCTGACAGTCAGATAGTTTTCATGTGATGGGAAAATTCCTGCCTGTCTGGCTGTAATGCCCCTAAATTTGGGTGGTCTGAAGTAGATCCTTTTTTATTATTCTATCCATAGTCTGGTTACAGACACGTTTGCTTTCCCCTAATACCACAGGTCAGATACTGAGAGGGAAGGAGGAAATTCTTGCCTGTGCAGAGGGATCTGGACAGGCTGGATCCACGGGCTGAGGTCACTCCATGAGGGTCACCAAAGGAGTAGTGGTGGCCTTGGCTGGTGGAATGGTGGACTCGGGAATGGTTTGACTCAATGGTCTCAGAGATGTTTTCCAACCTAAACAATTCTGTGATCCTAAGGAATTTCTTTGTTCCTGGCTGTTCTGGGTGGCTTTCAGAACAAATGGGTGACTTGTCTTGCAGCACTTGAAATTACTTAATTCCAAAAAGGGAAAGAAGAATTGCTCGGTCTATGCTTAGGAGGAATGCCCACTTGTTCTGTGCCTTGTTCAGTCTCAAGTTTTCCCACTATCTCCCAGCAAATGTCATAGAATCCCATACTGATTTGGGTGGGAAGGGACCTTAATGCTCATCCAGTTCTACCCCCTGTCATGGGCAGGGACACTTCCACTAAACCAGGTTGCTTCAAGCCCCATCTAACCTGGCCTTGGACACTTCCAGGGAGTGAATAATGAATTATTAAAGTTTAAATTTATTACCTGATTTCTCGTGCTGATGAAGCATTGGCCAAACATCCTGTTTGGAATCAAAATGCTAAACCACTCTGCCTAATTTCCACTTCTCCTTGCACCTTCCCAATTTCCTTAACTTCCTCTGCATGTATTTTGTGATGATGGGAATCCTGACCATTTATACCTCATACAAAGAGAAGAGCATTTTCCTGGTAGCTCACAGGAAGGATCCAGCTGGGATGGATCCTGACGACATCTGGCAGCTCTCCTCCAGCCTCAAACGGTACCGCTCGCTCCGGCAGCCCGGCTCCCTAGAGATCACCCAAAATACTGCCTTTTCTTTTGAAACCCACCAACCCATCCTGCTCCATCCAAAACTATGTCCTGGTCCAGGAATGGGAGCAGCCCCAAGTGGTTTTCTGCCACCAGTGTTCTTGTTTCACTTCTCTTTAAAGCGGAGTATAAAGTCTTTTAGTTGTGTTAACTGTGAGTGCCCAGGCAGGACCTCCAGCCCAGGAGAGTTTTCCCCTCAGCCAGAAGGGGCTTTTGGGATCCCGCTCTGAGGTGTGTCTGCCTCCCACAGGTTCGATGACAAGTACACCCTGAAGCTGACCTTCATCAGCGGGAAAACCAAACAGCAGAGGGAAGCCGAGTTCACCAAATCCATCGCCAAGTTCTTCGATAACAACGGCACGTTAGTCATGGAGGCCTACGAGCCAGAGGTGTCCAAGCTGCACGACAGCCTGGCCCTGGAGAGGAAAACAAAATGATTTCAGAGCCCACTGCCTCCTGGCAGCCTGCTAAATTAACACCAATAAAGTCAAATGGCAAAGAAAGCGAATCATGGCCTCTGTTTTTGTCCTGAAGTCCTATTCCATTTTGGATAAGCAGGAATTTTCATCTTGGACCCAAGATTTGTTGAAGCTCATGGCTAAGCTTGGTGTCTGTGCCTGCCTTCCAAGCTCTGAGGTGGACTCCAAAATTGGATTTTGGGGACCCTCAGGAGGGGAAACACATCACCAATGCTGCCCCAGCATCCTCTGCTTTACCTTGCAGTGCTTTATTCCATGGCTCTGTGTCCAGGGGGCTTTACCAATCCCACCTTTCTGTTGTCTGTAGGAGTTCAGGACAAAACCGTCCTGTGAAACAACCATCCCCTCGCGCCCAAGTTTGCTTTATTTTTGTATTTATCTAAGTGGGGGTGGAGGGTTGTTTTATATTAAAACCTCTTCTGTGTTGGGGGGAGAATAAAATATGCTACTTCTGTGTGCTCAGCCACGAAGCTTCTCAGAAAGTGTAAAAGATTTTCCAAGCTGTGTCTGTCTGTCCCACGGTTCCCTTCTGGCATCTCCCATTCCAAGTGTCCCTTCTATAAACTGGCATTTTTTTAAAAGAGAGATTTTTTTAGGTTGTTTTTTTTCAATAAAAGGGAAGAACAGACATCAAACGTGTCCTGGAGCATCTCTGGGGTGTTTCACGCCTAGGGAGGGAATCCCAGTTCACAAAATCCTCAAGGCTGGAAGAATCCTGGCATTCCCATGACATCACAACAGTCTTGTCACCTAAACCTCATCCCCAGGTGCCACAGGATGAGGATAACTCCTCTTTTTATCTTGTAGAGCTGGTTGGGCTTGTCTGCTTCACCTTAAGGAACCCCTAGATGGACCCTCCTGGTTTTCCGGCCCTCCTCCACACGTGTCCCACAGGGGCGCCCGGGAGAGATTCTCCTGGCATACTCTTAGCTCCCCTCCCGCTTGTTGGGGAGGGGGTCGGGACTTCTCGGCAGCGGCTCCACCAGTCAATCTCCTCTTGGTATCCCACCATTCCGCAGGAGCGCCGGAGGAGGAGCACAACATCCGCTCACACCTGCACAGGCACTGTCCCTGCTGCCCGCTAGGCTCCCGTATCCCGACAGCGGGATCCCCGCCCGCTTCCTTGGCCCGCCGAGAGCCTGATCCGACCCTCCCCCGGCTCCGGGAGCTGCAGGAAGAGGCGGAGCGGGGCGGCCCCGGCGCGGCGGCGGAGAGAGGGGCGGGGTGTGCGGGAATGCGGGGGGCGAATGCGGAGCGGGGGGGGGGGGGGGGGGGAGGGGGGGGGGGGGGGGGCCGTGGCACGAAGGAGATGGGAGGGTCGGTGCTTGTGAGGTTCAGGGTTTGCAGGGGGGATGGGACTGGGACTGGGGGTCACCGGAGTGTAGCGGAGTCGGGCTGCGGGGGTGTCGGGGTACAGGGTACACGGCGAGAATCTGGGTACTGCAGGTGGATGGGGGCGATCAGGGGGATCAGGGGATCAGGACATGTGAAGAAAGATGCACAGAGTGGGTGTCTGTCACTGCGGGGGTCAGTGCATGCTGGGCTGTAGGGGGTTTGTGCTGTGTGCGAGCATAGGGACATGGGGGGTGCAGGGTGGGATCCAGGTTGGAGGGGTGCGTGGAGGACTGCGGGTGTACGGGGAAGGAGGGGTGCACAGGCACAGGGACTCTGGGCTACTGCCACCGGGGGAGCTTAAGGCACTGGGAGCTCGGGGGTCCTGGTGCGGTGCAGGAGGCGCACAGCCCTTGGGAAGAGGCACCGTGGGTGGAGCAGGGGAGCCTGTGCAGTACAGGGGAGCAGCACAGACGGGTAGGAGGGCGGGTGTGACCCCACCAAGGGGCTCTGCTCTCACCCCACTCTCCCACCCTGCTCAGGTCCCGGGAGGAACCTCAGGTTGGCCACCATGTCCCAGGCCACCACCTGCCTCAAGGTGAGCCTTCATCCCTATGCACCCTGTACAGGTCACCCCATCCTTTGCTGGGATTTAATCCTTTACATCTGACTTTCCCACCCTTCCAGTGGCAGGGGGATGGCGGGGAGAGCCCTCCACCGCTGCCACCACCACCAGGATCCCCGCACGTTTTCCCTCCAGAGACGCTGTTCCGACAGGCAGGTGGGGTCATCTACCGCATCCCGGCTCTGCTTTACGTCCCCCTGGATGATTCCTTCCTGGCCTTTGCCGAGAAGCGCTCCTCAGCCCGGGACAAGGATGCCAAGTACCTGGTGCTGCAGCGGGGCCGCCGGCATGGCACCTCAGTCAAGGTAAAATCCCCCTGGGCTGTAGGAACAAGAGATGGGCGCAATGCCGGGTGACTCCAGGGTGCAGCGACCCCGTGGCTGAGCCCCATTTCCGTTCTTGCCGGCAATGGGGTCCTATGGAGGAGCTGTCGGCGTTGGTGCTGCCCGGCCACCGCACCATGAACCCCTGTCCTCTCTACGACACCAGGAGCTACACTGTCTTCCTCTTCTGCATCTGCGTGGAGCAGGGGAAGACGGAGTAGTGCCAGATCTGGAGCGGCTGCAGTGCTGCACGCCTCTGCTTTGCCACCAGCACCGATGGCGGCCATGGCTGGAGCGCGCTGCGGGACGTGACGGATGAGGCCATTGGCGCCGACCTGGCCCGCTGGGCCACCTTCGCTGTGGGGCCGGGCCACGGGCTACAGCTGAACTCGGGGCGGCTGGTGGTGCCGGCCTACACCTACTACGTGCACAGCTGTCTGTGCGGGGCCCTGTGGCTGCCCTGCTTCACCCGCCAGCATTCCCTCGTCTTCTATAGCGACGACAGTGGGCACCGCTGGCACAAGGGCGCCCTGCTGGGTGGTGAGCGGACGGGCGAGTGCCAGGTGGCCGAGGTCAGTGGCCCACGGCAGCCCGTGCTGTACTGCAGTGCCCGGGCACCGCGGGGCTGTCGGGCCGTAGCACTCAGCACCGACCTCGGGCTGAGCTTCCAGCAGCCGGCGCCATGTGCGGCACTGGGCGAGCCGCCGGGGGGCTGCCAGGGCAGCGTGGTCAGCTTCACCGTGCCCACCCGCTCCGCCCGGGCACCCACCTGGTTGCTCTACTCCCACCCCACCGACCGGCAGCACCGGCGCGATTTGGGCCTCTATGTCAACCCATCGCCGCTGGATGGGGCGGGCTGGCAGCGGCCCTGGGTTCTGCACGCCAGGCTGGCTGGCTACTCCGACCTGGCCGTCTGCCCCAGCGGCGTCTTTGGGTGCTTGTTTGAGTGTGGCACCAGCAGCGCCTGCAAGGAGATCGCCTTCTGCCTTTTCACCCTGGACCCCTCCGGCAATCAGGACCTCAAGGCTCCCTAAAACAGACCCGTTTTAGGCAGTGCGGTCACTCCTGAGCATCGGCAGCCGGATCCAGTGAGAGTGGCAGTGCCAAGAGCTCACTGGGATATTTCAAGTGTATCAGAGGCTCAGGGTCGTATACCTTTTATTTAATTATGTCTTTTTAATCACCTGTCAGATGTTTTTGGTGACCTGCTCTGGCTTGGCCAAGAGGGATGCCAGCACAGCATAGGAAATGCTATGGTAGCAGCTGGTAGCAGCTGAAAAGCAGAAGGTGCCAGCAAGAGCAGCTGATTCCTTGAGGGAAAAGTATCCAGAAATCTTGGTTTAGTTAAACATATTCCAGTTCCTGCGTTCCTGCAGGTGGCAAAGGATTCCCAATTTTTACCATTTTTTATCCTATTTTCTTCACTTGCCTGCTTAGACTGAGTTTCTGCTTGCCTCCTGGGAAAAAGCTTTCAAATCTTGTTTGAGTGTGGGGGAGAGGAGTGTTGAGAGGTGTTTCATTCTGCTCCATAGGGAACAGGCTGTAGCATCCCGACAGTGACAGTGACTTCACATCCCCGTGCTGCTGTCAAATAAAATTCTCCCAAAACACGTGAAATCCAGTCAATACAGGGAAAATCCCAACGGAGCTGGCCCTGATCCAGAAAGATGCAGGATGGCCCCAAGCGTAGCACCTCCCACTCCATCCTGGTGCTGTGTTTTGTGTGTGGAGAGGCGGGATGGGGGCAGACAGGAAGAGTGCAAGGCAGGACGGGCAGTATCGGGATGGGCACGGGCAGGATGTGGACACGGATGGGCAGGATGGGGGCAAGATGGAATGTGGACAGGCAGGATGGAGCCAGACAAGAGAACAACAGAAGATAAAATGGGACAGACAGAAGCAGGCAGACAGGATGAAGCTGAGGACAGAGCAGGATGGGGCCAGGACAGAAGAGGGAAAGGGGCAGGAACTGACAGGATGAGGCTGAGGCCAGACAGGGACAGATAAGAGGGGGACAAGCAGGTTAAGGACAGAGGGGCGGACTGTAAAGGGGACAGGGACAAGCAGTACAGGGACCAGCACCACACCGACCTCCACAGCCAGCGTGGCGGATCCGGCGCACCCCCCTACCCTTTTTCCCCCCAAAGGGGAGGCCTCCCGCCCCTTTCCCCCCGGCTTCTCCCGGCGGCGGCGGCGGCCGGGTGTGGGCGCTGCGGCTCGGGGCACGGCTGACACCGGGAGTGCTGGGGGCACTGCTGGAGCTACTGGGGGCTCGGGGGACGGAGGTACAGGGTGTACTGGAGGTGTTTAGGATACTCTGGAGCACCGGGGCCACTGAGGCTACTGGGGGTGTTGGGGCTGCTGCTGGGACTAGGGGCGCTGGAGGTACTGGGGATACTGGGAGCACTAGGGGTGCTGGGGGCGCTGCTGGCGCTGCTGCCGCCCCTTGCCCCGGCGGAGACGTTCTCTGCGATGCTAAGCGTGCGGGGAGCGCTGGGCGCCGAGCGCCGCCTGCTCCGCCGGCACCGCTCCTACCTGCGGGACGAGAGCTCCCGCTTGCGCCTCCTCCGCAGGTACCGGGACCCCCCAAGCGCGCCGCGGCCACGGGTGGGGCACCCGCAGCATCCCTCCAGCTACCCATCCCCGCCCCCAGCTCCAGGTGTGGCTGGTTCCCTGGCTACGAGGAGGGGTTAACCTTCCCCGCAGCACCCAATTTTTAGGGGTGGCCCTAAATAAGAGAGTGTGGAAGGACGGGAAGCTGAGACTGGACGTGGCTCAGGCCCCCCCTTCCCCCAGCTGTGTCCCAGGAGGGGGACAAGGCCCCCCCCCCACCCATAGGGATCTGGATGGCAGCATCCCCAAGGCATGGGCCATCCCCACAGTCCCACCAGGGCTGGGTGAGACAATCCCTCAGCTCTGGCTTGGCCAAAGAGCGGAGGCAAAGCTGCCCAACAATGGGGGCACTCAGGCCTCACCCTGGGTAGTGCCAACACTGAGAAGCATCGAAGTGTCCTCCCATGGGTGCCCTGTAGGTTCTATGAGAAGGTCCAGGCACTGCACCAGAGCCCTGAAGCCTCAGTGGACAATCCCTTGTTGGCCTTCAGCCTCATCAAGCGCCTCCACTCTGACTGGCCCAACATCATCTACAGTGGCGAGGCCATCAGGAACACCCAGGGTACAGGGAAGATGCTCAGCCTTGTGTCCCCTCTGTCACCCAGGCCAGGAAATAGATGGAGGGGCTGGGGAACAGGTGGAGAAGCAAGAAAATTGTTGGAGGAGCGGAACTGATGGAGGAGCAGGATATGGGATCCCCAGGGAAATGAGCTGATAATGGCACCTCATAATTTCATTAATTTCACCTCTTTCCCACCCTGCAGCACTCCATGCTGGCCTCAAGGAGGTGGAGCAGGAGCTGCCTGGAGCTGAGGACATGGATGGGGCAGCCAGGGCGCTGATGCGTCTGCAGGATGTCTACGCACTGAGTGTCAAGGGCTTGGCCAATGGTGTCTTCCAGAGAGCTGGGCACCCGCCTCTCTACAGCCCTGGCTAGCATGCCTCCCTCTCTGCCAACGACTGCTTCCACGTGGGAAAGGTAAGGGAGAGCACCATAAGCCTCCACAAAGCTTCTCCAGCCTGGGGCATTGCTTCCATAGGCATGGACATGGGGGTTTCTTTACATGAGATGGAAGTGCAGGTGAAAACAGGGATGGAGATTGAGGTGGGGATGGAACTGGAAAGGAAGGGATAGGACAGGATGGGGATGATGTGGGAGGGAACGGTAATGGAGATGGCAATAGGAAAGCGATAGATGCAATGGTATGGGTGGGAATTGCAGTGGGATGGGGTGGGATGAGATGGGATGGGATGGGATGTGATGGTCCAGCTGGGAGGTGCAGGTGACGTGTTGCCCCTCAGGTGGCTTATGACACAGGTGACTATTACCACTCCATTGCGTGGCTGGAGGAGGCTGTCAGCCTCTTCCACTTCTCCTATGGCAGCTGGAACCTGGAGGACCGGAGCAGCCTGGAGGATGCTCTGGACCATCTGGCCTTCTCCTACTTCATGGTACAGCCACGAGTCCGGTCCCCATCCCCAGTTTCCAGTAGAGCCAAACCATGGGTGGGAGGATGGATGCTTATGGGGTCTCCACTACCCCATCCAGGCTGGAAACATCTCTCACGCCTTGAGCCTTTCCAGGGAGTTTCTCCGCTATGGTATGTGGGACAACCCCGGATGCAGCAGGAAGAGGGAAAAGATTTTGGGATGTCCCCATCACTTCTGCATGGCAACAGCCTCCCTCACCGCATTTCTTGCCCCCATCTGGGGTAATTGTCCAGGGAGCGATGCCAGGGAAGGGGGTTGATGGGGAGGCAGCATTCTGGGTGAAACCACCTCTCCAGCAGATCCCAGTAACCAAAGGGTGTCGAGGAACGTGGCCAAGTACAAGAAGCTGCTGGAGATGGGGATGGGGGCAAGTGCCAGGCCCCTGCAGCGCCCCAACAGCACCCGCCTGCAGAGCCGTGATGCCTACGAGGAGCTGTGCCAGCACCCCAGGGGGCAGGTGGGACTGGCAGGGGTGCCATGGTCCCCCACAACCGCTGTCCCCCCTTCACCCCCTCCTTGCTCCTCTTCCTCCTCAGCCAGCCCGAGAGCAGCTCCTGCACCTCAGCTGCTCCTACGAGACCAACGGCAGCCCCTTCCTCCTCTTCCAGCCTGCCAAGAAGGAGATGGTCCAGATCCAGCCCCATGTGGCTCTGTACCATGATTTCATCACCAATGCTGAGGCTGAGACCATCAAGGGCTTGGCAGGGCCCTGGGTGAGCCAACTCCATCTTTAGGGGTGTCCCTTTCCTGCAACAGGGTGTCCCAGGAGATCATGATCCAGGATGAATGCAGAAATAGGAGGGGTTTTAGGGCCAAAGCCTCCTCCAGGGAGTTCAGATGGGGTGGGGCTTGGAGCAACCTCGTCTAGTGGAAGGTGTCCCTGCCTATGGCAGGGGGTGGAACTGGATGAGCTTGGAAGGCCCCTTCCAACCCAAAGTACTCTGGGATTAAATGAGACCTTGAGGATGATGACCTCCATTCCATGTGAACCTCTCAAAAGACTTTTCGGAAGAAACCAGGTCCACAGATGCACCTAAACCACTTCCCAACCAGGCTTGACTTGGTGACTCCACCTGCCATCACTGCTTCCCTCACGCCAGCGAGACACCTTGGGGTGGGACGTTTGGCAACCAGCTGGTTCAAACCCACCAATTTCCACCCTGACCATGGCCCCTGCTCAGTGTGAGGGTCCCCATGTGTGGCAACATGCACCCCCCCACCATGTGTCCTTCAGCTGCAGAGATCCATGGTTGCCTCTGGGGAGAAGCAGCAGAAAGCCAAGTACCAGATAAGCAAGAGGTAGTAACCACCCCTCCCTTGTCCTCCAGCCAGTGGCACCTGGCCCGTGGCTCCATGGTCACCTGTGAGGTGGCAGTGAAGCCATGCTGGAGGCCTGGCCCCTGCAGCAGTGCCCTGAGGGTGAAGCCTAGCCACAGATGAATTCAGGTAGCTGATGTGTGGTGGTCCCACAGTGCCTAGTTGAAGGACACGGTTGACCCTGTGGTGCACGCATTGGATCAGCACATCACCGCTGTCATTGGCCTAGACCTGCGGCCACCCTATGCCGAGTACCTGCGGGTGGTCAACTATGGCTTGGGAGGCCACTACGAGCCACACTTTGACCACGCCACACTCAGGGAGCTGCCGGGGGGGGGGGGGCCCAGGGGGGGGGGGGACACCCAGGGTGGTTCCTGTGGTGGTCCTGGGGTGGACTCAAGGGTGGTCCCTGGGATATTCCTGGGTATGGGCCCTGGAATGCTCCTCATGATGCTGCTGGGATGGTGCCCAAGGGAAGACTCCGAAGGGACCCTGGGGATGTCCCCATGGTGATCCCTAGGTTATTCCCTGATATGTTCCTAGTAATGCAGCCTGGGATGGCCCCTGGAAGGGGTGGAATGGATGGTCCCAGGATGGTGATCCCTGCGTGGGTGTCTGGCATATTCCTGGGAAGGGAGTGAAGGAGGGACAAAAAAAGAAAGGAGAAGGAGGGATTTTCTGTGGGGGGAACAGTGTGGGGCAGCTTGGAGCTGCTGGGGTGTGAGGGGCCTCTGGTCTGAACTGTGTTAGTGCAGGACTGACTGTCCCCACGGGACTGACCGTGCCCACATCCCCTTTTGGAGCAGTCCTCAAAGAGTCCCCTGTACAGAATGAAATCGAGCAACAGGATCGCCACAATCATGATCTGTGTGAGCCCCCCCCTCATTTCCAAGCCTGGAGGGATGGCACTGGCTTGGCCCTCACAGGATATGGGGTGGGTGAGAGCAGCCCTAAAACACTGGAGTGCCTGGGAAGTGCCAATGTCTGTGGGGTATTCAGAAGCTTGTGCTGTGCTAAAGTGAGGGGAACAGAGTTGGGGCCCAAGAGAGGTTTTGTGCCTCGGTTTCCCTGTGCAAAGGAGCATCACAGGGAAGGGGGGATCCATGGCTCCTATTTTTGCTCCTTTTCCAGCTGAGTGCAGTGGAGGCTGGAGGCTCCACTACTTTCATCTATGCCAACTTCAGCGTGCCCTTGGTCAAGGTGAGGGGTCACGAGGAATCACTGGGAGCAGGGAAGGAAGGGTGCTGCTCTCTGTATCTCAGCTCTCACAGGGAGTTGTGCTTAAGCCTCTCCTGATGCCAAACCCCAGCCCGAAGCTCCCTACTCTGTTTTGGGGTGCCAAAATTCAGTCTTGGGTATCCTAGCTCTGTTTTAGGGTACCAAACCTGTCTCTGCTCTGCAGAATGCGGCTCTTTTCTGGTGGAACCTGCGGAGGAATGGGAATGGTGACGGGGACATCCTCCATGCTGGCTGCCCCATCCTGGTCGAGGACAAGTGGGGTGAGAGGTGCTACCAGGTGTCACCCTAAGGTGACATGGGGCTGAGGGACGGATCCACTGACAGGGAGGCAAGAGGGGATGGGAATGCACAAATACCCTGGATAACAGGGAAAAAGTTCCCCGATAGCAGCACAGGATTAGAGAAAGGTTCAGAGGGAACGGAACAGACAGGGGTCCATGTGCTTGTCCATTCCAGTGGCGAATAAATGGATCCATGAACATGGGCAGGAGTTCCAGCGGCCGTGCAGTGCTGACCCAGAGGACTGATCCGCCGTGGGATCACAGATGTGACATCTGCAGGTGGCAAAGCCACCCTGGCACAGCGGAGAGAGGAAGGGAAGGAAGGGGGTAGCAGCAGAGCAGGGGGTGATCGGGAGGGGCACTTGCTCAACCATGGCCAAACTGGGCGGAAATAAAGTCAAAAGACACTAAACCGGAGTCTGTCCTGAGGTGCCAAGCCCTATCCCTGGGACTCCCCATCTGTATTGGAATGCCAAAATCCAGTCTCAGGGAGAAGGCAGCTCTTTCCAGCTATCCTGGCCCCACACCTGCCTGCAGACAAGCTTCCTTCTTGCACCCTGACCGCAGTCCCGACGTGACTGGAAGTCGAAGAGCAAGGGTCAGGCAGCTGGGGTGGGCAGTGCATGGGGGCCGGGCAGGAGCCATGTGCTCGTTTTCCACGCAGCCCCCGGGGCCCCAGGCTAGCAGTCGCCCGTGGGGGCCGGTGGTGAGCAACACACACCGCTGCCCCTGGGTCTCTGCTGAGATTGCCAGGTAGCAGTTAGTTCGCGGTGACACGGGCAGTGCTGCTCCAAGAGCGCTACGAGGACCCGAGACAAAGAGACCAAGAGAGGACACTTGTATGCAGTCCAAAAAAAGTTGTATTGCTGGAACCCCGCAGGGACAAATGACCCCAGGCGGGGGTTTGGTTACAGTTTTTATAGGGGGTGTAGGTCAAAAGGTAAAACCAATAGGGACAGTGTCCAGCCTGAATACATCACAGGTCAGATCCAATGGGAATAGTTCAGGGGAGGGGTGACAGCTCAGGGGAATACAGAAAAGAAAACTTTCTAACTTCAGATTCACAAAGCCTTTTGCGCAGCTGCATACCACAGAGCCCGTGCACAGCCGGCACCTCCGTGGGCGACTGCCCGAGAGCAGGGAGAGTTTGGCTGCGGCACAGCAGCTGCCCAGCTCCGGCCAGCCCCATTGTCCTGGCGGGTTTTCTGTTCCCTGGTCCCTGCTCCATACCCAGCCATACCTGCTGTGGCTGTGGCTTCAGGGAGCCTCGGGGCTCTCTGCGGCCTTTCCCAAAGCCTCCCTGCCTGGCGGTCTGCGGTGAAATGAACAGGGCTTATGCCTTTATTAATGTTCAGCTCTTCATTAAAAAGATCAGCTGGGCACAGGGGCTCGACACGGTCCGTGTTGCCGAAGGGGGAGAAGGTGTGCACAGTCTGTCCCTGCAGTCTTCGTGGCACACTGGTAGCAGGAAGTGAAGGGGTGTGCAGTCTGTATTTGAAGTCCCAATCAGCAGACTGTCCTCTCTCCTTTCCTCAGTGCAGAGCCTGTTGCTGAAGTCCAGCAGCAGCTGTCCCTTATGCCCTTTCCTTTCCTCCTGGTAACACCAGGAAGAGCTGCTTCTTTGTTCCTGCTTCCCACAGCCCAGCCCAGTCCAGTCCTCTGCAGGCTATGGTGACAGGTCAGACATAGACTAGGGATGTGGTTCCCTTTTCCCCAGACACGGCACCTGTCCAGCCCCCTCCACTGTTCCCAGCCTTCCATTTAGGGGTGTTTTCATCCCCAAAACCCCTTCCCATGATTCCATGGTCCCTCTATTTTGCATCCCAGTCCTAGAATGGCAGTGTGGGTGGGGGGTGGAAGTGATCCCCAGGTGGTTTAAAGAAAGCAAACAGAGCAATTGGCTAATAAACATTTCAATATCAGTACTTAGCTCAAGCCAGCAGTGTCCCAGTATTACCATGGGAACCAGGAAGACTCTTTTGTTCATTACAAATTCCTCCTCTATTTCTTTGATCGGGCTTAAGCCCACATCAGTTTACAGTCTCTGGCTTTTGAGGGTTAGCTTCTTTTGGTAATTCTTACAATCTCTAGAAACAAAGTAAGACTTAATAATATTCTAACTTTTTAACTTTGGCTAAAGGACACTTATTCTTACTAAATAGTTACAAAGTACTTATACTTTCATTGTGGTAATTTAACTCAAAAACAGTTATTAATACCCTACTGTATATCAGCTTCTAGCAAGTCTTCTGGTCCCTTAATTACCATCCATGCACAAGAGGAGGTGGGTGACCCTGTTGGGTCTGGTCTGGCATCTGGGGGTGGCACTGGTCCCTTGACTTAGGTCATATGGGTCCAGCCCTTTTCTTGGGTTCGCACTGCAGTGTGTGTGGTGAGTAGCACCTGGAAAGGTCCTTCAAATTTGGGGGTTAATGGACTGGTGGTGTTCTAGGACTTTATTAACACCCAGTCCCCGGGACTGATGTTGTGGGCATTGATATCTAGAGGGGAGGTTTGGGGGAGATACCCCTTTTTTCTGAGGCCTGGTAGGGATTTTCCTATGATTTTTAAAATATATTTCTGAGCTGCTGCCTCCCCTTCTAAATAATCTGCAGTACTGAAAGGGGTGATTAGAAAAGGGAGTCCAAACATCATTTCATAAGGAGAGACCCCTATGTTGGACTGAGGTCTTATTCTGATGCGCAAGAGAGCAAGAGGTAAGCACTTGAGCCAATTCATTTTTGTCTCTTCAATTAATTTGGTTATTGCATTTTTTAAGAGTTCTATTCATCCTTTCTACCCTTCCCGAGCTTTAAGGATACCATGGGGTGTGCAATCTCCACCTTATCCCCAGGGCTTTTGTTACTTGATGCAAAGTTTGAGTGACAAAATGTGGACCTCAGTCCAAGTCAATATTATTGACTAGCCTATATTGAGGTATGATGTTTTCTAAGATTATTCTTCTAACTTCTTGCACGGTTTCCTTTTTGGTTGGGAAAGCCCCCACCCAGTGAGTGAGAAGATCTACGATCACTAGTAAATGTTTGTACCTCTGCACAGAGGGCATTTCAGTTAGATCTATTTGTATGTTTTGGAAAGATCTTAAAGCCAGTTTTTCTCCTCCATGTGCTGTTTTTCTCATTACCTTTTGGTCAGGTTTCAGGCAAATCGCACACCCTCTTGTGACTGCCTTTGCCAGGTCATACACTCTAATACATAATGTCCCGTAAAAAGTGGTCACACAAACCTTGGATTCCCCAGTGGGTCAATTCATTACTTGGACTACTATCTTTCTATCTTGTGGGATGGTCCCTATCCCCAAGTGGACTTGCAAGTCTCTTCCTAAGAGATTACTTCCTAAATTTGGCAGATAGATAAAGTCTGCCAAACATTGTCTAGAATTCCCCTTGATTTTTATATTTTTGGCTATAGATGCTTTAAATGGCCTTCCCTCTGCCCCTAAAACCTCACAGACCTTCTTACCAATGATGACTCTTACTGGTAACTTGTTTATGCTGGACTTATCTGCCCCTGTGTCAAATAAGAACTCAAAATTTTCATAGTGGGGACCTACTTCAAAGTTTACCGAGGGCTCTTCTTGATGGTTCATTGGATCCCCTAACTTATAGAGCCCCTGACACCCCTAGTCATCTCCACTTGAAATCTCTTCTAAGACTTCTTGTTCTTTATGCATTGCATCATCAAACTGAAACTTTTTACAATTCTTTTTAACTTGTCCTATCTTAACACAGTAATAGCACCTCCTGTTTCTTTGTGAAGCCTCAGGTTTCCTGAACTCATTAAAGTTCTTATTTGTTTCATATGATGGTGCTGGTTGGTCTTTATTTTTTTTCATAATAGCCTCAGTCTATTCCAACTTGACTTAGACTGCAGTGCTGGTGATCTGTCTGCTCTTATACTTTCTCGAGAAACTGTGACCATAATTCTAGCTTTAGTTTTGGCTTTTTCTTCTTCCTTCCTTAAATATAATGTTAGGGCTTCTAGGTGTTGGTTTAACTGATTACACATCCACTGATCTCAGGTTCCATACCATGGCCACTCTCCCTGTAATTTTAACTTTGGTCATACTTCTGTACTGTAATGTATCACCTTACTCTTGTCTAGACCCTTTGTGGCCTCCCAAGAATCCCATTGGTCTAACAATTGCCCCAAGGCGCTGTTAGGGGGAATTCTCTTTGCTTTCTCTTTTGAAGGATGTGCTCCTTTGCTATAACCTCTTACCATTTTCAGGCCTCAAAAAGAAAAGAAAAAAAATATACCTTAAATTGTGCCTCCCTCTAAAATAGAATATACTGATATGCAACTCAAGTTCATCTGGCTCTTTCCCACAATTTAGTATTTTAAATCTCTTGACTGAACTTAATCTCTTTTAGCTAAACTCCCACTCTTGGTACTATTGTCTGGACACTTTACATTGTCTCTTGGCCAGGATAACCACTAATCACACTGACATCTATTGTCTTCTGTTCTCTTGTTCTTTGGCCTAAGATTTTGGACTTCCTGCTGAAATTTCTAGGCTTGGACCCCTGCTAAGTCTCACCCCAATTCTTACTTGGCCTTTTGCCCAACCTTCTTACTAGGCTTAGGAAGCTTGGTCTCCCTGCCGAGGTAAGGTCGAACGTCCTGCCGAGCCTTACACACGAACTCCAGCCACGCCCCCCTTGTCTGATTCTCCTACTAGGCTTAGCCTGCTTGCCTTCCTACCTGCTTCTTTACTTGCTTATTTGCTCTGCCTGTCAGGACATGCTTCCTTGCCTGCCAGGACATGCCCCCTGCCTGCTATGACATGTCCTCTGCCTGCCAGGACATGCCCTCTGCCTGCCAGGACATGCCCTGCCTTCCAGCACATGCCCCTGCCTGCCAGGACATGCCATCTGCCTGCCAGGACATCCCTCCTGCCTGCCAGGATATGCCCCTGCCTGCCAGGACATGCTACCTGCCTGCCAGGACACACCCCCTGCCTGCCAGGACAAGTTGCTACCTGCTCTGCAAGGACATCCTGCCCTGCCTTCCAGGGACATCCCACATGCCCTGCTTTGGACAATCCCCTTGCCCTGATTGCCACAGACTTTCTTGATCCCTAGAAAATCTCCACACTACTAGAGGAGGGCCTTTGCCTCTAAGGAGGTGCCTCAGTCACTCCTCTGTTCCACTCTCTTCCCCTTGTTCCCACCTGGCCCCTTAGCAGGAGTCCGGAAATGCAGTACTAGCACGTCCCACTCACTTCGGGGGTCCGAGCTGCCGGCCTCCATCTCACTCACTTGCTCACTCACTCGTCTCCTGGCTTTTCTCACCAATCTGTTGCCCCTCCGTGTTGCTCCACTGTGTTGCTACTCCGCATTGCTCATCTCATGCTGATCCTAGGGTCTGGAGGTAGCCAGCAAATCCCAGGGTCCCTTGAAGAAGGCGGTCGAGCTGTCCGGCTGTCCGGGGATCCTCTTTGGGCATGGCTCTCCTGGACGAGCCCCCAGTTGAAATGAACAGGGCTTATGCCTTTATTAATGTTCAGCTCTTTATTAAAAAGATCAGCTGGGCACGGGGCTTGACATGGAGCTCACCCCCGCTGTTGTAGCTTTTTCCATGTTGCCAAGGGGGGAGAAGGTGTGCAGAGTCTGTCTCTGAAGTCTTCGTGGCACACGGGTAGCTGAAGGGTGAAGAGGTGTTCGGTCTGTATCTGAAGTCCGGATCAGCAGACTGTCCTCTCTCCTTTCCTCGGTGCAGAGCCTGATGCTGAGGTCTAGCAGCAGCTGTCCCCTCTCCTTTCCTTGTGGCACACTGGTAGCTGAAAGGTGAAAAGGTGTGCAGTCTAATGCTGAAGTCCAGATCAGCAGACTGTCCCCTCTCCTTCCCTCCCGGTAACACCGGGAAGAGCTGCTTCTTTGTTCCTGCTTCCCACAGCCCAGCCCAGTCCAGTCCTCTGCAGGCTATGGTGACAGGTCAGACATAGACTGGGGATGTGGTTCCCTTTTCCCCAGCCAGCACACCTGTCCAGCCCCCTCCACTGTTCCCAGCCTTCCATTTAGGGGTGTTTTCATCCCCAAAACCCCCTCCCATGAATTCCAGTATTTTGCATCCCAGTCCTAGAATGGCAGTGTGGGTGGGGGGTGGAAGTGATCCCCAGGTGGTTTAAAGAAAACAAACAGAGCAATTAGCTAATTAACATAATTAACATTTCAGTATCAGTACTTAGCTCAAGCCAACAGTGTCCCAGTAGGAACCAGGAAGACACTTTTGTTCATAACAGGGGCCTGCTTCCCTGGCCTGGGCTTTGTTAGCCTAGGCAAGTGGGTTGGCTTTGTTTTGGGTTTTTTGTGTGGTTTTTTTTTTGGGGGGGGGGGTTCTGTTTTTTTTTTTTTTCCCTGGCCTAGGAGACTGTGGGGGCAATCCTTCGGCCGTTTGGGTTTTTTTTGCCACTGAACTGTTTGGTTCGATTTTGGTCCAAGACCACAGAGCCGGCAGGAGGAGCACCGGCTAGGACGGGAGGGGCAGGCCCGGCCGTGCCCGGCCTCAGACCTCGGCACAGCCAAGCCAACATGAGACAGGACACCAAACCCAGTGGCTTCATCTGCAGTGAGGAGGGGACCCCGCCACAAATCCAGCAGGTTCCCTCCCCTGTTATCCCCAAGCTGCTTCGTGCACCCTTTGTGTTTGCCCTTCCCTGAGGCAGCAGCGGCCGCCATTTTTCTCCCTCCTCAGCACGTTGCGGCAGTTGTGGGCTTTTTTCCCTTTCCCTGGAATTTTGTTTTGTTGCGTTTTTTTGTTTGTTCTTTTTCTTGGTTTTGTTTTGGTTTTAGTTTTGGTTTGGTTTTGGTTTTGTTTTGTTTTATTTGGTTGGGGTGGTGGGGGCAGGGGGAGCACAGTGGTGTTAAGGTCAGACAATTCAATATTCAGCATTTATTAATTTTCTTTTCCCGCACCATGTGGGCACTCTGGAAAAAAAACTATTGGGTTTTTTTCACTTTCATCCGCTATTGTTAACCCCCTGTTGGCAGAAAGGGATTGTTGGAACCCTTTCTTTAGAGTACTCATTTGAGAGCATTTTTCTCCTAAACTTGTCTCTAAACCGAGACACTCATGTAGGTGACATTTGGAATGAGATTCAAATCCTCCAGGATGGAAAGCCAGCTTTCCAGAGAGGTCACCATAACACCTCCTGGCCTTGCCTCTTTCCCGGCTGGAAGGGAAAGGACAGAAATCTGGGAGGGAGATGGAAACAGAAGGCAGACCTCTCCCGAGGCTCTCCTTGCTTTGGGGTCAGAAATGTGTTTATCACTCCATCCTTCCATAGGCTCACAGGGATAGGGAGTGAGCTGCAGGGAGCATTTGGGCAGGCCAGCAGGAGCTGGAGCGCTGGGTAGAAGCTCCAGCAGCCCTTTGGGGCTGTTAAACCTGTTGGAATGTAAAACAGCCTGGAAGACTTCTAGTTTCTACCAGTTCCTGCTTTTCAGTCAGGAACAAGCACCGCAGGACTTGGAGAAGGCTGAACAGAGCATAGGTTACTCACCAGCCCCAGTGCTCTGGTTTATTACTTCCAGAGGTTTCTGCACATATGGGAGTCATTGGTCACAGAAAGGAGGGGGGAAAGTGAAAGCTGTGGCTACATTCCCCCCTCCTCTCCACATTGGGGTGCAGGGAAGGGATGGGGGAAGCATTTTGGATGACAAGAGGCTTCCATGAATCGCCAGAAAAACCCAATGGTTGGCTCTGGTGCAGGAACAGCTGGATCACCACCCTTCCTCCGCAGGCTGCTCCAAGGAGCTCAAGTATCACAGCTAAAGGGAAAGCAGGAATTCCTACTGCAGGCTTTTCACAAACGCTTTATTTGTAGGTGAGGGCAATGGACACAGAACAAGGCAAGATCAGGATGAGGCTGACATGAGACATGGCATATGGTCTCCAGAGAACTGACGCCCACAACCCATTCACATTTTCCTTCTGGAAACAGAAGCACATGGCAGGAGGTCACCCTGCCACACTGGGAAGGCTCAGCCACAACTGGCCAAGCACTTGGCAGCAAAACTTGGAGCAAACACCCAGTCCCATTCCCACCGTCTCGGATGCCACATGGACACAGTGCCGAGGGGGCAGCAGTGTTGGACCGACAGACGGACGGCACAACTCAGGGATGCAGGTTGGGCAACACAAATGAAACTTCCAGCCAGTGAGCCGAGCACCAGGCTCGGAAATGGGTGGGAGAATGCACTAGGGACAAAGGCTCTTGGAAGTGAAAAGCCATAAACTCAAGTTTTTGACCTTGCCTAAAGATCTAGGTCTAGATTTCCAAGAGTGTTGATTACCAGCTCAAACCAGCGAACAGCTGGTTGCCAGGTAACTCCACACAGCCCTTTCCCCAGGCCTTTGCTCACAAAAGAAAAGGCAGTAGCAGAGAAGAGGAAGAATGCAGTGCTAAAGTCACAGAATCAGTATTATTTGGGTAGGGACCAACCTTAAAGCCCATCCAGTGCCACCCCTGCCATGGGCAGGGACACCTTCACTATCCCAGGGTGCTCCAAGCCCCAGTGTCCAGCCTGGCCTTGGACACTTCCAGGGATCCAGGGACAGCCACAGGGATCTGGGCAACCTGTGCCAGGGCCTAAATTGTAAAAGAACTTCTTCCTAATACCCAACAGACCCTCCTGGGGGGGGATTCTTCAAGGTGTGTGTTGCCCAGCTCTGCCTTTTGCTTGCAAATCACAAAAACATGGAAAACAGGGCTGGAATGGCCCTCCTCAGCCTTTCCCTGGCGAAAAGGGAAAAAATAACTTTACCTATTGCTGCATCACCTCTGCAGACCCCCTGTCATAATCTGAGGGGGAAATTCTGGCTGGACAGCACCAGGCCTGAGTTTAATTCCTTACTCAAGGGTTGATTTATTCACAAGAGTACCTGCTTTGGCAATACAGGAAACAATCTTTTTCCAACAATCCCAATGCTCCAGGTCATCTGTAAGTCCCTGATGGCTTTTCCAGTATACATCATCTGGCAAAACTCATCCTAGGTCTTAGACATTTATTTAATTTATTCAATTAAAATGAAGCCTGCAACAGACCAGCATCCCAAAGTGCATCTCCTGCTCCTACCAAACCTTGAGATCCTCCACTGGGAAAGCTGCCACTGATCCTCAATCCAACAAGTGAAACAAAACCAAGAGAGTTCAAAAGGCTGCAGGAAAAATGCAAAGCTGGGAGTTTTGGGGTGAAATTTCTGTGTGTCCACGTTACTTGTGAGCCAAAGAGAAGACTCTTTGTCTCTGCAGTTACTTTTACCACAGCCTGTGTATCCTTCACCAAATGCCACTTATCCCAGCTGCAGCCCCCTGGAAACTGCAGCAGGAGCATTAATATTTCTCAGACAAAAGTAAAGCGGACGGCACGCACCGCAACAGTACAGCCTCAAAGACGTGGATGGCTTGACAGAGCTGAAAGGAATTTCCCTTCCACCCACCCCCACAGTGCTGCTGCTGTCCCTGGAATATGTTTTTTTAATCCAGTACCACACGAGTCCCTGAACAGACAGTGATCCAGGGCCAAGCAGGGCTGGGAGCTGGCACGGAGCGACGCACCATTCAATTAAATAGGCTCTTGAAATATTTATTTCCTTTTCACTCACTCAATGTTAACAGCAAAACAGAATCCCAGGCAGCCCACAGGATTTCAGAAATCATTCCTTTTCCAGTGGTGCTTCTACAGAATATAAAATTGATTTGCTTTCCATGGAGGGTTCTGTTTGGTCGGGCTTTTTTACAAGCTCACAAATCAAAGGGGTAGATAATACAAGGAATCACTCCAAGTCAGACTCTCCAGGTTACTTCAGCAAGGAGGATGTGACTTCACCATGATCACTCATGAGTATGATCCTGGGAAGTGAGACTCTGGATAGACACGCTGGATAGATCCCTAACAATCTGAACAAAGGGGTCTCCTGCAGAAGAGAATTTTGGCCATTTTGGGGACATGGCTGGGGAAAGAACTATTTTATATCTTGACTACTGAAGATCCACTGAATCCATCAGGAACTAAACCAGGGAGGACACTACATCAAATTAATACATTGACAAGGTGACTCACAGTGGGAAGCGCAGAGAGCCAGCAATTGCTCTTTTAACACCTGAGTGCCACGGCCAAAGTGCCAGGAGGGCATTCCTCTTTGGAATGAGGCCTTCCTGTCTCTAATCCAGATGCTTCCCAGCCTGATATGTCAGGGAAGGGACAGGGAGCAAGGCCACCACGGCTGCTGTGCCTGGTGAATCACAGCTAAGTGGAGCTCCACCAGGCCCAAGGCCATGGTTAAACCTTTGCCCTTTCTGCACCTCTCAAGTGCCAGGAATTCCTGAAGGCTCTTGTCATGGGATGCATGGGGCAGCTCCCAGATCACCACAGAACTCTGCCTCAGCAGAGAAGAGTTAAAATCATCGGACAGCAGCAAGGGGTTATGGACACCAGGCAAAAAAAGGGATTTCACACATCCACCAGCAAAATATTGAGGAAAACTGCTCCAAAACATGTCTGCTCTTACACTCAAAAGTGACTCTTAAGTGAAAGCAAGCCCAGGAACTGTCTGTGGATAACTGAACCCTGAAAAAAAGCTTGCTGTGCACATGGAGTTCTGGAAGGCAGGCAATGAAATTATCTAGGAAGCAACAGTGGAAACAAGGTCCTTCCTCCAAAACTGGGAGAACAGCTGCCTACACCTCCGTATCAACATCAGCAGGACCGACTCCAAGCTCTCACAGGGTTTTTCCTACAGCCCATTCCATGTTTTTCCATCCCAAAGGCACTGATTTCTGCCCAGCTGTGTGTGGCAGCTACAAGAAGGGAAGAACAAGCACATTCCAGGGGAAGAAAACAGCCAAACTGCCTGCTGACCACATTGTCCCTGCTGCTCTTGGGTCTTCCCCATAAACGCAGGTTCAGAGTCCTCTGGCCTGGGATGTGTCTGTAGTAGATGAAGTTATTCAGCCTCTTCTTCCCAGAGAGGACTTGAGCACCTGAAAAGCTGCAAGACTCTGAAATGGAGCTCACAGTTCCCCCCTCTCCTTTTTGATTTACAATCCCATCCAACTTTGCCCAGGAAAGTGGCCTCCAGGGTTTTCCCACAGCTTAACCCCTAAGGCTGCCGCTGGTGAGATGAAACCTGAGCTCCCAATGAAGCTGATTCCTTGTCTGCTTTAGGGGGGAAAAAAAAAGTGTATATATAAAACCCAAATCTAAGGGGTACTTTCCAGATGATTCTATGATTCCACGGAGAAATCCTGAAGCATTTGGCTGTGCTGCAATGCCCTCAGTGGATCTGGACTGCCAACAGCCCTTCTGCAGATGGGTCCAAGAAAGCCTGAGAATCAGTGGAGATTGGTATGATTGACTACATAGGATTCCAGGAGGTCTTTCCTTGTGGTAGCAGAGAAGAGGATCCCAGTTCCAAGGGCCTGAAGAACTTTTCATGGTCTTCAGTAGAAGCTGCTTCCCAGCAAGGAAGTCCCTAAGAATTTAGACATTCTGGAGAGCTAGTTCTAGGGGATGAATCTCACACCAACTTCTCACTGCTGCTGGACTGGGAGATGAGAGAATATGGATACATCACAGTGGCCTCTGGTGCAGTTTATTTACAATGGGAATCAGTGCCAGAGAACACCAGGATATTAACAAGCAGGAAACACACTAGGAAGCAAAAAAGAGAATGGAAGAAAGACTCCGTGTTAGCATCGAGGTATTCTCTGCAAACTCTGCGACAACCTAAATTTAACTGTAAAGTCCTTAGGTCTTCTCCCTCTCTCCCTATTTACACATCAACCTACACTATCAAGCTTATCAATCACAGCTTTCTCTCACTGCCTGGCTGATCATAGGGGCCTGGCTTCCACAGGCCATTTTGATAAGAAAACACATGAGATAAGTATGGAAAGTCTGCAAAATGAAGCACACAACTTTACCTGCCTGATCTCACCAGTATTTCTTGGCCAAGGGAGTGTGATGCAAGTTGTTTCCACAACACAGCGCCTTGGTTACTTAATGAAATATTATTTAAGCTAAATGCCATAAAATTTGTCATTTTGCTTTCTGGCAGGCTCTAAAGAAAGAAATCTGCTTTGCTGAGCACATGTATATATATTTTCATTAGCACATATAAATACATGAGAAATTTAAAAGGAATACAAACACTGAATGTATTACTGGCTGTGATTCAGACCTGTTTGTTTATCTGTGGGTTTTAGCACCATGCTAAAACTCCAGCCTCCCACCTCGAGAGCCAAACAGGCAGTGAGAACAGGAGCTCTGCTCAGGGACACAGCTCCATGGAGCCTTACCACTGGAATCCACCAATGGGCTCTGTAAACCTGTGACGGATCAGGAATGTTGCAACAGCTTCCGCAACCTGAGAGAAGGGAAAAAATAGCTCAAGATTTAAAGGGACACAGTGAGTTTTCAAAGCCTGCAGTATTTCCAACAACAGTTCACAGCCTCAGGAGTCTGCTGGTGAAGAATTTGCTCCTTTAAAACAAGAGCTCTGCGTAACACACCTCCAGCTTTACTCTGACACTGAGCCTGCCAGCAAGAAGTGACCAAACTTTTTCTCCACTCATTTCAGTAATTCTTAAAACAATGTCTAAGTTTAGCAGGGAGAAAAGGTAAATTCAGGATGCAAGACGGTAACTTGGAATGGTTTGGGTTGGGAGGAACATTAAAGCTCATCCAGTCCCACCCCTGCCATGGGCAGGGACACCTTCCACCAGACCAGGCTGCTCCAAGCCCAGTCCGGCCTGGTGAATATTGCTCAGAATGTATAAAAAAGAGTAACAACTTAAGAACTCAGTATGTTTAGATAAAGTCACTTATTTCAGACTGGTAAAGTGAAACACAGAAAGGCTGAGTTTTAACACAGCTGTCAGCGCAGAATGAGCTTTAAAACCAGATGTGCTCCCAACCACAGGCTCCACTGGCTGCACCGCATCCCTGCTTCCATCTGGACACAAACTCCAGCAGTGCCGAGAAGCAGCACTGCTCTGTCAAAGCTGCTTCAGGAACATTTGGTTTCTATTTGGAAAATGTGAGCCACCCAACTCAACAAAACACAGACCAACCCCTAAGGCTGCAGCTTAGTGCAAGGGATAGTGGGGAACTGCATGAGGAAAAGAAAGGGAGGAGAAATCCAAACTACACATGGGTAGAATTAGGTACATTAGCACGAGCCTGAGAGTTAAATCTATAGCCCAGCCCTGTGGCATGTAACATCTTAGCCAGGGCTTTCCAGACACCTAAAAATCCAAGCTGCTTGTGAAAGCCATTGTCATGCCAAAAGATGCCCCTGAAGGATGATCTCTGCTGCATGGTAAGGAATGGATCCTTTTTTGCATTTCAGATCATGGCTTATGTAGCTTCAACCCCATGGTGGGGCTCACCTTGTCCGGAGCATCTTCATGGACTGCATGGCCACACTGTGGGAGGACCTGCATCTGGAACTTCCCTGTGGATTGAGAGTCAGCACATGGATCTCACCCTCTGCACCAACTGACCTCACTAATGTGGCTGGAAAAGAGGCCCCAGGAATGGCAGGAAGTCTCAGCAGACCCCACACCATGCACAGCTCATGATCTCCAAAGAAAATGTGGACCAGCTGCTCAGTTCACCTTCTCCAGGTGTAACTAGAATAGGTTCCCAGTAGTTAAAGTTAAGCTGGACTTCTCAGAGCTTCTCCATGCAGGCAAGTGTTACAGTTAGAACTCCTACCAGATTTACTTTAAGTTAACATTTATCCTGCTATCCAGTACTACTTTCCAGTACTGGTTGCTCTGGAAAGCAAGGATGGGGGTAAAAAACCCAATCCAAACCCCAAAACATGAATGAAGGTGCTTAATCTTGGTCTGCTGTCTGTCAGAAACACTGTGAGATGGGACAATTTTGAATGGTGCCAAGTGTTCTAGCTAGGAACATCAGGAATGTAGCTATAAAGGGAAAAAATGGATCAGAAAGAAGCCCTCACAGACAATCATTCTGATCCAAGAGAAGTGTAGCAGCTCCACTGCTGGAAGCACTGAACCCTAGATTGAACAAAACCCACAGCAACAGCCCTTTGAATTGAACCTTTCCCTCCTCACCTTCCCCACCTTTCCTTGACCATAGCAGGAGAACACATTGGGATGGACAAATTCTTTAATGCCCATTTGTTTGGATATTGACTGTACCCATAGCAACAAGGTGTCATGCAAAAAGAGCATTACAGTAAGGCTGAAGGAACAATATTAAATACCTACCTTGCATCTGTCCAATGGTCAGATCTTTATCCAGCCTGTCAACACCTACAATCAAATAAACAAATGTTTTGGAGAACAGCCAGAGAGAACACAATTCTCTCAGCCAAGATTTAATCCATATTTTAAAAGAGACATTCGCTTGAAAAACAGAAAATAAACACCTCTGCCACCCACGACAAGGACATTTCACTGCTGCACCTTGAGAGAGTAAAGTTGCAAGAAAGAAACACAGCCAAAAAGTGCAAGAGCACAGCCCTCCCTACAACTTAAAAGGATATTTACACACTGTGTTTGCTATGAAGGTACAAAAAGGGCTTAAAGCTGTATTTGAGTTTCACTCGAGAAGTTCAAATCATACCATGCTATTTTAGGAGAGACAGAGAGAAGCCCAGATATTCCCAGGAAACACTGCAGCCCAGTGCTGACCCTGTTCTCTAAAATGCACGTGTGACATCACTGAGGTGCACACCAGGACTGGAAGAGACACGTACCAGCTAAAAGCAAAAGCTTTGGAGTTGGACAGCTTAGGAAGAGGTTGGATAAACCCCTGAACCAGCCATCCCAGTACTTTTCTGTTTTGGCCAGTTCGATTCTCCACGTGTATAAATGCTCCTTCTTTGTCTGCAGGGAGGCGAAAGAGCTCTGCATTAGTGATCAGTAAAACAGCAGAAAGAAAACCAACTCAGGGAGCCACCTGGAAATGCATAAATACATAGATATAAAAAAATACTGGCTCCCTCTGGTGGATTACATACTTCCAGGGATGACCCTCCTTGCTTCTAAATCTCTCTCCAAATCAAAGTACATGAGTAAGGAACAAGAAAGTCAGAAAGAGCTACACCAAGAGGAGAAGAGCCTTCAAGAGAAGACTGCATGATTCCAAGCAATCAATTTGCTATTTTTAACTGACACAAATAGCTCACAAATTGTCTGAACATTTGGGCTTGGCTCCCATGCAGTTTTCTCTCCCTGGAATGGTACCCTTTCATATTAGAATGATTTGGATAACCACAGGTGACAGCTCTTGTAGGGGAAGCTGAAAACACAGCAACAAATTCCCAACCTCTGTGTCATCCTCTTTCTTCCTTTTGTTGACAGAGCCTCCTCCTTCCTCATCCTCATCGTCCTCCTCCTCTTCCTCAATAATTCCCTCTACTATGGCTTTAGGGCATTCAGGACTGGCAGCCCCTTCGCACCTGTGAAAATAAAATCAGAAACTGATTCCCTGACAAAAGAAAGAATCCAAACCAAAACACCACCCAGGATTAAACCATAGGTGTTCAGCAATTTTGCTTGAAGAAATTTTCATTTTCAACTGCACTTATGTAGCAATGGTATTGTAAAACAGAAACAAAAGATTTTAAAATAATAAATAAACCAAAGGCCACCTACTGTTTGACTTGACCAACCATAGAAACTCTGGCAGATTCGAGATTTCTTATCTGTCCACTTTTTACACTAGGGAAAACAAAAATAATCATAAAACAGAAATAGTTACTGAAGATATTCAAGAATTAGCAGGCCCAGAAATGAGTTAAACTCCTATACAACTTAGGATTTCTCCAAACTATTCCCAAAGCTCCTGCTCTCAGACTGAACTGAGTGGCTCAAGCTAAACTTATGTGAACCTCCTGTTGTCACTGTAACTGTGAGAAAGAGGGAAAAGTGTTGGTGGGGAAACAGTGAAACGGGGTTAAACCCATGGCAAGGGGCTGGGACAGGGCCTGTAAACAGCCAAATTATATAAACTTTGTTTCCTTTGGGAGTCAGGCTACAAAGACAAGTGATTTGAGATTGAGCCCAAGCTTTACCTCCACTCAATGGCATTCTCAAGAGACTTGAATGTTTTGGGACGACTCCTTAGGAAATTCTGCATGCTGTTCAAGGCATCCATGGCTGTACCTAAAAGCAAATGGCATCATCTTCATCAACTTCATGGTACCTGATGAAATTACTGCCACATCCCTCTGTACAAAACTGGCTGCAACACCCTCACAGAGAGCTGGAGCTCCCCAGTGATTTTAATGATGCTAAGGAAAGTACAGATTAGTGTTTCTAAGACAACAGTCATATTGCAAAATTACTATAGTGGTGTTAGTTCACAGGTTTGACTCCGTGATCAAAAAGGTCTTTTCCAACCTAGCTGATTCTCTGGTTCTGTGACAGTAGCAGGAAAAAAGCAAACAGAGAGTACACCTGGGAAAAGGAAAAAAGGAAAAGGAGGGGTCAAACTGGAAAGATTTTTGTGTGCACAGGATCTGTAAGGAGGATGGAATGGGTTTAAAACTGGGGCAAACCCTCGTGTATTCAGGGATCTGGGGCTAAGAGAAGAGCTGGGAGGCAGCAGCCCAGCAGAGAGACTGGAAGGCTCGGCAGTAGGCACACTCACCTTCCACTACGTCGATCATGCAGAGCCCCAGCAGACTCGGCAGCAGGTTGGCAACGGCCGTGTGCACAGCAATGGCCCCCCCCATGCTGTGCCCGATCAGCATGATGGGCGGTGGCAGGTCCCCATACAGCGCTTCCACCACGCTCCCCACGTCTCTGCAGAGGGACAGTGAAGTCAGCATGGCACCTCCACCTCCGGCAGGAGCAGGGACCTCAAAGCCTCCTCCAACCCGCAGGCAACAGACAAGCTTTTTCTGCTGTCACTGCTTCATCCCTGCACCGAAGCAGGAAACCCTGACAGCAGCGCTTCCCTGCACATCCATGTAATTTCTATTTATCTCTCTATCCTTAATTCAAAAGATGTTCAAGCAATCTGGTCTAGTGGAAGGTGTCCCTGCTCATGTGGATGAAAATTTATAGTCCCTTCCCAAATTCTATGATTCCTTGTAGAAAACATTTTAGGCTGACACTTGCTGGTGGGAATGGTGAGAAAAAGCTGTCAAATCATCTTGCACGGAAGCACAAACCAAGAAATTAATTGTTCTTAAAAGAAGGAACTGGAATTAGAGAGAGTAAAATAACTGAGCCCTGCTGACCATGGCAAAGATGAACAACACTGAGCATGAGCAAAAAGACTGCAACTCTATATGAGCACAGATCAGCAAGGGGCAATTTCCCCACCCTTCCCAAAAGGCACTTCCTGATAAACTGAAGCTGTCACTTCTTGATACCTTTTCCAGGATGGGAAAGCTGGCTGGTATGATTCTCAAACCCCAGAACAGCAGCAGAGCTAACGACTGAAATTTGGAGAGCAGTTTAAAGACACCCCCCAGCTGGCATTCCTGACTACATCCATTCAGAGGAACCTGAGAACTGAGCAGTACTGAAAATGGAAAACAAGTGAAAAAAATTAACAGGTTGACCAGCTTGTCTGCTCTCCTAGAGAAAACTGTTTGAGGACTTGATTTAAAAGAATAAACAGGTACACCAGCAATAATTTAAGGCTCCTATTTAAAAGGACTAAGTTTCAAGCTCATTGCTGACAAGAGGGGAAGGTTTCAAAACAAAAGGAACTTGCTTTCCCCCCACAGCAGTGCTGCTCCAGATCTAAAATATTCTAATTATTTAATCCAGTATTTCTTCAGGACAGTTACACATCAGGATCTGACAAGGCATAAGCAGCAGAAATAAGGTGTACAATGGAAGTCAGAACACATTTCACACATGGCCTCCCCTAACAAACCAAGTGGATTTGTCCATGGGAAGGCTACGAAATCCTTCATCATTTAATTGTAGTCACAGCAAAGAGTCTCTTTGTACTAAATATGGGCAGAACATAATATGTTTAGCAGTGGGTATTTGCTTTTCTTACAGTTTTATCAAGAGGGGGATGGATTTGCATGTCAAAGCAGGTCCTGACAGTTTGAAAAAGCAATTCTATGCTTGAAAATCCTGTGTCTGTGACCCAGACTTCAGGGGTGTTACCAGGCCAATGTGGGCCTGCTCTAAACACTCACTCCAAGGGCTGAGGAAGAGTCAAACTGGTGATTTCAGGCTAAAATACCCCATGGATGTCTAAGGGAAGCATTCCACCTCCATCAGGAACTCTTCAGCATGTGGCAGGTTTAAAGTGCTCACTGTTTAAAAACGGGGTACTGGGAGAACAACTCCAGTCCTTGGAATCTGACTCAGCTGGGAGAGAAATCATTTCAAACTGTCCCAGAATAGAAGGAAAGCAGGGATAACTACCAGAGAGTCACATGAAATTAAACTATCTTCCAGCTCCTTTGAATGAAGGCTGTTTGCTTTCAAGTAGTTTATTGTTCAGCCAAGGAGAGAAAGGGGAAGTTTGTGAAAAGGGAAACGAGCTTAAGTTTCCTTACTTTGACATAGTCTCTGCAGACAGATCCTCAGGATTCCTTACTTTCGTTTCTCCTAAAAAAAAACCCAACCCAGGTTAAGTTCACTTAAGTTGAAAAACTTCAGGCCCCCTCAGGACTTAGAGCAGTGAGGGTACAAAGCTTTTAGGCATAGATATGAAGAGCAAGCCTACTGCAATGAACATGAATAATTAAGAAACACAGAATTAACAGGAACACTTGGTACTATGGGTAGGAAACACTGCCCAAAACTGTCCTTTATGGATCTTAATATGAAAGAACAGCCTTATTTCTCATGGCAAAGACCACTTAAAGGTTATGGAAATATGAAAGATGGCTTGGTGGAAGGAAGTAGTCCACCACTGTCTCAAGCAGAAGTTTGGGGGGGGGGGGGTCTCAGCTTCTGACAGAAGCCAGTCTTCCATCTCTGCTTTTGAATCCAAATTGGGATGCCTTAAGGATGTTTTCATAGTCACATTGAGAGGAATTCATTGAATCTCCTTTAAAAAATGGGAGATTGTAACATGACTCCAGATTTATTTCTTTGACTTACCATGGCCTCGGAGGTCTAAGGCCACAATCCTACACTGGATCCTGTTAATGATTGCAGACTGCAAGGAGAGACAGAGAGAATATTGTTTGCAAAGTGGGATTAGCAATAACAAGCACTCCCAAAGTCCAAAGAGGTCAGGGGAAACAGTTGAGGAATCTTTTTAAGGTAAGGCAGAGCATAATAATTGCAACACAAGTATGCCTCAGTTTCTCCCAGACAGATCAATTTAACTAAGTTATTTCAGGCAGCACAGGGAAGTGGCATGTTTTGTTGACAGGAAGATTTCAGTGTTAAGGAATCGCTGATTATTTAAATAACAGCCCAGCAGAAGTGGGGGAATTTGCTGAGGGATTCTTAATAGAACCACCTACACAACTGGCAAAAGGTACCCAGACCTCAAAGTTACCCAGTCCTCTTATTTTGATTTTTCAGCTATTCAGTTCTTAAATGACCGGAGCAGCTAGTTGCTTTCCCTAAACCAAATGAATCCAGAGGTTAGCATTTTCCAGCCCCTAAAGACAGCCCAAACCCTCCATCTGCAAGGTGCCCCTGCACCTAAGCGAGAACCCCAACCACACAAAGATAATATTGTTGTCTTTTAGAATACTGTTTTCCTGTGTTTCCCAGAGGTGAATGGATAACTGCCTTCCACACTCAGAGAGCTCAATCTCCACACACTTATTGCTACAGAGAAGCAGCTTTACTTACAGTAAACACAGCCCAGGACAGAGCAGAGTGGCCTCCACCATGTAACAGCAGCAAGACAGGCCCCTCCAAGCCACTTTTGTAAATTCGAAAAGTGTATGAACAGTTAAGGACATTTCACTGAGTTGCTTCAAGGCAGTAGAACGGATTTTGGAGCTTGCAATACCAAACAGTATTTTATTTCTACCCTTCATTTATCTGACCAACAGATATTTTCAAGCCTTACCTGGACAAAAATGTAAATCAATTTAAGCTTCAAAAGTTGTATTCCTGCTGCCCAGGTTTTCTCCCCTGCCTATAATTCATTCATCTCCTTTTCTCCCTGGGCACAACAGGGAAGTGAACTGAGAAAACTAGAAATCCAATAGGAGAAAAGATGGAGAATTATTTTATACACAGACAAAATAATGAGAGGGTAAGGGAATAGTTTTAAACTAGAAGAGGGGAGATTCAGATTAAATGTTCATAAGAAATTACTCCCTGTGAGGGTGGTAAGGCTCTGGCACAGGGTGCCCAGAGAAGCTGTGGCTGCCCCTGGATCCCTGGAAGTGTCCAAGGACAGGTTGGACACTGGGGCTTGGAGCAGCCTGGGATAGGGAAAGAGATCTCATACCTCCCAGTGTGTTTGGAGAGAAGTAACTTGGAAGTTTGGTTTTCCTAATGGCATTCCTATCTTGGAGAGGAAACATCTGCAGAAAAATCTCTAGCTGGCACTGCCAGAAGACACTGATGGCATCACAACCTCTGCCTTGGCCAGAAATTTGGAAGTATTTATTCACATCTACATGTTTCTGTCGAGGTTTATCTGTTGTACTGCCGCTATTAATCCTAAGCAGACAGTTCACTGATTGCCACCTAACTAACTGTAGTTAATAAAAATCAATGAACAGCTTTGGGCCTGACATGGTTTGCATTATGAGAACATGATGAATGTTTCCCTGCAAAATACGCTATTGGACTGTTGGAAACACTTTTTGAAATTAATGATTACTAAAGAAGCAATATCAGGAACTGGCCTTCCTAGGTACAGTTCAACTGTCAACCTAGAAGGGATAGTTCCAGTTACTGACACTGAGCCCTGCAGGAGACATAATGGAAGACAAGATGGAACACATGAAAAAGCTGAAGAATCCAAATAAACTAAACAAATCGTGATACCTCCCCAATCTCTGAGATTAAGACAAATTCAATATAGGAAAAAAAAAAAAGGATATATCCTTGCCAGTGTCATTTTCTACCACAACATCCTCCATAGACTCAAAGTACTGGCTCCAAAGCACTGGTGAAAAATCACGCTTTCTTCCAGGGCTGCAAGACAGAAAAAATTCCATAAGAAAGAGTTATTTTTAAATTCTCCCACTGAAATTGGCATCCAGGCCTCCTCTCACTGAAGAAAACATGCTGGTGTTACACAACAGTTCAGACTGGAAGCAAACGACTCATCTGTGAAATTCCCATACAATCACAATATTCAGAATTTTATTGTCAGTGAAGAAATCCTCCCCTTTTTCCCCTCCCTAATCGTTGCTCCTATTGAGGAAATGTAGTGGAAACAGAGAAAAAAAGTCTTTTCCTAATCAAGTAATTCCAAGGAAGACTGAACAATGGTGATTTAGACTACACAGACCCAAGCCAAGGGAAAATAAACAGAACAGTGATACTGTCCCAGTACAACCTCCGAGTTTGCAATGACCCACAGACAAAAGGTGCCCAGCTGACAAACCAATTTATTTTTTGCTTCCTTCAATAGGTGCAACTGTGCCCTCTCCTTGTACCCCCATTACGGACAAAAGGCTCCGCAATCAGAATTTTCCTGATGACTCAGTTGATGCAGAATTTGTTTCTCAGGCTGGTATTTACTCAGTAAGGCTAAAAGAGCAGTGCTTAATTTTGGAAGTGGCATAATTAGGCTCAATTTGAGCTCAGGATACAGGATGAATAACAGTGCACCATTTTAACCATGTTTTTGCACTTCAACTCTTTTGGCGGAGGCAGGCAGGCAGCACAGAATATTAAAATCAAGCATAGGTGTGAGGGGTGAAAGACCTTCACAGCAGAAAAATCCCTGATGAAGAAGTTTTTCCTGAATTCTTGGCTTCCTAAAGAAATAGAAAATAACAGACAAAGCAGCTTTTCAATTTTGCAGAAACAAAATTTCTGTTTCCCCTGGTGTTTCTAGGATGTGAAACATAAACAGCCACCCTCTGAATGGACCAAATTCCCTCCTGTGGGTTTCCACACTTCTTGTCAAATCTCAATTAATTAAAATGAGATGTCACACACCTACATAAATCCAAAAAATATTAATCTCTTTTACTGCCTCAGCCTAATCTCATTCTCCGATCAAGGAAAAAAAAATCACATTCAAAGCTTAATTTTTCCCTGGAATCCATCCCAGCCCTGATCACATGCTCTCTCCATACCAGTTCTGGTTCTTTCTGGAGATGGAAAGAACTGTCCACTACTTGGGTGATTTCTCTTCTCTGTTTTTTGAATAGGTAGGATGTGCAGTTAGTGAAAATAAGTTCCATCACCCTTTCAAAATGCAGCATTTCAACTGCAGTCAGACTTATGCACAGCATGTTACAGGTGCTTTTGGGTTCCACTGCCCTGAGTAGTTCCAGGTGATCAGTAAATGTTGTCATCTGCCTGGCTACATCCCTTCCCACATAATCCATAAATCTGGTGGGCAGCAGGAGCTCCTTGGTGACCCAGCCCTGGCACTACTGTGATGCCAGAAATCTGTAGGGGAATCCTCCTACCTACAGGGGAGGCAGAGCATGGGGAAGTGGCTGTGTGCCAAATGAACCCGTTTTTGTGGAAGCAGGGCTGCAGGATGGACAGCTACTGTTACACGGGGTAGCACAGCAGCCTCTTGGCTGGTGCTCAGAAATCACCTTTCACCGGACCAGGCCTCTCCAAGCCCCATCCAGCCTGGCCTTGGACACTTGCAGGGATGAGTATTTCTGTGTCTCCTTCAAATGCCATTTCTGAGAGCAGAGATCCACTGCTAGAATTTTCATGCAAGAGGGAGGCAGATGCATATACCGAGGCAGATCCACAGACAGAATCTCATGACCTGCAAGAGGAACCCATGGAACCAAGGCAGAGCCCTTCCCTAGAAGCTTGCCACACTGATGCAGCAGGAAGAACCATTTTCAGAAAGTCCTTTTTCTGCTGAGAGCCCCTATTTAAAACTACTAAAGCAAATATAGAACAAGTGCATGAATCAGGAGATTTCATTCTGGCATCGTATTTGAACCCAACCAAACCAAACATCATCTACAAGTAAGAACTGCCACGGCTGACAAGTTGTATTTAGAAATTCTAAAAATTGACAAGGACAGTATCTTAAGTTCTGCCTTAGAGATGCTGAATACATAAAATGTTTTTTCATTAAAAGGATTCCAAAGGGAAAAAATGGATTAAAAAGGAAAAAATGAGTAGGAATTGCCATGACTGAACTACACAGATCTGATCCAATCATGCCCTTCTAGATAATTAAAAGATCTTTAGAGATTGTACGTGATTTTTACTCACACATTGGAAAGGAACATCAAACTGACTTTCACTTTTAAATCACATCCAGGTGCTTAATTCTGAATGAGCCACTAGCCAAAAACAGAAGGCAAAAAACAAGACAGGAAATGCTGAAGCTGCTACATCTATTGGGATTTGCTGCCGTGGGGCCTCTTGCTCCACCGGTGACTTTACAAATTCTATCATTTTATTTCCCCACAGAACACAGAATCAGGCCATAAGCCTGGTTTTGTTTTATTTTGTGATTTTGTTTTTGATTTTCATCAGTTGAGCAATTGGAAGGAATCACTTGCAACACGCAGGCAATTCCCAACACAGCCTTGGTGCTCCTTAAAGAAGTGGACATGGAATTCCTACCAGTGGCTGAGTTTCACCAACTGCTCGAGCTGAAGAGAAGCTCCAGCTTCCTTTGGGAAGGGCCTTTGCAACCATAATTTCTGCTGGAGAGCACTTAAATCCAGGGAGGAGATGATTGTGCTAGCAAAGTAGGAATCAATGCCACGTGCTGTGAAATAGAATGAAATTCTAGCACGCATCCCATGCTCCCGCAAAACTCATTCCAGACTACATCGCAGGAGCCATGTTGCGTATCAGGGAGAATTCCTTCCTCAAAAGGGCTGTCCAGCCCTGGCACAGCTGCACAGATCCCCACCCCTGCAGGGACAGAAAGCTGTGTGGATAGGGCACTTGGGGATGTGGGATAGTGGTGGCCTCAGCAGTGCTGGGGGAACGGTTGGATCCAAGATCTTAGAGGGCTTTTCCAACCTGAACAATTCCATGATGCAATTTGCTTCAGCCAGTTTGACTTCTCAAATGAGACTCTCCCTCAGAGAGGCATAAGGAAGTGATTGTACTGAAAAATAGCAAGAAAATAATAAATTTCAAAGAAAAAGCTAGAAGTAAGTTTATTTTCACATACTTAAATGCAGCAACAGGTGCCATTTTTATGAACTACTGAAACACACATTAACCTTTTAACAGCATATTGCCAAAAAATGTAAGTCTTTATTTTGGTTAAGAAGTTCTCAGTAAATTCTATTTTTTTGCAGCAATCTCACACGCTTGGCTCTCTGCTTCTCAAGATCTGCTTTCAGCTACACCACAGTCACATTAAGATGACTTGCATGGTGGAAAAAGAAGGGAATAAAAAGAAAGTGCCCAACACACCAGTCAGAGGATTTAGCCATGGAAAAATCAAGTTGCTGGCATTCTTGGATATTAAGGTTAAACCAATTTTTTTAAAAGCCTGGCTTGCAATTCGAGAAATTGAAAGTGTAGAAATAAATCACATTTATAAATGTGAGATGCTTAATGCAGCAAATAAATATTTTCCTAAGTTTAGCTCTTTTTGTTCCCTGTAACCTTTGAATTTTGACGAATTATTTCAGTGCAACCCTGTACATCTGCCAGCACTGTAAATCACACAGTGTTTTCCCTGTACAACTAATCCCATTCTCTTTTGGTGGAATTCTCTTCAGGGGAAATCTTGCACTTGTTTGTACTGAACTAAACTTTGATAAGGATAAGCTCAGCTTAAGTTAAACTTTCTATCCCACTTCCTCTTGTATCCTTTTCACAGAAGCCCCAAGCCCCTCTGGATAAGGTCATTCCATGTTGCAGAGCCTCCCACAACAGGAACATGACCTGTAAAGGGATTTACTGGGTGGCGGAGCAGTAAATCTAACCACAACATGATTATGAACTACTCCCCACTGCTTCCAAGGGAAGAATTCCAGGGGAATTCTTGATCCTTAACCACAATACTGGATTTTGTTTCATTCATAATAATTTCCCGGAGAGAGTTTAAAACCCCTCCAATGCATGGTAAGAGAGGAAGAATTATATAAATTAATACATGTTACAGCCTTAGACACTGGTCGAACTTCTCCCACAACTCCCAAAATGTGCTCTCAACCCCTGCTTAAAAGATTAAAGAGTATTCCAGACTTTTCCATCATCTTGAAATGCAGATTTAAGCAGGGATTAACGTCACTTGGCAGAGCACACCTACTTCACATGGGTACCTGTAGCTGAGAAATCCTGTTTCACAGAATCATGGAATATTCTGAATTGGAAAGGGACCCACCACAAGGATTATTATCAAAGTCCAACTCCAGCTTAGGAATTCAGCTCCTGAGAATTTCCACACACCTCTCCCCCCAGCCACACTCTGAGGTACCGCCCAGACATGGTGCTTGACCCTTCCTCCAAGCACAGATGGCAAAAGGACTGGGAGAAAAGGGCTGGAGAGTTGATCCCAGCCCCTGCCACCTTCCCCCAGCCTGAGGATACTCTGGGCACTGATACCTTTGCAGCTGGAGAAGCCTGATCCAGGTGTCACTCTCCTGGCGCACTGGGAAGCAGGACCAACTCTCCCTCCAGACCCCTAAGAATGACCACTCCTCCCTCCAGATACCCCAGTAGTGACCATTCCCCGTCCAAATCCCCCGGGACGAGCTCCCTTCTTCCCAGATCTCCTGATAATGACCATTCCCTGTCCCGATCCCCCAGGATGAACTCCCCGCTGTCCAGAACCCCCGATAATGACCATTCCCTGTCCCGATTCCTCAGGAGGAGCTCCGCTCCTCCCGGATCTCCTGATAATGGTCATTCCCTGTCCCGATCCCCCAGGACGAGCTCCCCTCTTCCCAGATTCCTCCGATAGTGACCACTCCCTCCCTCCAGACCCCAGAATAACGTACCTCCCTTCCTTGTAGATCCCCCCAGCAAAGACCACCCGTTCCTCCAGACCCCCAACACGAGCCCCCCCTCCCTGCAGAGCCTCCGCTCCGCGGTAACCTCTCCCCCTCCGATCTCCGCATCCGCCCCTGCCCTTCCTCAGCCTACCCCATGCGCATCTTCGACCCGGAATGGCCGCCGCCTCCGGGCAACGGGGGCCGAGGCGGGAGGCGGCCCAGATGCAGCTGCTTCTCCAGGGCCGACATGACAGCTAGAGACGCACTAGGAATACCGGAACCCCCCCCGCACCGCCCCCACCCCACCGCCCCGCCCCACCTCGCCGGAAGCGGCTCCTCCAACAGCACCGCCCCGGGGCACCGAGCGCACCCGCCCGCATGGCACCACGGGAAACGTAGTCCGCGCCCCCGCTGTGCTCGGTGAGGCGCGGGGCAGGACGGGAGCTGTAGTCCCCCGCCGCGGCGGCAGTTGCCGGGCAGGCGGCGCGGGCGGGATGCGGCGGAGGGGAGGTGCGGAGAGGGACGGAGCGGCGGAGCGGGGCTTGTGGGGGATTACAGCGGGGACAGAAGCGTGCAGCGGTGGGATGGGAAGGGGCACGGGGGCTCGGGGCGATGTACGAGCCGCTGACGTCGCCTGTCCCCGCAGGTGCCGGCGAGCCCGCCGCCGCCACCAGCCTGCCGCCGTTGGTGCAGGGCCCTGCGCGCTGCTTCCTGCGTTGCATCGTGCCCCGCGTGCTCTGGGCGGCCCCGCAGCCGCCCGCCGTGGTGCGCCTGCGGTGGTGGGGGGAGTCGTCCGGCGGCACCGTGTTGCAGCCCGCCTGCCGGGCCGGGCAGCCCGCGGGGAGAACCAGCGCCCGCTTCGCCGTGCGCTGCGGGCCCCGGCAGCTCGCCGCCTACCTGGCAGGTAGGGACGCTGCGCCCCGGGACAGCAGCGTTAGGTTGGAGTAGGACGGGAAGACGCAGCGTTAAGGTGTGCCAGGGCAGGTTGGGGGCGGGCGTCGGGAGGAGTTTCTTCACGGGCAGGGTGGGCAGGCTGCTCAGGGGGTTACCCTCGAGCAGCGATAAGCATTTCCCTGTGTCCCGTTCCTTTCCTGGTAATCCTGTACTCGTTCATCATCATTTAGTGCCAGTAATAATGTCCATACTGACCCTTCTTCACCTGCTGCCCCGTTATTGTAATTTCCTTGTAGGACATAACGTTAATCTCTGGCGTTGCTGTCATTTTAGCCAAAAAGTGTCAGTTGGGACTGACCTGAAGATGTTCCTGGTTTTTGCAGATATGGGCGTTCTGGTCCTGGAGGTTCTAACTAAACTTGACCACCTCCTCCTTGGCAGAGCAGAGATCACTAAGCTGTCCCAGCTCTCTCCCAGCCATCCCATCAAAGGGTCTTTTCCTGTGGTGTCGCCAACATCGGATAAACTCGGAGAGCTGCAGGTAGTATTGATGTCTTTGCTCATTATCATAAATTATGTGCTGTGACACTGGTATGATCAGGTGCAGGGTCAAGCTGTACATGGCACACTGCAGGCTTGCTCTTTGTCAAGGGCATTTCTGAGCTTAGGTAACAAATGAAAAAAAAAATACTGCTGGTGTTGACTTTATTTTGTTCCAAGGGATGTGGGGTAGTTGAGCTTAATGAGGAACATGTGGTCATCTCTATCACCAAGAGTGAGTGTTAACAGTGGATTTAAAATGGCTGTTTGGTTCTTATACTTCACTGGGCTGATAATAGAAGATTTGACATTTGGAATTAAGAAAATTCTGTCTTGCAGCCCTGGCTCTGGAAAATTGATTATGAAAAACAGTTGACTGGGTCTGAAAGCATGGAACAAGAAACAAGTAGTTGTAAATATGTGACATAGTTGTGTAATGTAAATATTACTTTATGTAGAAAAGCAGCAGTTTTCCATTGCACAACAGGTGAAGTTCAATGCACTGTTTGCCAGAATGAAATCTCCTGATTCACTTCACTTAGTTAGGAAGAGAACAAAGTAATATTTTCACATCTTGTCTTCCAGGTCTCACTGGTTCTAGAACCTCTGCCAGAGCTGTATGACACCAGCAGCTGTGTGCTGACTACACAAGGAGGTTCAGTTGCTGCTGCTGCCCAGGGAAGCAGCAAGTCCCAGTTTCCTGCTCCATCCCAGCAGCCCAGGCACACACAGGTTACTGTTGAACAGGACTCTGTTGACAACAGCAAAGCCGCATCTCCTAGGTACCCATTTGTTTTCTGTTTTCTCTCATGACAAAACTGTGGTTTATTTTGCAGTTCACACAGAATTTTTAAATAGTGGCAGTACACTTGTGAGTTATGGGATGCTTGATGTTTTCAAACATACATTTTATATGAAATCCAGAATGTGGAGGTTTCCAAGGTGACAGGAACAATTTCTTGTCTGATAAGAAATTTGCTTCTTAGGTTGACTTAGTTCAAGTCATGCAAGTTCACACAAGAGATGCCTCAAATCATCGAATTGCCAAATAATTTGGGTGGAAGGGATCTCAAGGCTCATCTCATTTCAGCTGTGCTGCTAGAACACCTTCCACTATCCCAGGCTGCTCCAAGCCTCATCCACTCTGGCCTTGGACATGGATGAGGCAGCCACAGCCTCTGTGGGTAACCTGTGTCAGAGTCTCACCGTGCTCCAGCAAATCACTTTCTTCTGATAGCTAATCTAAACTTACCCTCTGGCAGTGAGAATCTGTTCCCCCTTGTCCTGTCACAACATGCTCTTGTAAAAAAGATCTTTTAAAAATCTTAAAAAAAAAACCCTTTTACTTGCAGCTTGGGTCAGTCTCTCTGATGGTCTCAGTGGCAGGTGAGGAACTCATTAAAATAACATGTCACATTTCCTGTTGGAGCATGTCCTGAAGGGAGAATTTGCAGAACTCTGAATCCCTTTACCCACCCTCCTGAGTTGTCACTGAAATTAAATTTCATTTTTCCCTAGAGGAAGGGATGATTTGCTCTACCAAGAGAATTCTGAAAACATGAAGAACACCTTTTCTGCTTCTTGTCATGGTGTGGTTTTACCAGATGAACACTTGAAAATGAATCCTGCGAGTCAGCCCCTGTTGTTTCCCAGCAGCGCCGATCCTGAAGCGCTTCCCAGGAGGAGCACATGGGTGCTCTCCGTGCACAACCCCGCTACAAAAGACCTGCTGTCAGGTTTGTGTGCAGCTGGCTTCACTTTGTAGATTTCACTGCAAACAGCTCTTGATGCTATTTCGTCTACCTGTCTGGAGATGAGGTTTTCTGAAGGGAAAGACAGACTTCACACCCTCTTGCTGCATTATACCAAAAAGGCCTTCTCTTAAAACCCGCTGTTGCCTGGGCTGGACTGAAATAAGCTTTGGAGTAGGGCACGTTTCCATATGTGCTGTCTTTTGAGTTCCATATTTGCAGAAAGAACAAAAATTAGACATCTTGAAATGGCAAACTGCTCTTCCCTAAATTAATCCTGCTTCTGTATCCTAATAATGCCCTTCCAATACCTGACCCTTTGTGTGCAGAGAAATTCCCTGTGCAGTGGAGTGGGACACTGATGGAGGATCACTCTCCCTCTCTCCTTCACTCCCAGCTGAGCTGTTTTCTGGTGTATAAAGCATATTGAATCTGCAGTGAGTCAAGATCTCTTTTTAACAGCAGAAAACAAGTTTCTTGACTGTAACTGACACATTGATTATGTCTACACATTGCTCTTAAAATGCATTTTGAATCCTGAAATGTAATCCTTCTGCTTGTTTCCCAGCTCTCTTGGATCAAGGCAGTAAACTCCGTGACGCCATGGTTGTTTCTGCAAGGAAGTTCAGCCCAGACACGGAGATTGAATTGAATAAAATATCTGATTTTATAGAGAGAGATGTTTTTAAAGCACCAACAAAGTGAGTTTGGATTGAGGGACGTGAGATGCAAGCTCCAAAGCATAAATTTTGAGGCTTTATCTAGAAAACTGTAGATACTGAGATTCATAGGATGTGTTTTAGGATTCATTTAGGGTGAAAACAGCACATCATTCAAATGGGAAGTTAATTTCTAGCTGTGAATAAATGCCCGAATTTTGTGAATTCATTTTAATCTTCATGTAGTAAGTCTTGATTTAAGTATTTGATTTTAATTTCATTCCTTAGTAAATTTGTATTTAGTTCTACGTTATTTGTCAAGGAAATATTACATGTTGGTAGGGAATAAGAGTAGTGCAAGGCAGTGCAAGTGAAATGGCACTGCATCACAAGGAGCAGTTTTTCAGAGAAGTGTAAGTAATTTATGACCTAAACGCATTTTTCTTTTCCTTAGGAGAAAAGAAACTTAGATTTCTTGGTTTTCCTTTGGAAAAATGTGAATATTATCTGTTGTTCTGTGATAACCAGAAAGCGATGCCATTGTCTTGACAGTCAGTGATGCTATTGCAAACTCAATTTAATTTCTTTCTGCACAAGCTATTTGCATTTGTGTTAAAGTGGATTATTTTGGACTTCACAGAAGATGCTGATACACTGATTAATGGATTAATCTTGAGCATGCCTTAATGTCTTTATTTGTCCTTTTTCTGCTGTCTCTGCTTCCATTGCTGTTACCCAGGAGCCCAGAAGACTTGAAGTCCAGTTTTTTGCCCACTCCTGAAGATTCCCAGCACTTTGGATCTGAAGTTTCAGGTCAGCAACTTGACCTAAACTCTGAAGAAAGAGCAATCCAGTTACTGTTGGGCAGGTGAGTGTGATGCACTGGAGGCTTCTGCAAAATTGTCCTAATCTGACCATTTTGAAAAATGTCTTCTGACCCTTCAAGTTGTCCACAGTTTTGGAAATATAACCAGTCACTCCTGTGCAAGTGATGGAGGTGCTTCATAACTCAGCTTTAATGCCTGATGTCCTGGATAGCTCCTAGCCACTTGGTGTGAAAGTGACAGAAAGATTGTCAGAAAGATTAACCACAATCTTTCATAAAACTTAAGTTACTTAATAGTTGTAAGTGTTGTGGCCTAAAATATTACATAAAGTAAGCACATAAAATAAGTGCCATGTTTCCTGGAAGAGGACACACTCTGTAAATTAAAACTACAGCTATTTTAAATCCTTCTCCATATATTAAATGCACCTTTTCCTCTAATTTTGTGTAGTGGGAGCATAAATGATGCTTCCATTGTGTCCACATCTGCACCCTGAACACACAGCTTCTGGGTCAGATATGGTTCAGAATTTATGGTTCATGTTCTTGTGCCCTGCACTTACCTTTTCACTGTGGTTTATCAGTGGATAACACTAGTGTTGCAGATCATAAAATGATTTTAAACTCACAGTACAGAGGAAACCCTTAAACCAAACTACCCTCAGCTTGTATTTTAAGATACTTGGATTTGCAAGGTATAGTTTGAAGGTTTTTTTTTAATCAAAGTAAACTATCCTTGGGTATTACTGGTATCTTAAAGCATTCTAGAAGTTATAAAGTAGTGAAGGGTAAAAATTAGAGTTTGATATTCATAGGTATATTTTACAATGAAAATCATCAAGGTCTACAGTTGGTTGTCCAAAGAGGTTGTGGAATCTGCAGCTTTTAGGACACCCAGAATCCAACTGGACAACTTTTTGTTTGCATCCCTTCCCTTTGAACAGAGGTTGGGCTGAGTGTTCACCAGAGATCTGTTCTAACCCAAGCTGTCTTGCACTTCACACGCACTGCTTTCCTTCTGGGGCAGAGGTGTTGTCCCAAGGTAACCCTTCTGTCTGGCTCACAGACATGCAGTGTGAGCACAGCTGGCCCCTGGCTGGAGCCAGCGTGGCCCAAATCCAGGATGAAGTAGGCAGTATTGTCCACATCCCTTAGAGACTGACTGCAGAACCTGGAACCCTAAGGTGCGTTTCTCTGTCTTGTATCCACAGTGCTGATTTCTCTCCGGGGTTCTTTTGGGATCAGGCAGGCTCCCTGTGGGATTCTCTCTCCCTTGACAGCGAGGTGTATGACAGTGAACTCGGTGATCCCCATTATGACCAGAGTCTGCTGGAGAAGCTTTTTTACACAACTGCTGTAAGTGCAGAGCCAAAGTGCGTTCCCTAATGTGCAAAACAATGGAAGTTTGCGTGATCAGAACTACAGATTTCAGTCTTTTAAAGCTGAATAGGCACTGAGTATCATATAAATGCTTGGGAGTACATGTGTATGTTGCTTAAAATTAATATTATTAAAAGAATGTCGTTATGACTACAAAGTCAAGCACCAAGTTTGGAATTTGCTGTGATTGAGGCTGTCCAGGGAGACTTTTTGTTTTTTAAATCCCTGAAATTTTGATACCATTTTAATTGTTTAATTGCACAAGTTGTTTTCCATTTATGTATTGTGACCATTATGGAACTCTCTGTACAATGATAATTAACTTCTTATTTATGTGCATTATTTTTGCTTTAGAAATCTGATTCCAGTTTGAGCGATTTCCTCAGTGAGGATGATGTTAAATCCTCAAAAAAAGCATCCAAAACAGAAACTCTCAAAAAAGCGGGTCCAGTGAATCCTCAGAAGGATTTTCATGCCTTTGATCAGAATGTGACAGAAACTAAACACAGGTAATTATATCAGTGACTTTTGTTCTGACCTCATCTAAATTGTATTCCCTTTTTTCTGTATGGAACCAATAAAAGTGTCCCTAAAGATCCAGTTATTAAGCTTAACTTGTACAATACACTTAATGTAAAGGTTTTGTGACTATTTTTTTTTCTATTTCAGCTCCAGACAATTATTTCTGATTATTTTTCTGACTAACACTGCTGTTTTTACATCAGGTAAAATTCATATCCCCAGAGGAACCAATACAAAATCATTTGCAATTCAAGTCTTGCAAATTACACAAATAAGATTTAAAACTATGGCAAAAATCTTGTTGCTGTTCCTCTGCAGCAGAGACTTGTCCTTGTGTATAACTGTATCATCGCCCTGCTTTTGTACATGGCATGAAATGAAGCTTTTCTTTTTGAAGAGTTAGGATAAGATGTTTTCAGATCAATAGTGCATAACATGCACTTTCTGAGTTGGTTTTTTTTTTTCAGTTATGGACCCCAGATATTTTAAGATTTTTGTTACAGAGAATTACAGAGATCACCGAATTTGTTGTAAAAATTTGTTAAAAATGTATGTTTTAGTGAACCTTGGGTGTTTTTTAAGCAACATCCCACCAAGCTACAATTCTCCTTCCATGTGGTCATGTCAAGAATGTTTCTGCAGTCCTGAACCTCAGTTTTGTGTCTCCAGCTGCTCTCCCACTGCTCCTCCAGAAGACCACAGAGAAATGGCTCTTCTCACATGCTTGGGTGCAGACAGGTTGGCATTGCTGCAGCAAATACACCTGGCCAGGGTCACCATAGAGAGCTTGAAAATCCCTCCTGAGAGCATCCAGATCTCCCCCAGGAGGAAAGGTTTACTGAGGAAACCTTCACGGCCTCTCTCTGTTCATAAGTGGTAAGGGGGATTGTTTCTTGCTGGTTGGTTTACTGTGCCTTCAGGGGAGATTTCCCTGAGCTCTCTTGTGTAGTGCAGCTTCCCCAAGCACTCCAGGCTTCTGAGGACTCTGCTCCTCTGAGGAAATTGTATCCCATGAACTTGGGAAAGTTAGAGGTGTGATTGATTTATCCTGGTGTGGGCTCACTTTGGGCTGTGCCTTTCCCAGGGTTTTGGGGAGGTGCAGATGTACTTTGTGCCTGGCAGTACACTGAAAACAAAAGGGGGTTTATTGGAGGAGAATCTGGCCTATATGTAATCTATGGAAAGAATTCATAGGATAGGTTTTTAAGTTATCCAAAAAAAAGTGTTGCAGTCAACTGTGAATCTGGAACTTGTCTGCTGTGTTCAGTTTCATGACTCACATCAGATTCTTGATGGATTGTGGTCATCCTTCCCCTTTTTTTATTCACAGCACTTTCTTTGTGGAGTACCACTTTCCTGTGAGAGTCTCCAAGGATGGAAAAGGACAGGTCTCCATCGCAACAGAAGCAATTCAAGTAGCCTCAAGTGAAATCACAGATGATGGTAAGAGCATTGTTTTCCCCCCTTAGATTTAGTTTTGTTGACTTCATATTTTAGAAATTATTTAGTAGTGTTTTCCTCCTATTTCCTTTGCTGCCTGAAAATCACAGTATGATCAGTGGCACCTCTGCCCCCAGAGTTGCCGTGCTGCAGGTGGGGGAATGATCCTGTCAGGGAGAAGGCAGCCAAAAGGATTTTTTGATTATTTTTTTCTTCTAAAAATATTCATACTGGGATTTTCAAATTTCTTTTCCTAGGGAAAGAACAAGTTAGTAAACCCATTCCTTCATTTGAACATAAAACCAGTATTCTTTCTGCAATACAGGGAGGATGATCAAGTACTTTTAGAATATCAGAGATACTTATAGCCCAATTAAATAATTTCCCAGATGTTGAAGTATGTCGTATAGCATCTCCAATAGCTCACATAATCTGCTGGATCCAAGGGATCTCCAGTCCTGTGCTCAAATCGGCTGACATTAATCTTTGTACTGAGTCACCAGTGTTTGTATCCCTGAGAACAATTTCTCTTTCTGTTCCCACTGAGTAGAGAATGCTGGATGAGCAAGATGCTCTCTGCCCAGTCTTCCCACAAACTGGAATGCCAAAAAGAGTGACTTTCAAATGCCTCTCCCATGTGGTCATTCATTAGCTTTGCATCTTTCCAAGTGGCACTTGAGAGACTTTGAGTTCTCTTGTATATTCTCCATTTGTGGCCAGAAAAAACATCTGTTTCTTCCGAATTTTGTAATACAACCTTTGTAATCCAAAACTCATCCATCCTCCTGCCCTTTGCCTTGTGTAGAGTCCAGCTCTTTGGGACCTAGAAAAATAGATTGGACTGAAAATAATTTGCAGAAGACTTCAATCCCCTGTAGCATTATTCTTCCTGAGAGTTGTTTATGTCATTTATTAGATATGCCTAATGGGGAAGATTCCACAGCCATCCCAGACAAGGTGGTGAAGAGCAGGGCATCCAGTTGGAAATTTCCTTATCTGTGTGTAACCTGCATTTTTGTCATCGCAAGAATACTCCCTTATCCTTTGTGAGCATTGTTATTGTACTTCTGGTACTCTTTTCCAGACTGAATGAATTAATTCTGTCTCTGCTTTCAGATACTGCTGTTCTCCTGAAGCTGTGATTTTTCTTGCAGCTCAGATTTTACTCCCTCAAGAACCATCTTGAACCGTGTTAGTTAAAATGAGGCAGGGTTCTCCCACTGAGGAAGAGCAGGTCTTACTGCATGCTAGAATAGCAGAGACTCGGTGTCACCTGAAGTCTTTAAAATACTGTTATCATGTTGAATTACATTAATGTATTAAATAATTTCTTAATTATTTTTTAATTCATAATCTTAATTTTGTCCTGCTGGCCTTCAAAAATGAAAACCAGTCTGCTTCAGCCTTGGTGTTAATAAACAATGCAGAATTAAATGATTCTACAGTGGAAAGTTTATTTATATTAGGTAATTCTGGATATTTGTTGCTCCTCTCTTCCTTCCAGTGGTGAAATTCCAGCAGCAGTCTGTGTTCCCTGTGTGGTTCGGGGGAATGATGATCAAGCACTGGTGGGGGTCTGACCTGGCTTTTAAAATCTACATGAGAAAAAGCACACAGAAAAAGGTATTTACTAGAGGTTGTTCCTTCTTTGTGTATTGAAAAGCAAAGGATTTCTTTGCATTTCCATTTCCCACAGACACTCAGGGCAGACAATCAGGTATTAGGAGGGGAAATGACTTTTCACTGATTGATGCTCAGTCATCACAGAATATTCTGAGGGACCCACAGGATCACCGAGTCCAACCCCTGGCCGAGTCCCACCCTATGCGTCCTTGAGAGAGGTGTCCAAATGCTGGAGCCCTGGCATTCCTGGGGCCAGAGCCATTCACTGTTCCAGGCTTGTCACTCCTGTCACTTCATTAAAGGATTTTCTGAGATTGAGAATGGCAAGAAAAAAAAAATTGTACTTCCCTCATCTTTAAGACTGCTCTCTTGTTGTTTGAGCACATTGGATCAGCTATAAACAATATATCCTTCAATGAGAACACAACTCCTTTAGCAGTGTAGGATGAGGTCACGTGGCTGCACTTTATATCTTTACCCTGCCTCATGTAAGGGAAGTAATGTGAAGAACAGCTGGAACTTGTGCATTTTGGGGGGGAAAAGGTGTATATCTATCTGATAAGATTATTTCCATAACCATCTGCCTGTGATGAAGATGGTGAGAGGGGGTAACTCAGCTTGTTATTTAAATCAACACCAAGATATCTGCCTTTCTTTTAATGGGGGAGTAAATTGCATCTTTCAGTATGGAAATTGTGCTCATTTACTAGGATTTAGAGTATTCAATTCTTGCATTAATCTGGATTTTTTTCCAGTAGATTCCAGGAAAATTTGTCTTACTGTTTTAGTGAGACTTGAAATTGGAAGTAAAGGAGATTCCCCAAATCCCTGTTGGTACAACTGATGGTGGGAGTGGGAGAATCTATGGCTGCTCATGGTTTCCCAGAAAGCTTTTTTTTTTTTTTTTTAACAAAAATTCTTTAAATCTGATAGAAATCTTGCAAAATTAACTCTTTGCCTGCCCTCAGGCTGTGGCCATTGGCTCAGCAGCACTTCAGCTCCACAGGGTGATTGAGGCTGAACTGCTCAGTGTCAGCCAGGATATACCTGTGGAAAAGGAGGGAGATCACACACAAGTTGGGCCACTAAAGGTATGTGTTTTACCAGCTCAGGCTTGAATTGTTGCTATTGTGGCTGCACACTCTTATTTTTAACTCCTCTTTTCTCTCTTTGTTCCAATTTACCATATCTCAGATACAAAGGTTTGCAAGATCAGTATAAAATAAAATGAACCCTTAGGGTTTTAGAGAAATACTTTGAAATTCCTGCATGTCTAGGAATGTTGTCAATAAGCTGGGACTTGAATACAGAAACCACTCTATAGGCAAATTTTGAGTGGCACATATTCAGGGCTTGGAGCTTTGGCTTCTTCACATGTGGCATGAGCTGAGGTCTCTACTGCTATGAAGGCCTGATCTTCCCTGTCCTTGTCACTTCAGGGATTATTTTCTCCAGCCAAAGTTTCTACCAGTTTGCTCAGCTTCTGAATGAGAAGCACTAACAGTTTAAAAGATTTGACAGTTCTGAGGATAAACAGCTCCCTGTATTAGCAGGTGAATGGTTAAGAATGGGGTGAGCTTTAAGGTTCCTTCCAACCCAGACCATTCAATAATTAATCTGTAATTGTGTGGTTTTACACTCCAGGCTGCACTTTATTTCTTAAAGCCACATGTAGTTTATTTAACAGCAAAAGCTGTAGCTTGCAACCAGCATAATGCCTCAGGGTGAGTTCTGGAGCAGAAGGTGTGCTATGTTTTGCTGAGTGCCTGTTGCATCCCTTGTTTCCAGATGGGGCACATCTGGTCAGCTCTGCCTTGCCTTGCAGGTGTCCCTGCAGCTTGCAGTCAGCAGCAGAGACTTGGCCTGCGTCGCTGCCAGGCCAGCTCACACCCTGGGAGGTGCCCAGCTGGCACTGCAGGAGCCCAGCAGGATGAGTGTAAATGCAGCCAGCCCTCTCTGCTCCACACAGAGCCCCCAGGACTGCCAGGAGCCGGGAGCAAGTGGCAGGGATGCGGCACAGCTGCTGCACCCTGCGCCGGCTGCCACAGCCTGGGACGTCCTGGCACGCAGAGCCCCAGCTGAGGAGGATGGGTTATTGCTGCATGTGCTCCTGATGGTGCCTGATGGAAAGGACTTCGTTGCTGAAGGCTGTGGGCTCCCCACTTCTTGCAATGTGTATTTAAACTGCAAACTGCTCAGCACTGAGGAGGCAACGAGATCCGCTGTCGTCTGGGGCACAACGCAGCCTGCCTTTAATTTTTCTCAGGCAAGTCACGTGTTCTCCGTTTCACACTGGTGGAAGTGTGGTATTCCCCACTGACAAATACCTGTCACAGTTATATAGATACATAGAAATGTCTCTGCTTGGCTCTGTTGAAAACACATTTGATTTTTAACTTCTATCTCTAAAAAGCGCAATTCTGTAGACCTGAATAAAGTAGACTTACCAGAATACTATGTACTTAACCAATACTTTCCAGTATATTCTGGGTACTAACTCTGATTTTAAATCTTTCAGGTGATGCCTTTTTCATTGACTTCCAAACGCTTGGAGCGGCTGAAGAACAATGTAATGATTATTGAAGCATGGAACAAGCTGGGAGGCCCTGGCTGTGACAAGTTTCTGGGATTAGTCAAACTCCCTCTGCATCAGTTTTACATCTCGTTCAAGTAAAGTTGGTTTTTTCCCCATTTTTTATTGGGTTGGGAAACATTCTAGCTAAAGCTTAGAGAAGGAAGTCAGTGATGGTGTGTGGGGGTTGTATGGAAGCGTTCTTAGTTACACTTCGTAGCAAAAGGCATTTTTGCCCTGCCAAGCTTCCTATAGCCCTTTTCTACGGCATCAGGGTGTAAGTTGCACTGTCCTTGTCCAGAAGTACAGATAGAGTGTGAGAAATAAGTCACTGTGGTGCATCAGGGTTGGTGCCTGCCTAACTTGTGGTCCTATGATGGAATAAAACTAGAAGAAATTAAAGTGACTGCACAGAACAAAGTGTGGCTTTACATCAGTGATTTTCCAAGATTGTGACTGATTGGGTTCTCCCCTAATCATTCTCTGCAGAGATCCCATAGAGATGCTGTCGGTTTGCACAGCCTGGGTGTCAAAAAGTCTCCAAAACCTTAATCTTTTAACTGTGTTCTTATCTGTTGGGATTCTCCAGAGTTCTTTATTCTTTTTGGGTTTAATCTATTGGCTTCTTGTTCAGTTAAGTAACATACCTGCTTAAAACAGCTTAAATTGCTGGAAATACTGGACAGAAGAAATTCTTCGTAGTGCAAAGGATTTATTCCTTTTATTTTGGTCAGACCTAATGACATACGGAAATCAGGTGGTGCTGGAGCTGACTGGCCACTACTTTGTTAGTTATTACTCTGTCATTTGTATCATATTTTTAGTAAGCCACTGTAGATTATTTGTGTGTATCTTAGAATCCCAGAGGGGTTTGGCTTGGGAGGGACCCTAAAGCATATTCAGTGCCATCCCTGCTATTGGCAGGGGCACCTTCCACTCAACCAAGTTGTTCCAAGCCCCATCCAACCTGGCCTTGGATAACTTCAGTGTCTGATTGGATATTTTTACATCTTTCTGGGAGGCTGTCACTCTTCCTTCTTTTCTTTCATGCCCAAAGGCACATAACTACCTCATAAAAGTATAATATGGCTACAGAGTGTTAATGGGAGTCCTGTTCCCACTCATCCCTTTGTTCACAGATCTAGGCTGGCTATAGCTGAAGTACTGTTAGGTTTTGGGAAATTGTGCTTTGTCATTGCTGAAAATAGCTTCTTGCACCCAGCAGCTCATGGATCTCTGCTGAGTGAAGATGAGATGTGAGACAAATTTCAGAGTAACAGAGAGATTGGTTTTTATCAGCATTGAAAGCCCCATCTAAAATGAGTTCTATGTGATCCTGCTCCTACTCAGATGGCTCATGCTCGTGCTGGGGCTTTTTTGTTTGTTTTGGGTTTGTTCTGTAGGGATCCCAAGATTTCCCACCTGCTCCTGCAGGCTCAGTACCCAGTGGTGGCTGTGGATGGCCACGTACCCGTGATGGATGTTTTCAGCGGCAGCACGAGCGGCAGCCTGAGGGTCACCCTGGCCATGGGCTCAGCTGATCAGATAGTGGCACTGCAGAGGCTCAAAACTGAAGAAGGAATGGCACCTCCAGTCACACCACGTCCTCCCCACTCTCTGGACCACCCAGCTACAAAGCCCACAGTGGTATTTACTCTTCATGCTCCCCATTCTCACTGTCAAGGATGTGTCAAAAGGGTTTTATCAGTAGGTTCATTAACAGATGAATGATCCCAAATCTCTTCTTGAAGCTGTAGCAAATTTTGTTATATTCTGCAAATTGTACACAGAATTATATTGTTTATACTCTTTTTTTTTACCAGCTTGCTCTCACCAGTCTTGACATTATTGCCCTTTTTGTTGCCTTGCATATCCACTGTTTGTATCTTCACAAGTCCAGTAATAATAAAAACAAAAAAACAGCAAAATTTACAGAAAATCTTAATTCTCACAGCCTTATTGTGGAGGTTTTGCCACTGCCTTGGAGTTGGATAGGTAGAAACTTTTATGCATTTTATGTGCTTTGCAAGAAAAAAAAATTTCTTTCAGACTTTCAAAACATTTTTTTCAGATGTTTCTGTGAGCTTTAGGAGGAAAATAGTAGGTAATTTTTCTGTCCCCCATCTCAGGCTTCTTAGATCCTTATCACATGTCATTGTTTAGATTGGAAAAGGCCTCTATGATCATTGAACCCAGCCACTAACCCAGCCTTGCCAAGGTCACCATTAAACCATGTCCCCAGATGTTACATTCACAATGGCTTTTAAGTACCTCCAGGTATGACTCCATCACTTCCCTGGGCAACTTGTTGAAATGTTCCCAGTTTCCTAAAAGACATCTTTTCCATGTGGCTTCCCCCTTTTTTTTGTTAGCAGATGGAGCCAGAAGGGGAAGAGCTGATGGAGCATGTGTTTGAGATCCATGTGGAGAGTGTGAAGGGACTCACTCCCTTACAGTCCACGCTCTGGGGAGAAGCTGACTGCTACATCCAGTACTATTTCCCAGTTCAGGAGGCTGCCTGTGGTGCACTGCAAGAACCTGGATTGCATGAGGATGGTAAGTTTGTTTTACAATTTTCCCTTATTTTAGAGCATTGCTTTAGTTAAATATCATTTAGTCATGTTCTCTCTGCCTAAGTAAGAGGGGTCATTTTTTCTGAGCTGTCATGCAGCCAGCACTTGTTTTCTTGGAAAACTGGACATGGGCTGTGTCACTGAATTCAAAGCCTTGTTTGTCTGAGGCTGGTGGCAAGTTCCCAGTGGAAAAAAGAGACCTAATTCCAAATCTCTTCACATGGTACCTTTTATTAAAGGTGCTAGAGGGCTGTGCCAGCTGGTCCGACAAAGATGCAGGAATAGGTCTGTAGAGAATAGAGATTGTACACAGTGAAATTCAGCAAAGGCTTTACATGCACAAGCCTTTCGGGGTGCTTGTTTTGCTCTCCACAACTCCCTGACAGGAGAGTGCAGCCAGGTGGGGATCAGGCTCTGCTCCCAGGCAACAAGGGACAGGACAAGAGGAAATGGCCCCACGTCATGCTAGGGGAGGTTTAAGTTGAATATTAGGGAAAAGGCTTCATCAGTAGGGTTATCAAGCCCTGGCACAGCTGCCCAGGGCAATGGTGGAGTCATCCCTGGAAATGTTCAAGAAGTGTTTGGATGGGTACGTGATTTACTGGGTGGCCTTGACAGGGCTGGGTTAACAGTTGGATTTGGTGATCTTAGAGGCCTTTTCCAACCATAACAATTCTGTGATTTTTACAGATATACCAAGAGAAGAGTTGCTTGGTTTAGATTACTAGGATTAACATAGAATGGTTTGGGTGGGAGGGGACCTTAAATGTCATCCATTCCCACCCCCTGTCATGGGAAGGGACACCTCCCACTGTCCCAGGTTGCTTCAAGCCCTGTCCAGCCTGGCCTTGGACACTGCCAGGGATCCAGGGGCAGCCTGTGCCAGGGCCTCACCTTCCTGTTGGCAAGAATTTCTTCCCAATATCCAATCTAAACCCACCATAGTTCAGATTATAAAAGAATATTTAAAGAATTGTAACTGTAGGAAAGAACATAGTGTTAAGTGCTTTGCATCACTAACATGTGTTCCCACTGAAAATGACAGCCAGTAAAATGGTTCCATAGTAAATCCTGTGTACTGTAAATGCAGGCGAACCCAATGGGAAGAAATGACGATGTCTGACTCTATTCAGAATGCTGAATTATTTCTTCATTATAACTATGGCTAAAATACATTAATATACTATATAAAAAGGCAGAGACTAAAACGACATACTACTTTATCTCTGACAACTCGTGACCCTCTCGCAAGAGTCCAGCCCCAGGTGGGTTGGATTGGCCATCAGGCTCAAACAATCCTCACCAGAATCCAGTCAAGCACTCACTCCAGGTAAACAATTCTCCACATTCCACATAGGAAAAACAAGGAGCAGAAATAGAAATTGTTTTCTCTTTCATTTCTCTCTGTGCACCTCTATGAAAAATCCTGAGACTGAGAGAAATGTGCTTGCCACACCTGTGGGATTTCTGTGCTGCCTTTTTAGCAGTAGTTCCCAGCCTGTGGCTCACAGGGTCATGGGGCTGCATGGATTGCTTTGTGAAGGGAAGCTCAGAAGAACAAGCCTTGTCCCAGGAGGATTTCACTCTCTGTCCATGGGTCCTACCTCCTGAAGGATTGCAAGCAGAAAAAGGTTGAAAGCTGCAATTGCAACCACTTTTAACCAGTTCTGCTTGACTTCTAGGCATCACATTAAAGCCATTTAGAACAGCTACCACTTTGTGTGTCCCTGATCCCATCTTTAAGGACGAACATCATCATTCCCTGTTGGTTCCTGCTGATGTCCCAGTCCAGAGGCTCCTGGTCAGTGCATTTATGGCACCAGGAGCAGCAGGAGGAGGAATCCAGTTTGAAGTCTGGTGCAGGTACAGAACAACGTCCTATTCTTTGTAGATTGCACAGCAATACTGGTAGAGTATATCTGATCTTGAAAAATCTCCAGCTCTGGAATGGATATTTCATAGTATTATTTAGTAATAGCTATAAAAACAGGTAAGCTCATCAACATTTGGTGATGAGTATCTGCGCTTAAAACCTGTAAGCCTTTTTCCTCACCAAGAGTCCTAATTACTCCTGTTTATAACTTAAAAACTGTGTGTTATTAATTTGCTTTCTTCCATCTTTTAATCAGCATAACAATCTAAAAGTAGTTCAAATGGTTGACACATCTAAATTTTACTTAATGGAACCCTGAAAATATAATTTCATTGTCCTGGATTTGCTCTTTTCCCTCATACAAATTACTGAGTATAACAGAAATAATATAAAGTGTTTTGCAAATTCAAATGTTTCTTTGGCTACTGGAGCTAATTATTAGTAATGGAGAGCAGAAGCCATGAAGACAAATAGCGTATAAAAAGATAATAATCTATTCATTCTGCAGTAAAGAAGTCAGGCTTTTTAAAATTTGCAGTCACACAAGAATTACTATGGGCTGTTCATAAGATACAACACCAAAATTTGTTTTAGGATGAAGCTGAAGCCAAGTAATGCACTAAGAAAAGGTTTATAGTAATTTTTTAAACTGACAATCTGGTACCTCAAATCTGTTCTGCAAGAGAGGTATTTTCATTTATCAATGAGAAGTGAGAGCAGAGAATATTTGGTGCCAGATCCTTCTCTTGTTTTTCTTTGGGGTGCCAATTTTTAGTGGAGTTCCTGCTTGTTGACTTGTTAAGACTAGTGCAAGTATATATTTGTAGCATCATCTGTTTAAGAACTTAATGATTCTTTTCTTCAGTGGAAATACATTTATTTTTCTCCCTTAGCTGTGGAGGCTAATTAGGCTTTGAAGACGCTCGAAGTTGACTTCTGTGCAGTTTGAGAGAAATGTTGATGCTAGTTTTTTGTGTCCTACCAGGTATTATTACCCAAATGTCAGAGACCATCTAGTTGCCAAAGGGGTCTTGCCTTTGTCACGGCTCTGTGCCATGGTGACTCTGCAGCACCGCAAAGAAATAGGGATCCAAACATTTAATCTTCCCTTGGTGCCCCGGGCTGACTCCTCAGAGGAATTTCATGTGTGCTCTTCAGGTGAGCAAGGCTTGTGCGTTTTCCCTTCATGTGGAAAACCAGGCTCAGTTGAGGAAGCCTCTGGCAGCACAAGAGTGTTTGATGGTGTGCAAAGGACAAACAAAACGGCCTCAAGTTATGCCAGGGAGGTTTAGGTTGGATATTAGGGAAAATCTCTTCCCCTAAAGGGCTGTCCAGTCCTGGCATAGGCTGCCCAGGCCATGATGGAATCCCAAGCCCTCGTAGGATTTAACAGCTGTGTGGATGTGACACTTGGGGATGTGGGGGAATGGTGGCCTTTGCAGTGCTGGAGGAATGGTTGGACTCCATGATTTTTTGGGTCTTTTCCAGCCAAACTAGTTCTGATTCTGTGTCAAATTCTGTCAAAATAAAGTCTGTTTGCCTCCAGGGCAAATAAAAATACGGATTTAGGTTGTCAATTGAAACCAACCAGGAGTGGTTTTCCTCCCAGCTTTCACTAACATTACAATGAGTGAAAAACCAGTGATTAAACACGGGAAACCCTCAAACTCTCAAGTTGAGAGTCGGCCCCCGGGCTTGCCGTGCTGGGGCTTGGCCACAAGAGGGCGCCACTGCGGCCGGCGTTGGCGGGATGCGATCCCGGAATTTCCCTCTGTTCCCCCTTGGTCCGCCCGTACCTCCCTGCGTCTGACTGTACCTCCCGGATCCGGCGGTACCTCCTAGCTGAAGTGCAGCCTCTTGCACCGCCAATCCCGGTGGATTACTGGATTTATTTTTCTTAGAAAAATCCTCATTAAGAGAACAAATTTTGTATTAATAAGTATAGCTGAACGTTGAGTCTGTTGGATTTACTTGCATTGAGGGCTGAGCGTTTCTTTCCTTCCTTTCTTTTGTTTAATCCAGGTTTGCTCGATGTGAGTGTGAGGTACCAGCGATCCATGAAAACAGCAGCTGGAATAACTGTTAAAGCTGTGTCACTTTCTGTACGAATACACAGGGCAGCTGGTTTGCAGGCAGCAGCCAGGTAAAGCCTAAATTAAAAAGAACCACTTTTCACTTAAAACAACTTTATCTGGAGGCAGCAGGCTGAGTTTAGATCAAATTCTTACTGGCCAATTTTCCATCTGCAGACCCAAGATTCAAAGTGGGTCCTGCTCCAAAGTGAAAATAGCTTTATAAAGACCATCAGCAGTTCTTCTGGTCCCTGAAGCTGCAGTACAGGGTGGTAGCATTTGTTCTGCAGAAGGATGCAGGTTGGCAGGACATGTTTTCCTACATTTCCACATTTTTTTACACCAAAGACTGATACAAAAATTGGCTGATATAAGATGGTACCTATTTGGGCATTGGATCCTGGTGTTGCTGATGCTATTTAAAAGGTAGCTGAGGTTGTTTTCTTGCATTTCACTGTTAAAAACCTCAATAAACTGACTAGGAAATGAAACATGTTCCTTTCCACCTTAAGGCTTCTGCTGCTAGTGGGTAGTATCAGCTGGACATAGTTCCAGAATATGTGATTTTCAAGAGTTAGGAAAGGGCTAGAATAGAGTCAGTTCCACAAGAGAAGGATGGCTCCTGTCATTCCAGAGCAATGGTCTGACCCTTTCTCAGTGTTTCTTTGAGACCCTGGTCCATCTGAATTCAAGCAGATCCTGAAAGGTGAGGATCACTGTTGTATGGTGCTTGGAGAAGTCAGGGGAATGGAGTGACCTCAGAGCCCTCATCCTTTAGGTGTATGATCTGAGTAATGCCTGGGTCTGGTTTATTTGTAAATTGTTCCATTTGCTAATTTCACCTCCTTTCGCTGGTCAGTTCTGGTCTGCAAAAATAATTTGGCTTGGCCTTTGGCTTCTTTCTGGAGCAGGTTTTCTGGCAATATATTCTGCAGTACAGTGTATACTTAATGGTGCTGAGTACTTTCTCAAGCACAGATAAGAACACAGCCACCAGTGATGAACTCCTCTCACCATTTCATATCTGTTCCTAGTATGTTCAGATGGAAAGAAAAGATGAAAATGCAGCCAGAATACACATGCATTTTGACTTAGAACGTTCACTGTTAGTCCCATCTGTTCACCTCTCTTTTGAGCATGTTAGTTCCTAGATTCCTGATGCATTACCTGCATTCTTTTCCTTCTTTCCTTTTGTTTTCCCACGTGGAATGAAGAGCTGTGGCCCAGAAGAACCCCTCTGTCCAGTACTACGCCGGGCTGGGAGTGAATGCCTACGTGTGTGTGCTCCTGTCCTTCCTACCCCAGGCGCAGACACGCAGCACACCAGCTGTGCCCTGCTCCTTCTGCCCAGAGTTTGAACAGCACCTGGAGTTCCCTTGTCATCTCATCACTCAGAAAAGCAGTGGAGAAACCTCTTCTCTGGGGGAGCTCTTGCAGTCTGCCAGTATTTTTTTCTCCATCTACCATCAGAGCACCAAGTCAGGTAAGGATAATGGGCAATTGCAAGGATTGAATACTGGTGTAGAAGTCCCCTTAATTTTAGTGTAGAAAAAAAAATACTCCTAGAATAATGGAATAGTTCGGGTTGGGACTTGCAAAAACCCTCCTGCAATGAGCAAGGCCATCTTCCAGCAGGTGAGGTTGCTCATAGCCCCGTGCAGGGACCTCTGCAGTTGCTAATAGGTGTTATTATCTAAATTGTCTTTGGCAGAGATTGTTCCATTGTGCAAAGAGTTTTTGAGACTCCCAGTGATGAAGATCACCTCTTACCAGCTGTCTTCCAGTCAATCACTTCTAAACCTTATGTATCAGTTGGGTGTATTTACAAAATTATCTCTTTGCAGACACTGACAGATTGGCTGACAGAACATCCAGAGATTATCTTCTTGGGACAGTCACGATTCCAACCAGAGATCTGCTGACAAGAAGATCAGGTAACACAGCAGTGCTGTGCAGCTGGTTTGCAGGCATAAATTTACACATTTACATTCTGTGTAAATGCTATTGAAATGTCTTAATTATTTCCATTCCTGTTTTTGGGGGTTGTTTTGGTTTTGGGGAGATTTTCTGGTTTTTTTTAGACCAAAGTTCTTTCAGATGTTCCCCATGTGTTCAGTAAAAATCCTGTATTAAAAAAGTCACATAAAGGTTTTGGATGGAAAATCTGTTTTCAGGGTGTAGGATGTTTAGTGACTGAATGAATATTCTAGGCTTGCTATGAAGGAATTTAACTCCATGCCAGCTGAAACCAGTGCCTAAAATCCTTAGGACTTTATTCAGTGCTGTTTATTTTCTAGATAGAAAGTCCAAAAAGGATGTCAAGTCCATGAGTTGCATCTTAGTGCAGGACCAGTGACTGCTTTTCAGATGTCAAAACTGGAAACAAAAGTCTTAGATAATTAGAAAGTAGTAGAATTAACTCTTTTTTGTGTTTTTTTTAACTATGTGTGAAATATCTCAGTGCTCTTTTTGGGTCCCTTCCATTCAGAATATTCTGTGACATTTCTGTGAAAAAATTATTCACATATCTGTCCACTAACAATCATCTCTATCTATATTAGTTTGGGATTATTAAACCTTGTAATAATTATGTTTTTATTATTGCCTTGGTAATTTTTGCTTTAATTTCAGTGAAGTTCTCGTTTTCTCCAGCCCAAAATTTTGAAGTTGTTTTTAATGGGAAGAGAGTAGGAAAGAAATGAGAATACATAATTTTATAATTGGATATCCCAGGGATGCAGCTTCATTGTAAAATGGGTGTTGTTAATGAAGTGAAAAATCCTTTGGGATCAGAACTGCTCCTGAGGTTTTTAGAAGGCCAATAACTCATTGCTCTTTCAGATTAGAAATTATTTAATACAATTCCAAATGAGAAATAAACCCTTGGTGTTCTGGTCCCTGATTGATGGCCAGGGAGGTGATCATTCTTCATGGACATTTTTGGAAAGCTGGGACAAGTCTAACAGGATCTTTCCTCCCAAAGGCATTTCAGGCTGGTACCCAGTGACCCTCTCGGATGATCCGATGCCTCCGCGCCGCACAGACGCCATGCAGGCCGTTTTGGGAGGGCTGGAAGTCTCTGTTGCCTTTGCCCGTCAGGGTGACAGGGAGCGTGTTTTGGAGGCTGCCAGACTCTTGGGGTGGAGCGGCGAGGAGCTCCATGAGGACAGCGGGGACGGGAGCGGTGACTGGGAGCAGAGTGTCGGCTGGGTGGCTGTGACCATCTCCACCCCAAGGGTGTGGCTGCCGCTGCACTGTGTGTTGCTGGCCGGCCAGACACACCTGCACAGAAGCACCCACTGCTACCTCAGGTACAAACTGTACAACCAGGAAGCCACCTGGACGTGGCTCAGGCAGCCAAAAGTGAGTGAGGATGCAGAGAACGTTACGGTGAGCTTCAGGAAGCCCAGCAAAGTGACTCTCAGAAGGAGCCAGGGGCTGCTGTGGTTCTTCAGAGAGGAGAAATTAGAAATCCAGGTGTGGTGGGCATATGGCAAGGAAAATGAGGTGGAAAGACCCCTTGATACAGATCGTCTTATTGGATCTGCCTACATCGACCTGGCAGCATTAGCAGAGAGATCCAGGAGAACACTGAGTGTTAGTGGTGAGTCACTGAAACACAGGGTCACATTTCATTCCTCTTGTTGGCAATTTAATGTGGTTCCTTCTCTAGTAACTTTGTTCACAGCTTTGTTTTGTCCTACACAGAATCCCAGGGTGGTGGGGTTAGAATGCATCTCTGGAGATCACCCAGTCCCACCCCCTGCCCAGGCAGGATCACCTGCAGCAGGTGATACAGGAATGCATCCACGTGGGTTGGGATGTTTCCAGTAAGGGAGACTCTAACCCCTCCCTGGGCAGCTATTCCAGGGCTTTGCCCCCTCCATGGAAAGAAGTTCTTCCTCATACTGAGGCAAAACTTTTAGTTTATGGCTTCTGTCATCTACATGGTACTCGTCAGTTTTGTGGACTGATAGGCTCTTCTTTTAGATGCACTCAGGAATGGGAGAAAGAACAAGAGTTAAAACAAAATTTTATGCAGGGTATAAGTTGTATTCTCCATATATATATATAAAATTATGTGGAGTCATTGTTTCCAGGGCTTTCAGGAAACAATGTGCTTTAATCTTGAGTTACTGGGGGAAAATGAAGCTCTACCAAATGTGGGGGATTGGTCGTGGTTTTTAATGTTTCCAAGCTTGTGCTTTTGGATGATAACACACATAGAAATTACACTGAGAATCAAAATTTGTTCTGCCGGGCTCATGTGAAATCTCTACAGCAATGAACTGTAGCAGCTGTTCTCCAGGCTCCTGCTTTTCCTTTGGCTCAGTTCCTGGTTGTTTGTGATTCTCCTGCAGGCATTTATCCATTGTTCAGATGCGATGCTGCAGACCTGGCAGGAGCCGCTATGCGTGTTCACATCAGCCTCGCTCCCACTCCTGCTCCCACTGCCCTGCCCAGACTTCCCTTTGCCAAGGAATGCATCAACAGTGAAGATGAGGGCACAGGGGAAAGCCCTGCTCTGAGCCAGCAGCTCTCTGACAAACAGCAAGTGGATATTGCAAGTTCAGGGATCACCAATGGCGAACCACAGGAAGAAGACATGATGTTTCTGGAAAACACAGTTGCTGTCAATATCCTTGTGGAAAGAGCAATGCATCTAAGTTTAAAAGGTAAAATCTCTCACACACCCTTTCTTTTCTTTCTTTCTTGCCTTTCTTTTTTCTTTCTTTGTTTTCCTCTGAGATCTGTTCCTATTCCAGCAAAGTGAATGGCATGGATGGATTCTGAGCTTGGGTTTGTGGTGTCGCAACCCCAATCACTGTGTAGGCACAGGGAAAGCAAGAGGCTGAACTATACAGCCTATCTTCATGAATGAATTCCAGAATATAAATAACTTGATGTTACCTGTTAGAGGTAACAGCTGAATTCTGAAATTAAGCATTATTTAAATAGTTAAACTCCAAGTTAAGCACTGACTGAATAACTAAGCCCCAAGATGCCCCTATCTCACAGACTCCTGCAAATTAGCACATAATAAATTTGTAAAGCTGGCTCACGGTACTCAGCTTTTCTTCCCCTGATAACAGAGCTAAGAGTCAAATGCAAGCCATGATTTAAGGGTATGTAATTCTAAAAGATTCTGGAGCCCAGCAGATGGATTTTTATAATAATTCTAGAATATTCTGGAATTCATAGACTTTGGAAAACTGATGCAATTTTATTTGTTATTGCAAAGTTTTTGATGGTAAAAAGGAGGTTTCTTTTGAGTATTGCAGAAATACTTAAATATTTCTGTCTTGCAGCATGGAGAGTAGCTCAAGCACTGGAATAGGATCCTCAGGACCTGGGTTGCATTCCTAGCTTTACTTCTGACTTCTTAGATGATCTTGGGCAAATGTTTTTTCTGTTTCTCCCTTGTATATTCCATTTTCTGCTCTGTAAAATGTTCATGCAATATTTGCTTCCATTGCAAATATAACATACTATCAGCTCCACCAGTGAAAACGAGTATTTTCTAGATGGTGGATTTCTTTGCCAGCTGTGTGGTCTTAATTGCTGAGCTGCCTTCAGATTTTGTTGTTGTTGTTGTTGTTACTAATTTAAAAATCTGTATTTAATTCTATATAATTTCAGGAAGCCCCCTGACAGAACGTGAAGTAGCAGCCCCCAGCAGCTGTGTGTCATTTGCTGTTGCTGGTGCAGATGCTCCAGTGACCACTCCAGTGATAGGAAATACAGACTCACCAGTCTGGGACTTCCAGCAGCAAGCAAGGTGAGAGATGGGGATTCACACAGATCTGACAGCCAGGTCAGTTGGGAAAAGGATGTATGGTTTGGGGATTTTTAGCTCAGACCTGGATATCTGAGCTTAAATTAAAAAAGATTAATTGACTGCTTCAAGGAACCTCAGCAGACCAAGTCATTCATGGCAGTATTCAGGAATTAACCTATGTGATCCAGTCTTGTGTCTCCTCCAGTGTTTCTAAGATCTGAATTCCTTCAAACAACTTAAAAACTGATCTACATTTAACACTTCATTTTTACATTTGTAATTTTTTTTTTATGTCCAGCAATGAACTTAAACATTACAGCTATGAACCATAACTTCAGTACTTTGCTGTCACTGTATTATTGAGTCATGAATATAAACTATAAACTGTATTTCTGTTCCTTCACAGTTTCTTTGTCCTATCTTTTAAATGTACAGCAAGAGTGAGGAGAGGGAAATACTTATTGAATGAGCAGAAGCCCAAACTGTGTAGAGATGTGTTAAGCTTTGAGGCTTAGTAATTTTGGGGTTTGTTTTGTTCCTGCCCCATCAGTACAGAAAGAAACTGGCTTGTCTGGGTAGATAAAATGACATTGAAACCTCAGAAGCATTTTACTGCTTTTTCCTGCTTTGCATAAAATGTTATGGATTTTGTTCCTAACAGGTTAGCCAAAGAGCTTCTCCTGGATCCACAAAAAACCTTGGTCTTCAAAGTGTGGCACAAAGCAGGTAAAGTTTCTGGTGCAGTATTAGGAGGAGTGTATTTTCTGCATCCCCTTCCTTAGGTTTCCTGTATTTCATGCAAGGAAAATAAATTCTTTCAAGTGAATAGGAGAGTCGAATTGTAATACCATCTTTTGCCTTGTATGAGAAGAATGCTACCTATTGATTTCCTGGTGCTTGGCATCCTCCTTTTCCCATTAATCATCTTACATATTCTCTCTGGTTTTATATTGATGGTGCTTTAGAGGTTGGATTTTCCTGCTGAAAGAAATTCTGAACTACTTCCTTCACGTGATGTTTGTTATTGCTGCAGTTGCTTGAAGTCTGGCCAGGCAGTTGTAGCCAAATACATTTATTTCTTTTTACATATTGAAATTCAGCTGTCTGATTTTTGCTTCAAAAATGAGCTTCCTGTGTATCCAGAGTACTGTGTGTGCACAGTGGTTCTCCTGCCCATCATGCTCCCTGCCCTGGGCTTTTAGTGTTCTGCAGGGACATTTTTAGCTGAACGTAACCAAGATAATCCAAATAATATACCCCTGTTGGACAGGATTGTTCTGGACCTCAGGTCAACTTCCAAGCCATACTTCAAGGGCTGTATTTCAGCATTCCTGAAAATGATTGATATCAATGTATGTGCTTTGTGTCCTTCCTCCCCAGAGGCGGAGCGAGTGATAGGATTTGCATCCGTGGACCTTTCTCCTCTCCTCTCTGGCTTCCAGCTGGTGTGTGGGTGGTACAACATCACAGACTTCAGCGGGCAGTGCCGAGGGCAGATCAAAGTGGCCGTGTCCCCTCTCCAGAATATAAATCATCTCAAGGAAGAAAGGCAGGTCAGGGCCCGAAGCCAGCCGGAAAGTTCTTCTGTATGTTCTTCAGTTTCCTCCCCTCTCACACCTTATTGGATTGCTAATAATCAGCACTCTAGGCTCCTGAGCAGATTCACCACCAATTCACAGTACTGTTGTGGACCAGTCTGCATAAATGTACCAAAACCACCTCATTCCTTAGGAATTTTGCTCCAGGTTTCCATGGCAGTGCTAGTTACACCACCTCAACCAAGTCATGAGCATCCCCATTGGCTTCACTCTGTGGTTGCTTCATGGTTCTGTGGGATTTTTTTTTAGGAGAAGATTCTGTGCATTTGGATGTCTGGGAGCATGGCATAGTTCTGTTTGCTGCTTTGGGTGACAACTGGTGCTCAAAAACAGACAGTAGATTCAACTTTTCATTGGTTAGGAAACATCTAATTTGGCAGGAATCTGTTTTTCTGGGATATTTGCCATTTTTTCTGGGATTTTCTTTATTCTCTAGACTTCCCAGATAGCTTGGGTGTACTATAGACATGTAATGCAGCCTTTATCCTACTTTCCATCACTTTACTAGCTGACAGCATGGTGGGAGTTAACAAAACTGTCTGAAATGAAAATGCTGTGAAATAGTACTTTGGCTCGGTGCTAGGAAATCATATGAAAATTTAAAGCTATTTAGAAAGCCTGAGATTTTGTTAGATCAGCAGGATAATACCTTAATTTCTCTTATTTTCTTATTGTGAAAGACTCATGTACAGTGTTCCTTTTTCCTTTTCATCCTAGGGGAAGGTCAGCTTTCCAGCTTGTCCTAGTAATTCTGCAAACTTGTCCAAGCAGATGTTGAATTCCTTGTCAAAGGAAGCCAGCGTTCCTGCTCGAGAGCAGTAAGTCCACAGGCTGAAAACCTTTTTGGTTATTTTCAGGTCTCAGAAATATCTCCTTAAAGCAAATTGACCCTACTGGGGAAAATGGTGCATCCTGTCCAAGTGTGTCCACTGTGTTTGGGCTTAAAAATGAGTGGACATTCCCTTTCCTAGTGAGAGAGAGTTGCAGGAGGTAGCAATCCTGGGAAAGGTTCCTTTTGGCACAGCCCAGATGTTCTTTTCCTTGTCATTAATACTTGCTGATTTGTTTCATTTGCACCCTGGTAAATAAGGATGTGAATTGATGGATAAAGCTGGTAGGTACTTTCTCCAGGCCCTGATAAGAATGAGGGTTGTGTCTGTATTTGGTTCTATTTTTAGGAAGTGTAAATTAGAATAGAGTATTCCTGATGCATCCCCTTTATTTTGCCTTGATTTCTGTCCATGGACAGTGAATGACAGCTGGTGAAACGCTGTAGTATTGCATATTACAGGAGTAGGACTGTCAGATATCCTGCAGTAATTCCTGCTTTCTGTCTCTTAAGATGAGTGAGAGTGTTTTAGTTTATTATTTGATTATTTAACCTACAGAGATGATCCTCTTCCCATATGTGTCTTTGAAGTTTAGCAGGACTGTGGGCTGCCATTATGGGATCTGAACAACTTGGGAGCTGCCCGCAGGCATGGAAAGCTCCCTACCAGCCCCACTATTAACATGACTTTGGTATAAATCTGAGACAGTAAATTACATTCCTGTGCACATTTGGAAGAACTGGTTTCATCCATCGGTGGCTCTTTAGTGGATTTCAAGACATTGTCTATTCTTAGTTAGCAGACTTAGCACAGTTAGAGGGTCCAGCCTGGTTTTTGGTATTAAACAGGGCTGTTTTTTGGTATTAAACAGGGCTGTTTTTAGCAGGAATAGCCCCTCTGGCGCACAGACGCCTCAGCACGAGGAGCACATGCGGAATGTGCGCAGAATCCACGAGTCCCTGCAGCAGGCAGACGGGAACGCGCGCTGCTCAGCCAGGCCAGACCCGGCACCACCATCCTCACGTGCTGCGCTCCTCACTGCTCTCAGGTAAAGCAGGGCTCTGGCCAGTAGGGCAGGCTAGGCCTAGGTTAGCAGGGAAGGGCTTGGAAGTGATGGATCCAGTTCTGGGGAAACGAAAGTGAACAAGCGTGATAACCGCCGGAGAGATGCTGGCATCATTTATGGTGGCTTGAGGCGAGGCGGGAAAGTCAGGGACTGGATAGGAAGCTCCACAGCAGGACTGAGATGCTGTAGCAGGGTGGTGAGCTGTTGAAGGGGAACAGCAGCAGCAGTGTTTCCAGATCTGGAGGGAATGCTTGGATTATCCATCCTGGTGCTGCTGTTAAAGAACAGGTGCTATGAAGCCAATAGTCCCTTCAGCTGGCTTCCACAGGTAGAAGGACAAGCCTGTGAGCATTTCTGGGGTGCACAGAGAAGTGTATCCTTTCCCATCAGGGTGGTTTTGTTCTTGTTAGAAGCACTGTTCTCTTGACTAGATTCTAGGTTTAAATGAGATCTAAATTTAGAAGAATAGTATTTATTATCTGTAGGAATATAGGAAGGAAAGAGACTTCCTGAGGTGTTTCATCCCTTCCTGCACTACCACAAGCAATATATCTTAAAATCCCTAGATTTAAACACATAGAAATCCTTGGATTTTTATCTAGCTCAGCCATAAGTCACACAATATCCTTGGCTTTATGACTTTTATTGGAAGGTCATCTCAAATCCAACTCCTTTGATTAAGTAATTTTAGAACTAGCTCTTTCTAGCTTCCAGCCCAAGTTTCATAGCCAAGTCAGGATTTGATCCAGAATGTTTTCCTCTTTCTTAGGGCAACCTCAACACTTGCCTTTCTGCTTTTCAATAAAAACCTTTAATCTTTTACTTGCATATTTCCATGGTGTTGACTAGAATGATCCATCTGAAAACCCAACAAAAGCCACAGGCTTATTTTCCCCCTCTGACCAAATTTCTGACCACTGCTTGCAGAAAAAACTTGAGCGAGCTGGATGAGGTTCAAAGATACTTCAGTGAGAAGCTGACCAGGTCTTTTCCCAACTTCAGCACATCCAAACCAAGCCGTGAGGAGTGGGAGAGTGACCATCAGGGCTTGATGAGCAGAGAAGGAGATCCCAAAGGCTGCGATCTTTTAGAAAAATCTAGTCAGTTGGTGTCTCAGGTCAGCAGCCTAATCAATGGTAAGTTGTTGCTGTGAGTAGCAAAATGACAAGGAAATCAAATCCCTGCTGGTGCTTTTAAAATAACCCACCAGAGTAGAGAATCAACTGGAGCCCCGAGCAACAGTTGCTGCCAGTTGGAAAGTTATTCCATGCTTTTTCTGCCCATGGCTTCCTGCAGGGAAGCAGCATTTCCAAGAGATGATGGGCACATCCTATTATGCCAGAATTTGCCATTCTTTTGCCACTTTGATATTTTCTTTTTTTCCTGCTTTTTATTCTCCAAGGTTTTGCTCTTTTAATGTCCTTCCTCATCCTTAGCAATGGTTTTTACTGCTTTTCTACATGCCTTCCTCTACAATCTGTTCCACACTCTTCCTTCTCCTTTTCCAAATATCCCCCACCATTCCTTTCGAGCAGGACTTGCCTCAAAATAGTTGGTCACTTTACCTAATACTGGTGAACTCAATTCCCAGAGGATGCAAGCAATGAATAGGATCTGCTCACAGGGAAACAAAAATAAGTGATGGTGGATTTTTAAAGAATTTGTAAAATTTCCCAGTAATTTCATCCTTAATGCTTCTGTTTTTTCCTTAGCATTTCTGTTCCTCTGGCCTTGTCAGTGGGAAGCAGAGCAGAACATGCTCACATAGCAGTGTTTGCAAAGCTGCACATGTTTAGCTCCCAACCATCCTTACATCTAGGACTTTTTTGCTACAAACCCGAATAAATCAGATTTAAGCTGAATTGTTGCTCCATGCATTTACTGATGCTCTTTTTTGTTAACCAGACTTGCAGACTATAACTAAAAATAGCAAGGAAGCTTCTAACGTGCATCAGGACAGCAGCAGGAAGCTGGGTGCTTTGGATGTGCCCAGCTCAGAGGAAGAAGGAGCCAGACCTGGAGTTCCTGAAGGCCGGCTGGAGGCGGATGCGCCCGGCGTTGCGGGTGACATGCAACAGCCGTGCAGCGCTGGCAGGTCTGTGTTTGAGAGACACATGCTGCACCAGCTCCTAGGCCCCATTGTCCCTGAAGACAAGCATCCAGTGGGTTATATCCAGGAAAACAGAGGTGCTTTTGTCATCGAGCCACACAGTGAAGAAGAATATGAAGAAGATGTCATAGAACCACGAGCTCTCAATGAAATAATGACCGTGACAGATAGAATGAGCCCCTGGTCCAGTGTGATCTCAGAAACAGGGCAGGGGACTGGGCAGCATCCTCTGGAGCCCAGGCCTGAGGATCAGCACTCCATAGATACAGGTTGTTTCCAAAGAGGGAACAGCAGCACCTTGTCCAGCATGCTGCAAGGGGACAGCCAGAGCGTGCTAAGCACCCTGAGCCCGCCCATGAGCCCCTACACAGGTGGGAGCAGGCCCTGGGGAGCAGCAGGAGACTTCCAGACCTTCAACACCAGCACAGGAACAGCAGAGAAGGAGCCACGTCTGCCAGCTGAGGGGAGCCTCTGGAACAGAGCACTGAACACTGAACCCGTAAAGAAAAGTGTGGAGTTCCATGCAGGCTCCAAGGAACTGCTGCCATCTCTGGGAGACATGGGTTTGACCAATCAAAAAACCACTGAGAGAGAGGAGGAGGAGGAACATGCTGAGGTTGTAAATGGAGATCATCAAGGCAAGGAAGGAAATAGTTCTGATGAGAACTGTGTTCGGAGTGTATCAGCCCAAGCTGTCTCAGAAAGAAATAGTTTGACCTTCCCTGATGACAGAAGTGAAGACCCAGTGGAAGGCTCAGAAAACCTCATCAAACAAAAAATCACTTTGTATCCTTTACTCTTAAACACTCTTGCAGTCCATGACTCTTCTGGTTAGTTAGAATCTCCCTGGGCTCAGGACAGAGAAACTTGCTATGTGAAACTCTTCCCTGGGAAATTAATCCAGAGCTGGTGATCTGGGAAGGTGTTGGAGGACCCCATTACACTGTTTCACACAGTGTGGTGATGTCTTTCCTGAAACTTGTAGCCAGCAAACTTTATGATTTGTGAGAGTCACTTCATTTTGTATAGTTCCAACATGTCTTGTTGCATTTCTCTCCATGTTATTTTTCCCCATGTGTTAGAGCTTTTGTGTTTCTCCTGTATTAAAAGAAACATGCTTTATTTTGATTTTAAAACACTTCCTAATGTTTCTTGCACAAATTACAAATCTTGGATTAAGTGTTGGCATCTTTGCAGGATGAAGTCCTCTGCAAATTTGTGAGGTATTGTTTTAAAGCGAGTCGGTGTCCCATGCTCTGTGAGCCCAGGTGAGAGAGCCGAGTATTCAGAATATTTCCTATCTGAGACCTGTTAACAGCTGAGGCTTTTTCCACATCTGGACCTCTGTGCAACACAGCCAAAGGTTGTTCCTGAACAGTTCTGCTCAGGTCTGATCCTGTTGTTATTCCCAACTTCTTCCTTCCACCCGAGGAGATGGAAGCCTCCATGAGACTGCTCTGCACTTCTTTTCACCCTTCCATATCTCCAAAAGTAAGTATGAGATGTCTTTTCCTTTATTGTCCAGCTTAGTCCATTCCTTAAAGCAGGAACAAAACTTCTCCCTTCCTTTGCCTGCCAGCACTCAGCTTAGATGTGATGGTTTCCAGCAGTGTCAGGGGGAATCTTCCTGACACCTCTCCATGAGGATAGTTTTAAACCTCCATGGCCATGTTGTATGTGGTCCTTGTGCCTTTATATCAACCAGTTGTTCAGCATGCTCAGAGAATGCTCCATCAGGGTCAGTGGAAGTGGCAGGTGCTCACTCTGCACTTCTCTGTGTTCTCATGTGAGGTGACACGCCTAGTTCTGAGCAGTTCTGACTTGTAATTATGGCTTCAGTTTATCTATTTTAGATGAGGATGGAATGGGGGAGTTTGGAGCAGGAGGGGCGGGGGGGTCCTGGAGAGGTCTTATAATGGTTCTGCCACCCAGGGAGTAGTAGAATGACCTGAGTGATTGTTCATCCTGCACCAAAACTGTGGATTGCTCAGGTTTTGCTTTTTTTATGTTTATAAGCATTTATTTACAGTGAGAGGTTTGTGGCTCAGTTGTTTCAGCGTCTACATATTTATCTTATTTTCAGTTCATAAAAGAGGGGTTATATGAAAGAGAGAGAGTGACTTTTTACACAGGGATATAGTGATGGGATAAGAGGAAACAGTTTTAAACTGAAAGAGGGGAGATTTGGGTTGGATATTGGGAAGAAATTTTTCCCTCTGAGGTTGGGGAAGCCCTGGCACAGAATGCCCAGAGAAGCTGTGGCTGCTCCATCCTTTGAAATGTTCCAGGCCAAGTTGGATGGGGCAGCTCGGGACAGTGGAAGTTGTCCCTGCCTGTAGCAGGGGTTGAAATGAGATAAGCTTTAAGGTCCTTTCCCACCCAAATCATTCTGGAATTCCATGATCCTTTTCCAGCCCCAGCTCTGCTGTGGATGTTGATGTGGCTCTGGGTGTGCAGCAGCTGGGCTGTTTACCACTCCCAGATAAGGTGATGCCTTTATTCCTCTCCATGTGACCTATGAAACAAACACTTCAAGGGACATTTGTGTCATTGGGAACAGCCGAGTCTGTTTTGATGAATCAAAACAGACTCGGACAAGCTCTACCAGCTCCAAAGTCATAGAAACCACTGGTTTAATACTAATACCAGCTTTACTTGAGTCCCCTCTCTGCAGCTCTGAGCTGAGTGGCTGGAACTACAGCCCTGCAAATTATTACTGATTAGGCAAAATGTTAGCAAGACACTTTGGATATTTTGATCTTAAAGCACTTAATTTGAGGATTAGCTGGTACTAATTCTTTGCTGAAGCAGTTGTAGGATGTGCTGAGACAGGATTTGGTTGTGCCTTGTTCATCAAATCCTCTCTGTGAAGAACAACTTTTTCACTGCTGCCAATACATAGAGGTCAGAAAAAAAGCTTCCTTATAGTTTTGTTTTTAATTGGTCTTTGGAATGGCGTCTTCTAAATCTGGACTTGGTTTGGTTCTGCACAGGTCAGCAAATGCCAAGTGTGATAGTGAGCCTGAAATCCGAGCTGTCCTCTGGACATCCTGAGAGCCCTCTCTCACTTGGCAGCTGGCAAACTTCTCTCCTGGCCTTCCTAGTGCTCCTGTCACCTCTCCCTGACTTGTCTGACTCACTCTTTTCCCCATCTTCCTTCCTTTAATGACAAAGCAGTGATGAGGTGTGGAGCTGGGCAGTCGCAGCAAAGGAGCTGGCAGCCTTTGAGACAAAAAATGTCTCAGCTCGTGCTGTGAGAACATGGGGCCCTGAGGAGGTGCTGCAGCAGGTCAGGCTCAGCGTGGATGCTGTGACCACCTTTCAGGGATCAGAGTTTTGCAGAGCCTCACAAAACCTCTTTATTTTTTACTGCTTTTCTCTATTACATCAAACTAACGCTTCCCATTCTTGAGGTTCTTCCCAGCTCTTGTCTTCCCCACTGCTCACCTGCTCTGAGTGGGGGTTAGAAGATAGGTTTGAAAAATCAGAGTTTTAATAAGCTTTTCCATAAAATGCTGGAATCCCAGAATGGTTTGGGTGGTAAAGAACCTCAAAGATACTTTTGCTCCATCCCCTGCCATGGGCAGGGAAACCTTCCACCTTCCAGGGTGCTCTAAGCCCTGTCCAGCCTGGCCTTGGACACTTCCAGGGATCCAGGGGCAGCCACATCTTCTCTGGGCACCCTGTTCCAGGGCCTCTCCTCCCTCATGGGGAAGAATTTCTTCCCAATATCCCATCAAACCCTTCCCTCTGGCAGTGGGAAGCCATTCCCCCTTGTTCTGGCACTCCAGGCCCTTGGCTAAAGTCCCTCTCCAAATGCAGTGATTTTTTTCCCCCTCACCTCTAGGAATATTTCAACAGGATAAGAAACTTACATGGAAAGCAGTTTTACTCAGAATAATTGATATTTGTGTATGCATAGACTTAGCTTCAGTGTAAGGTAGAAATAACAGCCTTGGGCAGATTCACAACAGGCACTGTATGTTCCAAAAATGCCAAAGGCAGCAAGTACCAAAACATCCTTTCTTGGTTGTGTTGTTCCTTCCTGATCTGCTGGCTCTTACTGCTTTCCTGCCTGGGAAGCAGGAGCAGGTGCAGGGCCACTGCCAGGGTAGGTTGTAGCCTGTTAACACAGATCTGTTCACCTCCATCGCTGTGCACAAACAAAACTGCTGGCAAACCTGCTGAGCCACAGTGCTGGAACATCCTCTGCCTCCAAGGCTGGAATTCTTTGACCTTGGAAGAGGCCATGCACCCCACCATGAGCTATAACATGAATCTGCTATAGTCCAGCCCCTGGCACGCAGGCACTGAGTAATCCTTGGCTGGTTTCAGTGTCACTGCCATTCCTGTTAAAAGAAGAGTGCAGCGTGATCCTCAGTGCACGAGTCCCCTTTCCTCTTGCATCTTCCCCATGGAACACGTGTGCTTCCTGGCTGAGCACCAGACACTTGGAGCCTGGGAGACAGAGAGGGAGAAACCTGGGATGGGCTCTGCCCTGAGCCTGTTCTGGGGTGAGGAGTGATGTAAACATGACACTTCAGATGTGTGCTCTGGAAACTATGCAGGAGGATCAAACTGGCAGTCAGAAACTGCCTGTGAGATGGGTCAAAGGAAGTTTTGATGTCCAAAAAAGAGCAAGGGGACTGGGGAAGGGTCTGGAGCACCAGGAGAGGCTGAGGGAGCTGGAAAGGGGCTCAGCCTGGAGAAAATGAGGCTCAGGAGGAACCCTGTGGCTCTGTACAACTCCCTGACAGGAGGGGACAGCCATGGGGGTCAGGCTCTGCTCCCAGGGAATGGGGACAGTCAAGCTGTTCAACCAGGGAAAATTTAGGTTGGATATTAAGGAGAATTTCTTCCCCCAGAAGATTGTCCAGGGCAGCAGTGAGTCCCCATCCCTGGAGGGGTTTAAAGCTGTGTGGATGGGGCACCTGGGGACTTGTGGCATTTGGGATAGTGGTGGCCTTGACAGTGCTGAGGAAACAGCTCCATGATTTATGTGTCTTCTCCAAACTCAGTGGTTCTGTGATTCTGGTCATCTGGCTGAGCTGGGAGTGTTAATGGTGCTTTTAAACCTCACTCATTTTGTGTCACACCTGTACGTGTAAAACAGCAGCAGGAACTGGTGTTAAACCTTCCCCACAGCTGGAAGTTCATCTTTAGGAAGGTGGTTAGGATAAATACACACATCTTAACACCAATTCATCCTGCACATTGGGCAATGGAAGGAAGATGGGAGGAGATGTATTTTAGCTGCTGATCTCTGAAACAGCATGCCAGTGGTGTGTTTTCTAAGCACGTCTGGTTTCCTGACTGTGGGAGCAAACAGCTCTCCTTCACCTTGGTGACCTCAAACAGCATCAGGCACCTGCTCTTGTGTTGTGACTTTGGAGAACAGAGCATTCTAGGGATATTAGATGTTAGGAAGGAATTATTGACTGTGAGGGTGGTGAGGCCCTGGCACAGGGTGCCCAGAGAAGCTGTGGCTGTCCCTGGATCCCTGGAAGTGCCCAAGGCCAGGTTGGACAGGGCTTAGAGCAACCTGGGATACTGAAATGTGTCCTTGCCCATGGCAGGGGTGGCACTGGATGGGCTCTAAGGTCCTTTCCCACCCAAACCATTCTGGGATTCTGTTCCTTACATTGAAAATGGGAGGTGCTGGCTCTCCATCCCTGGCTGTGCAGGACACGTGGCATACAGGAAAGGGGAGCTGTGGGAGGCAGGAAATGCAGTTTCATGCAACTTTGAAATAGGGTAAGTCAGCAGATTGGGGGAATTTCCTAGAGAGATGCTTTCAGATGCTGTGCAGAGCTCAGGGATCAGCCTGGTCACTGCCCCTCTCCAGCCACTTCTGACCTTTTGGCTATTTCTTGGACAGCTGGGCAGAAAACAGCATGCGAAGAATGAGCTACTGTCCTGGTCTCTGGACAGCCCTGTCCAAGGGAGGTGCTTTGCCCACCAAGCAGCTCCTTCTGCTGGTTTGTCTTCTGCTGTGGCCAGGTCTGCATTTAATCTCTCTTGGCTCTGTGTATTTTGGTTTAGGAAGTTCATCCTGGAGAATTATTAAGAAGAAATAAGAGCAAAGCAAAGATTCTCCTAATTATCTCTGTCCATTATTTCAGTGCAGTAAGAACGGGAAGTGTTTTAAAGTATTTTACCTGCAGGCTGTAATGCACAGGTCACCAAACACAAGGACTCACTCCTAAAAAATCCACTTCCCTCTCCAAACAGTGCAGCTCAGAGTGCACCAAAACAGGGTCCTGGTGCTGTTTATCTTGTGAGGGAGCTGTGCACCTCAGGAGACCTTTCCTGAGGCTCAGAGAAGCAGCCCAGTGATGTGGGTGAAAGGCCAGATTGGCGGATCAGTTTTCCAAAAGACCTTCCTGGCCCCCCAGCTTCCTCCCTTAAAGGCTCCTGGGACAGGATCACTTTTCTCAGTGCTTCACAGGCACAGCCCGCTCTAAACTAGCTGGGGGGAAATGTCTTTCTTTGTATGCTGAAATTACTCATCCTTTAGTGCTGCTGGAACATCAGGGACAAAGCCAGACTGCTGGGAGGCTGCTGGCAAAGCAAGGAGGAGATGACACTGATTAAACCAGGGCTTTTCCTGTCATGGGCTGCTGCCTTGGGGTCCCTGCAGGCAACTGAGCCTGGCACATCCTGTTTATCATGGACTCACAGTGATGGTTTGAGCTGGGAGGGACCTTAAAGCTTATCCAGCCCCATCCTTTGCCATGGCTTCCAGTAGCCCAGGTTGCTCCAGGCCCCATCCAGCCTAGCCTTGGGCACTTCCAGGGATCCAGGGGCAGCCACAGCTGCTCTGGGCACCCTGTGCCAGGGCCTCACCACCCTCCCAGGAAAGAATTTTATCCCAATATCTAATCTAAATCTCTCCTCTTTTAGTTTAAACCCATTCCCTGCCTTGTCCTGTCAGCAGGGTTAAGATTTATTGTTGACAGAGCATTGCCTCTCCCCTGTGAGATTTGGTCTTCAGGGTTCTGGTAATTATAACGTAAAATAATAATGGAAAGCCAAAATGCAGTCAGGTCCCAGTGAATACACCACTGTCATTCCTTTGGCTTCATACAGGGAGACTTTGGCTGGGGATTGGCACTGAGAAGTTCAGAGGTCACACAGAAGAACCCTGTTCCACGGTTCAGATCATTCTCTTTCTCACTGGGGTGTTTTTTTCTGTGTATCCATCTTATCACCCTCTGCACAACCCTGTGGTTTGCACGACATGAAACCAAGAGCTCTCACACCTGGTCCCTTCTCTCCCCAGAGCAGGAGTGGAGCAATGCCTGGAGGAATCCCATACCGAAGAGCAAACTGTCCCAGGCCCAGCCCCGAGCTCTCGGAAGAGGAAGCCAAAAGAATCGCCAGGATCTTCTCTGCTCAGCTCTCCAAGAAAGAATAATGTTGGCCAGAAACCCTCCACAGCAGAGCTTCCTAAGCCAGGGCCAGCTGCATTGGCAAAAGCAGAGCTCCCCAGTAAAGGGGAGGTGGAAGCCACAGCTTTCAGACTCTGGTTTTAGTTTGCCTAATTGGTTAGTTAATTGAAGTCCCGTGTTTAGAAGGGCTTAAAGCCTGTGGTCACCCACAGGGAGCTGCGTCATGTAGGGGCAGGTCCCCAATGAGATGCACCTGTGTGGGCAACCCATGACCTGGTATCTGCTCTCCAAGTAGCCCAGTTTTAGGATTTATTCCTGTGAAATGGCCCTTTCAAAAATAGTTGGTGAGCAACACAATTCTCTGCTTCCACAGGTGCCCAAAGTGCTTGTGTGAGCACAGGCCAAGGGCACCGTAAAATCTGGTGGGTGTACAAAAGAGGGTGACTAGAAAGATGGGACTTTTATATTTAAATTATTTTTGTACACCTTTCAGAGAACAGACTTTGATGCCAGCAGAGCTCAGTTATTTTTGTACTGCTCTCTCCAGTGTTTGTTTCAATAAAATTCCCCTGGTTTCTTGTCAGCCTATGCAAAGTGTCCCCATGCCAGGGCAGAAACCTTTCCTCAAGAGTAGATGGGAGTCTCTCCCACATGAGCTTCCGAGTCAAAGAAATGCTGCTGGAGGCTGGGGTGGCCAGGATCACATGGGAAGATCATGGCTTTGCCAAGGAGTTCAGTATCACCAGGCAGCACAGCGGGCTAAGTCTCTTCCAATCTGAGATGCTTTTCAAACCATGTGTGGAATTCAGGATTTAAGCAGTCAAAGGATCAGCATCTTTTTTCTCCCACTTGTATATTGTTGTTTTTCCCAGAGGACACCCTGAATGCGTCACTCCCTGATGACACAACTTGCCCTGTGATTGTGGCCTCTTTGCCTGCCCTTGCTGGGTCGGGATGGAAGGTAAAGGCACCCAGTGTCCCTGGGAAGCACAGGAGTGACATGCAGGCTGCTTTCTCCTGGTGGCATCCCCAAAAAAACTCGAGCAGGATGCCAGCTGAGCTGGGATCACTGTCTCATAGAGGAGGTCACAGCAGTGACCACTGAACTATATCTTGGGCATGAGGTAAACAGCGTCTTCCTTTCAGGTCTAGGTCAGCCATGGAGCTGGGCAGGAAAACAAGGCAGGAGCCAGCTGGAGAGGGGTGTTGGTGCCAGGCAGCTTTTGTCTGGAGCCCGAGGGATGGAGCAAAGGTGGCTCCAGGGTGTCAGGATCAAAGTCCTCCTCATGCACGGTGAGCTCAGGTACGCATGCCAAGGCTCGTAGCACATCCTGAGGGACCCTTCTGTGAGTAGGGCTAACAAGCACCAAGGGTTAAACACGGAGTTTTTAAAAACTGGAGGAAAAGGGGCCTTTCTTCACTCCACCTTGGCCTCCAGCCTGTTGTCCCGAGCCCAGTCCCTCCCGGCAGCCTCAGGCCCAGTGCCTGGCTCTGAAGGGTGCCATGTGGTGGATTTAGCTCCAGCGTGCTCACCCAGCCCCAGCTCCACGTGAGCTTGGGGAACACGTTCCACCGTGCAGAGGCAATCCTGCTGGGAGCTCAGCAACTGTCTGGGATTGTGGATCGTGATGGGCAATGGCATCCAACCTGCCATGCACAAAGAGCTCAGTGCTGCACTGCTTCCAAATCACTTGCTTGTGAAGCTTTGGGGCATGGGTTTTCTGCATCTTGTCCTTCCCAGAGTGGTTTTAGGGTAAAAACCGACATTCCTCCCCAGTCCAATGCAGGGGGTCTGGGCAGGACCCCCCTCCCCATGCCTGAGCCTAGGGAGGGGGGCAGAGAGCTGGAACAGCCGCCTCAGTCGGTGCCAGGTGACCTAGTCCGATCAGCTGAAATGCCACCGGGGGAACACTTTTCCTGTCACCCGATCTGTGCTTGCTGGAATGTTGTCCTGGGCGCTATATAAGGGCGGGGCCAGTGAGACGGCTCTCAGTCTGTGCAAGGCAGGAGCTGGAACACTGTGCCGAGGTCCCTACGGTGAGGCCGTGGAGGGACATGGCTCTGGGCACGTCACTCTGGGGGAGATGATCCCACCCAGCAACTCCTGTTATGGCTGGGGTGGGATAGGGAAGCATGGGTGGGCATTGGTGATTCCATGATGAGCAAGCCCTGTGCCTCAGTTTCCCTGCGATAGAAGAGAGGAGACAGGGCAGAATATGGTTTTTGGGACTGACCAAAGCCACCAAGAGCCTCCATGGCACATCATCACCTCTGTCACCGAACGGGACACTCAGGTGGAGCACCCTGCTGCATCATCCTGATGCACCCTGCTGGCTCCCCCACAAACTCCTCCTCTCATTCCAGCCCCTCTGCCACCATGGTGGGTCTGAAGCCCCCCGAGGTGCCCCCAACAGCTGCCATGAAGTTCATCAGCGCAGGGATGGCCGGCTGCATCGCTGACCTGTGCACGTTCCCCCTGGACACCGCCAAAGTGCGTCTGCAGGTACGGTCCCCAAAACCCCATGGGCAAAGGAAGCATCTGGTGACGTGACGTGGGACTCTCCATGCCACCTCTGCCACAAAGCTGGTGACACCTGGGGAGGAACAGGAGTTGGGGTGATACAGTTGGCACCCCACAGATCCAGGGTGAGGTGAGGATCCCCCGGACCATCAGCCCCATGGAGTACCGGGGTGTTTTGGGCACGCTGAGCACCATGGTGAGGACGGAGGGAGCCCGCAGCCTCTACAGTGGGCTGGCAGCTGGGCTGCAGCGCCAGATGAGCTTCGCCTCCATCCGCATCGGTCTGTATGACTCCGTGAAGCAGCTCTACACCCCCAAGGGTGCTGAGAGTGAGTGTCCAGGCAGCCCAGACCTCCCTGCACACTCCCTTCCTGCTGCACAGCCCTTTCCCAGGGAGAAACCCACCCTGGGGGGCACGACCCCCTGACATCACCCTCTGTGAAGCACCACAGGCTTCTCACCCTGGGGTCCCTGCAGGGCTGGGAGGCCCCGCAGGGCCAGGAGTCCCAATAGCTGCCCTTTTCCAGACACAGGCGTGGCCACGCGACTCCTGGCTGGCTGCACCACGGGGGCTGTTGCCGTGGCCTGCGCCCAGCCCACCGACGTGGTCAAGGTCCGGTTCCAGGCCAGTGGGGCCCCGTCGGACAGTGCCCGGCGGTACAGCGGCACGGTGGATGCCTATCGCACCATCGCCAGGGAGGAGGGGGTCCGCGGCCTCTGGAGAGGTAGGCGTGGGCAGGGATGGGCGTGGGAAAGGGGTGCGATGGGAAACGGAACGGAAATGGCCATGAGGAAGGGAAGAAGGATGGAGGCAGCAGGGCTGGGGCACCTGCCCAGAATGCTCCCGGAGGGACTGTAAGCAGCAGTCCCAGCGCCACCACCCTCCTGCGCAGGGACGCTACCCAACATCGCCCGCAATGCCATCATCAACTGTGGGGAGCTCGTCACCTACGACCTCCTCAAGGATGCGCTGCTGCGGGCACAGCTCATGACAGGTGAGGACGACGCGGGGGAACATAGCCAGGTGCCTCCCTGTCCCCACAGCATCCAACCCCCGGCTCTTCTCCACCTTTAGACAACACCCCGTGCCACTTCGTGGCCGCCTTTGGCGCCGGGTTCTGTGCCACAGTGGTGGCATCACCTGTGGACGTGGTGAAGACGCGGTACATGAACGCCAGCCCCGGGCAGTACCGCAACGCCCTGAGCTGCCTCCTGGCCCTGCTCATGCAGGATGGCCCCGCCGGCCTCTACAAGGGGTGAGTTAAGCACCCGCAAACTCACTGCAATGACCACAGGGATCGGTGGCACAGAACCCCAAATATCTCAACCCCCGCGTGGGGCTTTGGGGATGGGGATGTCCCGGCACGTCCCCTTCAGCACTGCTTTTGCTGACACAGCTTCATCCCGTCCTTCCTGCGGCTGGGCTCCTGGAACGTGGTGATGTTTGTGTCGTACGAGCAGCTGCAGCGCACCGTGGTGCTGGCACGGCCGGCCCTGGCCTGAGCTCCTCGGCGCCTCTCGCTGGCTCAGCGAGGCTCAGCATCAATTATATTAATTGCCGAAGCGCCGGGGAGCAGCGAAGCCACGCACTCGGGGAGGGAGTGAAGAGACGGAAGGAGAAAGGATGCTGTTTGAGGAGAAATTTGGGAAAGCAGAGAAGAGTTTTAGGGCACGAAGGAAAAAAAAATGTTTGTTGGCTTCTCAGCCGTGAAGAATAGCACTTCCCAAGGGCAGTGGTGTGGGCAGGCGGGACCAAGCTGATGGCCAGGGAATTCCCGTTATTCCTTACTGGCACTTCCAATAAACCTCCCCTATGGGGTCTGATGACAGCGTGGGTCAGGGTTTCTTTACCTTTTTGGGGTGTTCAGGGTCATTGTCCCAGCTCTACATGTGACACCAGTCAAGCTGACATTCTCCATCATTTCTGGTGCACTGAACAACTTTCCACTGATCTCTAATTATTCAGGTCTGTCACAATCACAAACAGCAGCTCCACCTTCTGCCCTGCCAAGGCAGCAGATCCTTGACTGATGGCAGTCTCTCTAAAGCCTCAAATGGCACCTTTTTAGGACAGTAAAAATATACATCCTAAGCAGGAGAGGACACAGAATTCCCTTTCCCCGTTTTTCAAGCATAAGATGGCTGGGAATTGCTTTCTTCCCATGGATAACTGTCAGGAACAAGATTTCCTCTGCTATCACTCCATCTGCAGCATTCTTATGTGTCACAGATACTCAGCTCTATTTCAAGGGCTCCCATCAGAAAACTGATCGTTGTTATCAGAAGCAAATTCCCGAGGCGGCTTTTACTCCCTGGAAGCAGCAGGAATGACCGAGGTCAGCCGCTGCCACAAGGAAAGATGGCACCGCGGAAGCTGCGGGCGGTACCCGCCGGCCGGGCCCCGGGACAGCTGCGACACCGCGGGCTGCGGTTCCGCCCCTGCCCACCCCCGTGTCCGCCGGAGCGTGACCAGCAGGGCAGAACGCGGGGGTCGCTTTCTTCGGCCGCCGTGCTCCTGCCGTGCCAGCGGCAGCTGCACCAGGAGCGGGGAAAATCCCCTTGGCTCGGGCAGCGAGGCCGGGAGCGAGCGGATGGTGCTGCAGGTGAGCGGCCGGAGGGGTCACCTCGGCCGGGGGGATCCACAGGGGGACGTGTGTGCTTTAGCACTGCTGTGTGGGACCCAGCTGCTTCGTGGGACGAGTTTGTCCCGGGACTTGAGGCTCTCTGGGATCGTGTTTCATGGAATAAAGCTCGCGCCGCATTCCCAGCTGCGGTGCCAACGTTCTGTGGGATGGGCTGATCTCTGGTTCCCGGGAAGCAGCAGGATGGGTGTCCCTGTGCCCACCCCCGTGGGTCGCACAGAGAATCTGCTCCTGTGGGTACGGCCCAGGGCCAGGGGGAAAACCTGAATGGAAACCGATGGAAAAACAAGTTTGGTTTGGTTTGGTTTGGTTTTGGACTTGACATTTTCCCCCTGACCCCCACCTGATCGGGGTGTTTTGCCTTAGGAAACAGGAGACAGAAGAGGGAATGGAGAAAAAGATAATTCATTACTCCAAAAGGGACGAGCTTATTTTTATTTGTTTCCTGATGCACCTGGAATGATTTGGGTCTCAGGAGGCACCTGGGTGCCTCCTTTTGTGTCATGGGTGGGACTGTGGCTATAAAGGGGGTAAAGGATGGAGGAAGGAGGGGGGCAAGGAGCAGTAGTTGGGATCAGTAGTGCCCTGGGGATTTGTGTCTGGAAGCGGCTACCAGTTTCCTGATGGGAGTCCTGGAAACAGAACTCAAGAGTCCATGAGAAATGCGAATACTGCAGCTGGAGTGCTGAGAATGGAGGATCTGCAGAGAATGTTGTCTTGTGAGTCTCCTGATGTCCCGTATCTAATGCTGTGCTGGCACCAAGTCACCTCATTCCGATTTAAACTCTCTTGAAATATGCTTAAATTACAAACTGGGCTACAAAATGCACATGGGAAGCTTCATGTTAAGGGAGTGTTTTAGGGATGTGCAGCTTCTGAACTGCACATGTTGCCCGCAAGAAGAAAACACAAAACAACCGGAGTCGTTTTATGCGGTGCTTTATTGAGGGCCCTGGGAGCCTGAGGACTAGCGTCCAGAGTCAGGCCCCCCCAAACTAACAAACTACTGTGTTTATATAGGGTTCACACTAACGGTTGCTTAATTCAACACATATTTGTCTACGTGACATCCCAACAATCATTTATTTACAAATTATTTCTTGTTTAAACTGAACATTCTTTACAGTAATAAATTCTCTTCACTCTGTCAAGTAAAAACAATGTAGCCCCTGAGATTTACCTATCCATCCATTCCCCACAACCCCTACCTAGTAACTATTTCTAACAACACACGGTTTATGGCCTGCTAAAGGTTCAAAGCCTTAGCCTAACTACTTATAATAAGTCAGACTGCAACAAGTCCCCCCTTTTGAGCATCCTTCAATCTCCAAATTGCAAGGATGCTCAATCAGCGATCTTCTGCTCCTCATTCTCGCTTGATGAGGGAGATGGAGGGGGTGTCGTGCTTGTCATCGCATTAATCAGTCTTTGCGTGAGAGAGCATTCTTTGCTAATGGCTCCTAGAAAACACTTGTAAGTTCCTAGTACAATTAAAATTAGGATTACAGACATTATTGCATATTGGATTATTGACGAGATCCATCCAGAGACCTGGAGCCCCAGAGAACTGAATACGTCCCCAATCCAATTATGTTCTGCCTGACATTCTAATCCCCGAGTTTCATCTTCCACCCTTTCCAATTGGGATACGTCTTGTTCTACGCTGACCGTTACATTTGGGATATGGATACAGCAATGGTCAATTTTCTGACTTAAATAGCCTCATACTCCATGTTCTTTTAGTAACATTAGGTCTAGTGCCATTCGATTTTGTAAGGTCATTCTACTGGTGGCTTGTAATCGGAGATCTAAATCTCTAAACCCTTTCCTAGTAGTGGGTGCTAACCTTTCTGTCTGTCCCATTAGCTTATAAAGCATGTCTCTGTTCCGGTAAGCTGCAATTGGTGAAAAGAGGGATTCTAATGCCCACCCAAATTTTACTCCACTCTCTGGTTCATGCCATTGGTCCTTCTCATCTAAATCTCTTTTAACTTTTCCCTTCAATTTCGATTGTTTCCACAGTGGGCATAAGGTTGGGATTCCTAACGTAACTTGAGTAACTGGTCCATCGATAGGTATGTGGGTAGTCCATTCCCCATGCCCCATTACCCATACTAAATTTCCTGGACTTCTTATTGTGGTAGATTTGCAACTAATAATTAGTTTCCCACTTCTATCCCCTTTTATTTCTTCTCTGATAGTATGACTATATCCCCTACACTCACATCCCCATTTCAATAGAACTCTGACAGGTACTAGTCCTATTTGTGTCTCGGGTGCAACACATGTTATTACTTGAGTACAATTCCACATTTCCTTCTGATCTTTCATTCTCCTTTCAGTAGTCTGTAAATTC
>QUSF01000016.1:16047355-16226812 GCA_003676055.1 Chloebia gouldiae
GTTCAAAGCCTTAGCCTAACTACTTATAATAAGTCAGACTGCAACAATTTTGCTTTTTCAAGGAAGTCATTTCCAAATCACAAAGCCCCCCCACCACCATCCCTCGTAGCACAACCTGAAAGCATCTTGATTCTGTTTTCAAAAACACAAGGGACACCTCAGAGTTCAGCAAGTTCTGCCAGGGCAGCCCTTGGTGCCCGTTATTTGTAGTGGATATAATTTGCACCAGTATTAATACTGTATATGTAATATTGCAAATTTGTTGAAGCACACACCTTTGTATTAGGAGTCCCTCCCCTCTCATAATCGAAACGTGACATATGCTGAAACTTGATTCACAAGTAAATGGATGTGGCTCATCCAGAGATGGACCGTATCTCGAAGCGATATGGCGACGCCCAGATGCTGATCATCACGTCAACGAGCCGAGACTGATACCATGAAAATCCTCCAGGTCTGAATGCTGGATCTCTGTAACTACATCAGGAGATTCATCAACACCGGACACTGGATTGTTCCACCCCAACACCAAGGAAAGAAATTTCATCAACGTTTGGGACTCTGAATGGGAAGAAAGACTGATTGCCAAAACCCTGGCCTTGGGCGGATTTTTTCCCTATAAAAACCACTCGTACTAGGAGGATGGTGTGTGGGGCATAGAGGGAACCTTTGCTGATGCTGTCTTCTCTGTTGCACACCCAGCGCCGACCCCGGGCTCAGCACTGCTCTTTCTTTGTGGCAGGCTAGATAGAATTTGATTGCAAAATAAATATTTTATTTTTCATTTTAATTTGGCTGGACAAATTTTCATTTATAACAGTGCCCCTGTTTCCATATCTGTCACCCTTGCTTTCATCCTCAGCCTAAGAATTCCTCTACTGTGGACAGGAAAATTGTTCCCATTTCTCCTGTACTTCTCTGGTTACCTTTTCTCTAAGCTGTGCAGGACCCACATGAGTAGGCTGTGATCCTCTGTCAGCTCATAGCTGTAATAAACAGGGCTTATGCCTTTATTAATGTTCAGCTCTTTATTAAAAAGATCAGCTGGGTAGGGGGCTCAACACGGAGCTCGCCCCCTCCCCCCTCCCACACCCCCACCCTGGTAGCCAAAGGGGGAGAAGGCATGCAGAGTCTTTGAGTCTTTCCTGAAGTCTTGGTGGTACCCTGGTAGCCAGAGGTGAAGAGGTGTGCAGTCTGTATCTGAAGTCCTGATCAGCAGACCATCCTCTTCCCTTTCCTGCTGGCACAAGGGTGAGGGGATGTGCAGAGCCTGTTGCCGGAGTCCAGCAGCAGCTGTCCCCACTCCTTTCCTCCTGGTAACACCAGGAAGAGTTGCTTCTTGGTTCCTGCTTCCCACACCCCAGCCCAGTCCAGTCCTCTGGAAGCTATGGTGACAGGTCAGACATAGACTGGGGATGTGGTTCCCTTTTCCCCAGCCAGCACACGCATCCAGCCCCCTCCACTGTGCCCAGCCTTCCATTTAGGGGTGTTTTCATCCCCAAAACCCCCTCCCATGATTCCAGTGGTCCCTCTATTTTGCATCCCAGTCCTAGAATGGCAGTGTGGGTGGGGGGGTGTAGGTGATTCCCAGGAGCAATTAGCTGATTAACATTTCAATATCAGTACTTAGCTCAATTCAGCAGTGTCCCCATGGGAACCAGGAAGGGCCTTTTGTTCATAACAATAGCCAGCTCTGGTGACACTGGCAGCACTTTGTAATATCTCCAGAATACAACTCTGAAACAGAAAATGCAACTTGTTCTTTTACGGACAAGATCTAATTATCTAATTTAATATTAGCAATTTGGCTGGTATCTGATCAACTCCCAGGTAAAATGAACACCACCTGTTCTCAGCAACTCCAGAGAAGGAAAGACATTCTCCCTTCAACGCTTCATACTACAGGTGTTGCTCTTACAAGAAGTATTCAGGTAGCAAGACAATTTTCTCTTTTTGTCCAAGGTTTTGGTACTTGAAATACTCAGGGTGGATGCTCCCAAACCTGAGAGCTCCTGGCATGTGAGTTTCCCTCCTGCTGAAGCACTGTTCAGGTAACAAATGTGCTGGCTGGGGAATAGAGACCCTAAAAAGAAAAGGCCCCGACTGCAGGAGCAAAACCACAGCATCCATATGAAGCTCCATGATGGCAAGAATCTGTTCCAGTTTCAGGGGATAAGGGTGGGACTGGTTTAGACACAAGCAATACACATACACAGAACTGTTATATGTAATAAATGTAATTCGCGCCAGTATAATATGATATATGTAACATTTGATATTGTTGCCAGCATTGGGAGCTGCCCCCGCATATTTGAAAACCAGTTTCTGACAAAACGTCATTTGCAACCTAATACATGTGGCTCAACCTGAGATGTCGTCATCCCAGCAACTATTCTAGATTGGGATCCCTGAAATCCTCCGGGCTGATACATCTGAATGCCGGTAACGCCATCAAGAAGATTCATCAGCACCAGAGCCCGAATTCTTCACCCCAGCACAGAGAAAAGAGACTTTATGAATATGTGGGACTTTGAATGGGAAGAAAAGACTGATTGCCAAAATCCCGGCCTCAGGCAGAATATTTCCTATAAAAACTGCTTGTGCCAAGAGGGTGGTGTGTGGCATAGAGAGACTCTCTGCTGGAGTAGTAAAACCTGTGACCCACCCAATGCTGATCCCAGGCTTGGCACTGTCTTTTTTTCTGTGGCTGGCTCAGACAGAATTAGGTAGCTGTAATAAAATTTTTTTTTTTTCATTTTTAATTTGGCTGGATCAATTTTCATCTATAACAAAACCAACAAGGAACAGATTTTCAAGAGGACCAAGGCAGAGTCAGCTGTTCCTTTCTGTTTGGTACTTGAGATCTCAAAGCCATGCAAGCTTCTGTGGTCTGGGGTTTTTTGGATCTTTCTTTTTCAATTCTTACCTGGGAGCCCTCGTCACACAAAGGACTGTTGAAAAAGGAAAGCATGATCTGGAAAATCCTCTGGTAGTCATAAAGCTCATAGCAATGTTTGTCACACAGCCCTTCCCCAAGAAATCTGAGGATCCACTCATGCTCTGTTTTGGACTGGAAGCCAAAGAAAAATACCACTATCAGACATTTAGACATTTCCAAAGAATAACTGCTCCTAAGAGCACAAAACCCTGGTTCCCTCTGAGTGCCAGCTCAGGGCTTACCACAGCTTGTTCTGGACTTCTCCATTTCCACTCCTATCAAACTTAATCACTAACAGCCATTGGGAACGCCAGTCTGCAGCCCAAACATGCAGTGGAAATGGAATTTTAGAAGTTGCTGTTTCTAAAATACTTCAGTTGAACTCAAAGTTACTAATCTAAACTCAAAGAGGAATTGTAGCTAGCCAGGGCAGAATATTCTGTTTCTTGTGCTCACAGAGCATACACAGCACAACTCATTGTGCGTTAGTATTAAGAAAACAACAAAAACCCCACAGAAATAACATTTTTAATTCCAATATGAAACATAAGAAAGATGCTTCTAACTAACTACCTGTGGGAGAATGACATTTCATTGTATTTTTACAGCTGTTCTCAATACATTCCAGAAGAATTACTGGATACCTAAAATGGGACTCTTACCTCAAAATCAAAACTGTAGAAAAGCTGGAAAAAACCCGGTACCTTCCTCAGGTCCAAATACTGGTGTGACAGAAGGAATCTGTTTACCTTTATGTACATGTGCTCCTCTGTAAAGAGAAAAAGCTGACATTGTGGAGGAGGAGAGTGCTCCTAATCCACAAGCATGGACAACAATTTGTGGAAGCTGTGGTGAATGTGCGGTGCTCCAAGCTGGTAGAACAGCCCAGCAACTGCAGAAGACCTTTACTCTGAAGCTCATTCTGATTGCTGCCCACCCTCCCCTTCTCTTGCCCAGGAGGAACAGCTCAGTCAAGAGTGCACGAGCACAGAGCAGGTGAGGAAATCAACACTCCCCAGGGCTCTGTTTTTCACCTCAGCAGTGACACACACAGCAAGTTCCAGTACCTGGCTTCAGGATTTGCTGTGCCACATGAGCAGCGTAGATTGTCAGGGAGAAGGTGAACCTGAGGCTGGGCTGCCTGATTCCGTTCTGCATGGCATCCAAGAGATACAGCAACTGCAAGAGCCCAGGGAGAGAAGCCTAAAGCACAGCCCAAATGAACAAAGCAGGAGCACGAAGACATCAATCATCCTCTGGGACATTTCATGGGCCATACAGGTAAGAGCCCTTATTCAGCAAACCTGAGGGTTTGGCGATGTCAGGATCAAAACACCCAGAAACAGAAACTGAAAAAGAAAGTGAACTGAAGCTGGCTAAAAGCCGTCCTTGCTGATGACTCCTTCAAATAACTTGCTCACGAGGAGGCAGGGACTGATTCAATACTCACCAGCCCATCTGGCCGAGGTCAGAGTTCTCTGCCCACCAAGGACACGGCAACCAGTGGGGACCTGTCTCCCACTCTCCAGCACGGACCTGTGAAGCCAGAGAGAAGGTTACAGAGCAGAAATAGCCAGAAGATGCTCTCTGCTTCCATACACTCTCTGATCGATCATTCCAAAGGAAAGTCCCCATGGACCAGAAGCAACCACCTCTCATTTTTCTTCCAGAATTGTCACTGCCTTGCCTTTCTGTGCAAGTGTTTCCTCCCGTGCCCATCCCTAGAGCGTGTTTAGTCCATCTTTTCTTCCCCACTGCAGTTCTCCAGCACAAATGCCACTTCTCACACACACAAAGCAGTCATCTGCTTCAGGTTTGGCTTAGTGCGTCTGGCTACCTGATTAAAACACACAGGTGTGTGGGTGGTCATAGTTGGAAAGCTCTTCAGGAGAGAAAAGAGCTGATTCAATAGCACACATCCATACACCTTAAGAAAAAACCAGAATTCATAGCAACTCCTAAGACCCCAGCCCTCCTGGGGACACCCAATGCAGCAGCCACGGGACAAGGATGGGAAAAGCCAAGCTTGAAGTGAAAAAAAGATGACAACACAGCAGCCTGTAAAAAGCCTTCACACAGCAATAGTGGGAACCAGTCCCATTTGCTCCGTCCTTGCTTTTTGGGATGACCTAAATAGGAAATAAAAACACGTGAAACTCAAGGCAGACCTAGGGTGTACCAGGTGTTCGTTTTGGCAGCGTGGATGACAAACGTCTCTCTGCGCACGAACAGGCAGCCTGGTTTCAATCCACCCTTAGCCCAAGCCTTCCTCGCCTCCCATTCCCCAGCGCTCTGCTCAGGGCTTCGGAGCTTTCGCTCCTTCCTCCTGCAGCAGCGCGGCACCGGAACGCAGCGAGGCAGAGCGGGCCGGAGCCGCCCATGCTGCGCACCTGTCAGCTCACGGCTCGGGCACATCTGCTCCTGCGGGCGGAGAGACGGCTCGGGCACCTCCAGCGCCGGTTCTGCCCCGATGCTTCTGTGTTCTGCATTTCCCTGCACCGGAGGGGGGCCGGGAGGCGGGGAGTTTGTGCGAGAGTGGAGACGGCGGGGAAGCACGGGGAGGCGGCGGGACGGGGACTCGCTTGACCTTCCAAGGAGGGCGGCAGGAGGGGCGGGGAAAGCCAGGGAAGGCGGCAAAAAAGAACAGGCACGATCCCCTTCAAAGCATCCTCTACAATAAAACATCCCTAAAACATGCCGCACGAAAAAAAAACAACAAAAAAACCCTGCCTCTAACCCAATAAGAACCAAAAGAAAAAAACCTTTTCTTTTAAACTATATTTCAATATATTTTATTTTTATATTTTTCATATTTATATTCACATTTTGATTTATAATGTATATTGTTGTATAATGATAATTTTATAATTTCTTACATTTATTCCTATTTCTTATATTTTACTATAATTTATATTTTTATACATATCTTAATATATTGATGATATATTTCTATGTTTAGATTGATATTTCTAAAAGGTTTATATTGTTTAAAATAAAACCCCTTCTTCTACCCAATAAAAAACCTAAAAAAACCCCTTTATTTTAAACTGTATTGATTTTTTTAATTTCTATTTTTTGCATTTATATTCAAATATACATTTTAAATGTAGACTGATATATAATGTTATTTATATTCCCTCTTACTATTACTTATTTTTATTCCTATTTTATACTTTTATATATATCTTTATACATTGATTATATATTTCTATATTTCGAATTATATAAAATAAAATGTATATTCATATTTTTTTCAAATAAACCCCTGCCTTTAACTAAATAACAACCAAAAAAAGCCTTTCCTTTAAACGATATTTGAATATTTATATTTTTTCATAATTATAGTCACATTTGGATTTATACCTTATATTGATGTATTATATTTATAAATATATATAATAAGGTAACAAGATAGATAAATTATTATTTACATTTTATTTCATATATACCGCTAATAGTTCTATTTACTTACATTTTCATTTTTTATAGATCTTAATGTATGTATGATATAGTTCTATGCATATATTTCTAACTTTATTTTATTTATATTTATTATTTTCATAATAAAAACCCCTGTCTACCACCAAATAGAAATAAAAAAAACCTTTATTTTAAACTATATTTGAATATTTCTGTATTTATGCTTTTGATATTAACATTAATAGGTTCTTATCTATTATATTACAATATATTTTGTATATACAATATTTACAAAATATTATGGATTTAGATATATAATATATATGACATATAATGTGTTATAATAAGATATATACAGTATAATATGTATTATGTGTTGTATCGATTTCTATGATTTTGTATTTTTTTGTATTTTATATTTCTTTATATCTACATATATTATTTATACATTTCTATATTGATATTTTATATGGATTTGGCTTATATTTATAATCTATATTTATATGTACTTATATAAACATATAAAATACTCTATATCAAACATTTTAATATCTTATGGTAATATACAATATTATTAACAGTATATATATTCTGTTTATATTTAAACTTGTATTCTGTTTATATTTAAAAATTAAGTTTTTATTCCCATTTTTATATTTATATATTTGTTTTCTTACATTATAACTATTAATTGTGTATTTTAAATCCAAGTCCTAAAAAGAAAATGCCAAAACAGCTTTAAATTCCCACCAATACCGTCCAAAAAAAATCGGAAAGACTCCACCAGCCAACAAACTACCAGCAAAAAAACCCCACACTACGCTCCTTTCATTAAAAATTCTTATCACATCACAAAAATGAAACAAAAATTTAAAAAAACCTTTAGAAACCCACACAGGAAATCACAAAAACCACTAAAAAAAATTTTCAACAGACTTTCTAAACTCCAAACCATACAACAAACCCTGAACGTTTCTTAAAAAAAAAAAAAAAAAAAAAAAAAACCAAAAAAAACCAAAACCAAAAAACCCAAAACTCTACCACTACACTAACTCATAAAGAGAACCCAATACTCTATAAAATCAACTAAAAAACCCCACCAAATAATTACCGATATAAAAAAAAATCGAAAGCACGAAGAAACAAAAAAGCATCTCAAATAAAACAACTACCTAAAAAAATCCACCATATAAATACCCATGTTCCCAAAAATAAAATGAATAAAAAAGAACCACCTAATACATCAAACTACAAAAAATCCCCCTTATATTAACAACAACAAAAAATACTCATAACACAATGAACCACAATGCCTCAAACCATCAAAATGAAAATACCACCGAGAAATAAACACGACGCCAAAAGATAAATGTTACCTTAAAAATATATCCCAAATTTCCCGCAACAATAAAACATACACGACAATCAAACCAAATGAATAAAACATCTATAATATAATAAACCATAACAACCAAGCAGTACACCATGGCCCTTCTCATACACCAACTACGAACAAAAAAAACCGATCCCATAAATTCCTCAAAACCGCTACAGCAAGGAACTCTGGAAAATGAAAACCCACGCTTCCAGCACCGGGCGGAGCGCGGCTCCCGGAAGGAAAGCGGCTCCTCCGGCGGCTCCTCCGGCAGGCAGAGGCGGCGCCGCGCCGGGAGACCCCCGCCCGCCGCCCCCGGCCCGGAGAGGCCGGCACCGGGCCCGGGGGGATCCGGCGGCGCCCGAGCCCCGCGCCCGGAGCGGCGACACCGGCCGGCACCGGCGCAGCGCCCGCGCCGCTTCCCCCGCCCGCCGGCCCGGCAAAAGCTCCCCTCGGCCCCGCACGGCTCGCACCGGCGCGGCTCCAGCAGCCCCGCGGCAACCCCGCCGCGCCAAAGTTCCTTTCCAACTCGGCCATCCCCAGCCGCTGCCAGCACGGCTCCCGCGCCAGACCCTTTGCTGCCGGGCCAGGGGCAGGAGAAGCGCCCTCAAATGCAGCGGCACAACCCGATTTCCACCCTTCCAGCGCGGCAGCAGCTGCAGCGCCCTTCCTTTCAAGCCCCGAAACTGACGCCACGCTCAGGCGCTCACCTCACTTCAACAAGGGCAAACAAATGTGGTCTCCCCTTCAATTTCACCCCCTGTAAGAGCAGAAAAGAAGGGGCTTTCATGAAAACGTTCAAATGGTGGCAATCTTTAAAATCAGAGGGTTTTGGGAAAACTGCAACAGGCAGGCCTCAGAAACAGCAGAACTGCCATTAGAGAGAGGCAGTAGACATAAGATTTGTCAGCAAAAAAATGATACAAGAAGCAGAAGTTAACTACAAATAGAACAATGGTCTGTGAATTAATGCTTGTCTAGAATAACTCCTTAAGCTACAGAAAAGTATATCTAGCGAGATACTAAGAAGTTCTAAGCTTAAGAATGGAGCTCTGTGCACTGTGTTTTAAGGTTTACAAGCAAGTATTGTATTCGAAATAAGTGAGCATTGTTTTAACCAAAGGTACGTGTGCTTATAGTGGTTGGATAGAGCTAGTGTCAATATGCTTTTGCTCCGTGTGACTGGTCAAAAAACTTTAAATTCTAACATTAAGTTCTTTGTCTGCTGCCGGGGATCTGAGCTGCTGGCACCTTCCCATTGTCATAACCATGTAATGAGAGTGATTCAAGAAAATGAAACAGCTCGAGACGCGTTCCTCAGCAGTCCCGTCCCATTCGGGATTTGTACGGTCCCCCGGCCAGCGATACAAATGATGGGGAAAGGGGGATTTTTACCTCAATCCAAACCCTTTAAAAGGAGGGACAACAGGACTGCCCCCTCCATTTAAACCTCAGGATGATGAAAATGGGCAGGCTACCCTCAAGTCAAACCCATCATACAACATTTTTCCCGTTCCATTTAAAATAGAACACCCCTGTGACACCCCTAACCTGGAAAAGGCAGGTTTTCCTTCAATCAATACCCTCAAAACCACAAGTGAAGAGGGATCCCCCACTAGTTCAGACACGGTCAATAATGGAAGAGAAGTCGGTACCCTCAATCTGAATTTCTTTTGTACTCAAAATCTTTTTTTTTTTTTTTTTTTTTTTTTTTTTTTTTAATCCTGGGGGCACCGGGGAGGGATTGGCAAAACGAAATTTAAAAGGGAAAGGAGAAAAGTCCCCACTGCAAAGGCGCACCGGATCACCTGTTTGGCTGCTGCTTCTCGTCACAAGGGTTTGTCCCTCGGCACCTCCTTTGAGCAATGCTCCACGTATCCAAGCGCGTATCCAGGCGATCCCCCGGACCCTGTCTGAAGTTCTCACCGTCCTTCCATGGACAGCCCCGGAAGCCCCCCCCCCCCCCTCCCCTTCCCCATAAACTCCTCCAGTAGCTCCATGCAAAAGCCAGCTGATGCAAACCCCCTTAAACAGCCCCCGGCAGGAGCCGCCCCTTCCTCATACTCACAGCTCATACCTGGGGCTGCTCGGGGTTTCTTTCCAAATAAATTTAGAGACAAATTCCTATTCTTTACCAATACCTATAAAAACGAAACACTTGCCAGGTTTTATTATTCTACACGCACCTCTCCCTGTGAATTTTGGGGCAGCTTTGGGTCCCTCTGGGGGACGGCACCCAGCATGACCCCCCTCATTCACCACCCACCTGCTCCTCCACCGCAGTGTGCCTCCCTCTCCTAGGGACCTTGGGGTGCCCCAAATGACATCAGAGCCCCGAGTCTTCACCCCCTTTTCCTGACCCCCAAAGAAGGCACAGGACGAGTCCAATTGCCCTGGACAGCAGCCCAGCACTCCCTTCCAGCCCTTTCCACACGTCCATCCCCCGCGAAAGGGACTCTGCCGCAACAAGAAAGGGGAGTCAGACCCCAGAAGGGTTGAAGCTCCTGCCCAGCCTCGCTGTCCCAGGCCAGGGGCAGAAAGAGGGAGCGGCAGAGGCGGCGGGGACGCGCGGCACGGACGGCACGGCACAGAGCGGGGGCCGCTCTCAGCGCCGTGGAGGCGGAGCCGCAGGTCCGGCAGTGCCGGGCGGTGTCCGACCGCCGCGGGGGGATCCGCCGAGAGCCTCCGGCCCCGAGCGGGGACTCCCGCAAGGGCCGGGGGGCGCCGGGCTCCGGCCCTCGGGGCTTTATTCTCCGGCGCCCCGAGCCCCGCGGCTGCGGGGAAAGAAGGAAAGGGGCGACGGGAAGAGAGGAGGGAGAGCAGGGCATGCGAAAGGATGGGGAGGGAGGTCGGGCTGTGGAGGAAAGCGGGAGGGGAAGGGAAAGGCCGGCAGGGGAGGAAGAGGGACGGTGGACAAAGGGGGGGGGAGAGGGGGAATAGAACCGAGTAGAGGGGTAGGGACAGGACAGGAAGGAGTGAGGCCTGTGGGGGTCGGGTTTGGGCGGGAGAGGAGGGGAGGGTCTGGGGGATAAAGAACAGAAGGGAGGGGAGGAGAAAGGAAGGGTAGCGGGAAAGGGGTTACTTGGGGGAGAGCGGGAGAAGGGGAAAAGAGAGAAAGAAGAGGAATACGTGGAGAAGGAAAGAGGGGTAGAGAGAGGGACAGGAGAGGGAGCCTCACAGAGCCTCGGCTCCACCCCGAGCCCGCCCCGGCGCCCCGCCTTGCCCGCGATGCTGCGTTCGGCGCAGCTCGGCTCGGTTCGGCTCGGCTCAGCTCGGCTGAACTCGGAGCCGCTCGCTCCGCTCGGCGCAGCTCGGCCCGGCTCCCTGCGGTCGGCGCCGCCTCCTTCAGCGCGCCACCTTCAGCGCGCACGGCTCGGCGCTCTCCTGCTGCCGAGCCCCGCGGGCGGCCCGGCCGTCGCACGGAAACGCCCCACGCAACATTAGACAAAACAGTTTCTATGTTAAACCCTTTCTATCCTATATAAGGAGATAACTTATCTACCTCCTTCGTCTTCTCATTTTTCTTCTTTGATTTCACAATCCGATTTACAAAAACCTAGTCCTAAAACAGACTTAGTATGTAGTCAATAAAGCAGTCCCGTCAATTTCATAACCTAAAGGTATACTTATGTTTCCACAAAAAACAAACTACACCACTGTCCTACTCACTGTGTCACACCTTATTGAAAATGCTCAAAAAAAACCCACCCCAAGATAAATAGTTCTACAACCAAAACAAAACATATAAGTAACACTAACTAAAACCACCCATCCAAACACACCGTGTTTATTGGTCACCAATCCTAAAAAAATCTATTTTCTACATGCCTTGTTAGTATACCTCTTCACAACTAACCTTATCCCTCACAGACTTTAATCTGAAATAAAAAATCCCACACATAACATAAACTTCAATTAACATTTATACTCTTACCCCAAATTACAGTTAAACCACAAAAATTAAAATTACTAAAATAATTACAAATAAATACTTGTATAATATTTAGTTACAAAAAAACCAAAAAGCACAAAACCACAAAGAACTTACCTCAAAATATCAAACCTACATTTTAAAACAATTAATCCAACTAAGACCCAACATAACAATAATACATTAAAAAAATACCCAATTAGTACAACAAAAATTTACTTCACAACATCAATTCCCATGGAAGTGACAAACTGGGTCTGTTGCCCACTTGCTGATGTGGCTTCCGTGTAACACAAGTGGACTGCCTAATGCACACAACAAGAATGGAGGCTAAGAGCTACACCTGAAATTGAGACCTGAGCAGTAACAACTGCTGCCAGCCGCCGGTCACTGTTCACCTTGCCCACTTACCTTGACTGCTAATATCTGGCTTTAGTTCCTAAAAAGAAAGACAAAGAACAATACTATAACACAGAGTCACCATTAAGGCTTCCCCTCCAAAGACAAACAGTGACTGACTTTCTCAGGAGAGCCCCCTCAGCTGGGATGGGGCCCTCTGCCACAGATTCCAGCTGGCTGCATCTGAAACAATGCAGGACAAAAGTCAGAGCACTGCAGGATAACTTAACAGCTCCAGATATCCTTTATCAATCTACAAATCCCATCTAGAGTCCAAATACAGCCTACATTATACATTTCCAGGCCCTGCACATGCCCTATCATACCCACAGCAGGCTATGCAGCAGGGCAGAGATGCCCTAGAGACTGGATAGGACCAAGGCATTCCAGGGTGGGAATCCACCGGTTATTCCCAGCCCTGTGGACCCTATCCCCCCACAATCACCCCCTGCCTAGCTCTAGCATTAGGGTTACTGCCTGCACCTTGAGCGCTTCTGCCATCGCCCTGCATTGGAGCGTCTGCCTGCAGCTGCTCTCAGGGAAATGGGGCTGTTCTTTGGGCTGCTGTTTAGGTTTGAGCCATGGACGCTACACCTGTACTCTACCTTATATCCTAACCTGTACCCCTTATTTTCACTGTGTGCTCTCCAGCCTTAAAGCTGTTCACCTCTAAAGTCTCTCTGTGTCACTGCCAAGCCCACCTGTTATTTGTTTCTCTGCTCACAGGCTCTCATTTAGTGTTTCTGGCCCCTGGCATCTATCTGTCACCCTCGAGTCCCTGCTTGTTCAAGATGCCCATCTGCCCCTCAGTTGCTCGGGTGGTGTTTAAAGTAAGGGCTGGGGGAGGGGCGAGGACTGGTTGTACCTCTCCTCTACCGTATACCCCAATCTGTACCCCATAATTTCGCTGTGGGCTCTCTCGCCCTACAGCGCTTCACGGCTTTCTCTGTTTCTCAGCCTGCTCAGCGAGTCCACCCGCTCAGTGCTGCCCTGCCAGCCCCGGACGTTATCCCCGCCTCTTTTCTGCTGGTGCTGCGTTCCTCTGAGCGCTATAGTGACAAATGTTTGCTGTCGCTGTTCTGGTCACAGACGCGTCTGGGAGCAGCCACCTCCATCTCGCCGGGAGGGGCGTGGCCGGGTGACGTCCGGCACGAAACGCGGGGACGGGGCGATGGAGGGGCGGATCGATGATGCGGGGACGGGGGGCTGGGCAATGGGACGACGACATGACGCGTGGTGGCGGTGCCGGTGGAAGGGTTGGTGTGTGGCCTGGGACTTAGCGTGAGTCATAGGTGCTGCTGCGCCGGCGGAGGGAGCGACGGGAGCATAACTCCCAGGAGCCTCAAAAAGAATCCTCCTGCCTGACAAAACCCGGCCCCAGCACGGTCTGCAGCCAAATCTCGGTGACGAACATTGCCTGGGAGAGCGGGGGCTGCGGGCGGTACCCGCCGGCCGGGCCCCGGGACAGCTGCGACACCGCGGGCTGCGGTTCCGCCCCTGCCCACCCCCGTGTCCGCCGGAGCGCGACCAGCAGGGCAGAACGCGGGGGTCGCTTTCTTCGGCCGCCGTGCTCCTGCCGTGCCAGCGGCAGCTGCACCAGGAGCAGGGAAAATCCCCTTGGCTCGGGCAGCTGTGGAGTCTGCCTCCGAAACTGCGCACTCTTCGCTAAGACCCTGTTGAGCCACACGAGCGGCTGAGGGTAGTGGGCTTGCTCAGCTGGAGAAGAGATTGAGCTGAGAACTCTTTAGGGGTCTGCAGATCAGGGTCAGCTCTGATTCTGCTCTCTGTGAACAGTGATAAGACTTAGGGAACGGCTGGAGCTCTGTTAAGGGAGAGTTAGGCTGAGTGTCAGGAAAAGTTATTCTCCCAGACGGTGCTGGACACTGACCAGGCTCCTCAGGACAATGGCTCTGAGGCTGCCAGAGCTCCAGGAACGTTTGGAGAGCGATGTCAGGGATGCACGGGATGGGATTGTTAGGATGTTTGTGCAGGGACAGGGGTTGGACGCGATGATCTTTGTGGGTCCCTTCCAACTCGGGATATTCCATGGCTCTATTCCATGACTGCAGTTAGCAAGACGCCGGCTTCAGAGGGCTCCCCCTCGACCCGAGGGCTGTGAGTTTCGCAGCCCTTTGCCTAGTGAGGTGGTTCAGTGGTGACTCGGTCCGCACGGCTGTTCCTGAGCCTGTCCCTTGGGTTCTGTTCTCGTAATAATCCCGCACCGGCATGCGGCTCGGTTCATTAAAACCGCAGCTCCGTCCCACCTCGGCCCAGTGCCCGCCCCCCGGCACCTCCCCTCCGGGGCGGGCGGCGCAGTGCGGAAGGACGCGGGGCCGGGAGGAAGCGGATCCTGCCGTCTCCGCGGCCGCGGGCGGGGCGGACGCACGGTGAGTGTGTTGGTACTGTGGGGCCGGCCTGGGGCTCGGGGGTCTCGTACGCGCTCGGGCGGCAGGCAGGCTTGCGCAGGGGCGGGCGCTGCCCAGCGCGTCCCTCTGCGCTCCGCGGGAATGCGGCCCGGCCCTGGGAGCCCTGCGGCTCGGCCGTGCCCTGAGCCTGCCCGGGCGCGGCGGGACCCGGGAGAGGCCGGAGCGGGCCGTGCGTGTCCGCTCCGGAGGTCGGGGAGCTGCCGGGAAGGGAGGGCGCAAGGCCCCGCTCCGGACGCTCCGGAACAGTCCTCCTTCGCTGCGTTTTCCCGAGCCTTACCACGGAAAACTGGGCTGCTCTCGCATTTGTTCATGGTTTGCTGCAGTGTGAGAGTTTTGTGGGGTTTATTTTAAGGTTTCACTCGTGTGTGGCTGGTGGGCAGCGTCACCAGTACAACACCGCCATGTTTCAGCCGCCGCAGGGCAGGGTTTAAATCCAAATCAAACCCTGCCTTAAAAAAAAAAAGAGGGGGAGGGAAAGCCGAAAATACGTTGACGTTTTTGTACGGTCCTTTAAAATGCCTTGACGGCTTCAGTGTTTAAAATATACTGTCTTTTTGTACAAGGGCAGAATTAGTGGAATAGATCTAAAAATTGAAGTCTTCCCCTCTGCTTTTGGCACTAGTTTGCCATTAAGGTGGTTGCTACTCTTCCATATTGCTGATAACTGGAAAACCTTTTATTTCTTTATTTCCTTAAGAAGAAATCCTGTTTATTAAGTTTTGCAAAAGAAATTGCTTTAAACTAAAAAAGAGTAGGATTAGATTTAGGTATGTTCCCTGAGAAGGTGGGAAGGGCCCAGGCCAGGGTGCCCAGAGAAGCTGTGGCTGCTCCATCCTTTGAAGTATCCAAGGAGAGGTTGGACAGGGCTTGGAGCAGCCTGGGATAGTGGAATGCATCCCTTTCCATGGCAAGGGGTGGAACTGGATGAACTTTAAGGTCCCTTCCAACACAAGCCTGAATTTTACAATTCTGTAAAATTCTTCTTGTCTCAAATAAGCTTTTAAATAAATCCAGGTTTTGAAAGGTGTTTCTCTGGGTAATTCTGGTTTTGAAACACTCTTATGACATCTTTAGGTAATCCCTGTTTTTTTTTTTTGTTTTTTTTTTTTGGACATAGATAAACTAAGTCTCATGAGGTAGAATGAGGGAGCAGGGGATTTTGTTGTTTGTTTTTGTTGAACATGTTAAATCCCTAGGAAAAGCCGTGGGTCAGACCAACTTTGCAGGAGGTGTCTGGAAGCACAGGGAGGTTTCATTAACATAATCTTGTGTTGGCCAGGGCCGTGTATTTAAGGCAAAATGGCTTTCAGTAAAGGATACCGTGTCTATCACAAGTTGGATCCACTTCCCTTCAGCGTGATCGTGGAAACCAGGAACAGAGAAGAATGTCTCATGTTTGAGTCCGGAGCTGTGGCTGTCCTCTGTAAGTCGATCTGTTTTAATAACTACTGTGGTAGAAAGGTGGCAGACTTGACATTGTGTGAGCCATTTTATTTGTGGAATGTAAAGAAGCAACTGTTCTGTTTTTCTGTTTGGTAATGGAGAGGCTTCTGATTTAAATGAGAAAAGAGACATTTTCTTATCTTCATCTGTTGAGAGAGAATTTTATGCATTTCATTACAGTTCTTTATACATCTATATTTTCATGTCTACTAAATTTTCTTATAATTGCCTCCCATATCACCTTGTTTCTTGGGTTCTGAAAAACCCTATTTTGAACATGTGATAACTCATTGATGAGCTAATGCTGATGTTGCATTTCACAGCAATAAATGCTATGTTCTTAAATGTTATATCATAATTTGGTTTTATTTCATTTTGTGTGATTTTTATCTTTATTTTGTCCCTGTATTTTTAACCTCCCTCAAGACTCGGTATTGTTTTGTCTTGTAATAAAATTAGTAATATTTGGAGCAAGATGCCTTGCATTGCAAAGTTATTTTTACGTGTTTTAAGTGAAAAATGCATGAGATATTTCCCCCTCCTAAATTTTTCCCCCTCTCCCCTTTTTTTTTTTTTTTTTTCTGGAGAACACTAAAATGAGAAGTGCAGAAGAGAACCATAAGGCCTATACATAGGCTTTTAAAATATGTAAAATTATAACATACGTTTGTGTTCTTTAGGAAGCCAAAGCACCTGGTTGCACAGCATTTCTGAGCTCAATTTTGGCTCCTCTATAGAAAGCTTTCATTCCATGGATGTAGTTTTCTCCTTAGCCAGCAGCTGTTACAAGCCAGGCAATGACTGGCATGGTTGCTACAGCTGTATGATTATCCAGGTGAACAGTGGATGCCTTTCTCCTGTTTTTAAAATTCTGCTTTTTTTTCTGTTACAGTTTCTTCTTGCTATGTACTTAAGTAATCTCCCTGACTTTGGTAGCAGTATCCATAAGGCACTGTAGTGTGAATTGGGAATAAGTGTCCAGTCATAAAGGTAGCAAGCAGGTTTAGTGCAAGCCATAAAATGTTTTCAAGATTTGTGGAACAGGTTGTTTTAGCCTGTGTTTAGTAATTATTATGCTTGAGCTACTTAAGGGCTAACAGATGAAACATTTTTTATTCCTGAAGGTTATGCTCAAAAAGGGCAGTAAGTCACTTCTCCTGCCAGGATATACTGCAGGCACTGGGATAAATGTCCTTTCCTAAAAATTAAAACCCATGTCAAAGTTCTTGCCCACTTCCTGGCCTTGTTTTACCAAGCAGAGGAAGCCAGACCTGAAGAAGTTTGAAAGCCTCTCTCCTCTTGCATTCTGTAGTAGTGATAGCTCATTATTAATCTGCAAAGTGCTGTCCTCTGAATTCTAATTGATAGGTTACGTCATAGCAAATGTTCACACTCAGCTGGAAGTAGTTACTGAGTATTGTTTTCAGTAAGCTTAACCAGGAAACTGGTTATTCTTTTTCTGTCTGGTACACTAGTTTTCCACTGAATATTGAGCAGTGGCATTTTTCCTTAATTCCCTCTGTTTTATTTCCATATAATTCCCTAAATTTTATTAGGTACTGATACTTTTCTTAATGGTTGGAAGATCAAAATCTGAAACTGACAGCAGAAAAAGCCCAGGAGTCCCCTAGCTCAGGTTTCTTTCTTCTCTTTTTCTGCCTGCTGTTCCTATCTGGTATGTGTTCTTTTTAATGCATGTTTAAAGGAGTACAATTATTAGTATTTTGGGAAGATATGTGAAATGTTACTTCTCTATCTCGCTGGTCATGTCGCAGAATCCAGCCAGAAGATTCCAGTCTGTAGCTGTACAAACTTAACAGGTATTTGTACAAATAATAAACAAATTTAATGCAATACTACTGTCCCTTGGAGAAGATTTTCCATGTTTGTAAAATCTCTGTGAATAGATAGATAAATGGTCAGCTCAAGCATATATCAATTTAAATCCAGAACAGCATCGCTTTAAACTGTCAAAAACTTCTGGGTGTTTGTGATGGTGCTACCACTTTTTAGACTACAAAAATTGACAATACCGACTTCAAAGCTGTTAGACAATTTTCCAAGTATTACTAAATACCAGAGATGAAGTAACATGTTTAGCCTTATACCTGATCATAGTTCTTACCGTATGTAGAGTGGATAATATATGTGCAGCCTAGTGAAATACATTTTAGCATTAAAACTGATTTATGTGGTTCAGTTCTGAGAGCCTTGGTGAACTGCACCCCTTGGAATATCCATGTACAGAAATTTGGCTTTGAAATGGGCTAAGAGAATGGGATGGAAGCTTACTGATTACTTCAGTGTCGTCTTAAATGAAGCACATCTGTCATTTTGCTGAGGGAAGGATAACTGCGTTAACCTTCCTCCCTTGTGCCCTCCTCTGAGGCATTGCAAGATGATTCAGAGGATTTAGTTGAGCCTTGGCAGAAAATACTGCACAGCTCAGATTCTGGGTGATTTTCAGTGTGTGTGCCATGTGCTGCTCCAGGCAGCCAAGTCAGAGGGAACCAAGGAGGAGGGTTGAAGGGATAGTTCAGAGGTGGTGGTTGTGTAACCACTCAGTCTGAACGTGGGAGCTGCCCAGGCCGTACTTCTGGAGGTGTTCTGTGTGGATTAACTGATGTTGCTGTGACTGAAACACCTGAGCAGTACTTTGCTTTCCTTTGTGCATTTAAGACCTCTTTGGTCAGCATGGTCCTGAAATTGGGTTAGCCCGAGACAATGGAGTGTGGGGGATCCTTCTCAAAGCCTGGTGAGAGCACCTGGGTATGTCAGCAGCTTCACTGTTGATTTGTTTGGAATTTAGTGGGAGGGTGTCATAGATCTATTTTTCTTACTTTCCATGTGAAGTGGGCAGTATATCTATTTTTTGAAATAGGATTCTCTGAGATGTCTTAGCTGGAGAGGTTTCCCTGGCTGGGCAGGAGTGTGTTTTCTCTCCATCTCCCTGCTGGTGAGTCATCCCAAATAAGTGGTAAGCTGTCTTTGCTTCCATCGCCTGCCATGGAGAACATTCTGTCTGGGAAAACAGAGCCGTGAGCACCCCGAGCAGAAACGTCACGCACATCCTTGGACTTCAGAGTCATAGTAAAGCTGAGGAGAGAGCAGGAGGAGGCACAGGGCCCACGTGGGCTCTCTGGAGCTGAAGTGAGAGCTGTAGTAACCCATGTGCAGCAGGCACCCTGACAGCTGTTCACGCCATGGTTAGCAGTGCTGCTCACACCGCTTCTTAGGAAGAAAATTCTTCCACGCGGTTAAACCAAGGTGGTCTCAGCAGGCCTTGAAAAGCAATCTGGCAGGGTTTTCTCATCCCCAGAATCCTGAGCTGAGCCAGTACTAGGGCTGTGTCAAAAAAAGAGGTAGCAAAAGTAATAAAATAGTTCTTTGGCTGGCTAATTTAATAGATGAAAGTGGTGACTCTGTTCTGATTTTAATGTCACCTCTGTGGTAATATTCAGGTGTTAGCTTTAATTTAAATACCAAAACTCTAACTGTCCTAATTTGACAAAACCCTTGAAAACCTTAGTCTTAAAAGATCAAAACCAAATTGTGTTCATAAATTTTTCACTTTTTTGTACAAATTTTTCAGATTCTAAACCTTTTAAAATGATAGTTGTGTGGACTTTGTCTGGTCTAATATAAGTTAGAAGTCTTGGGTCTGAAGGAAATGCACATAATTTCAGGACTGTGGTTTTGTTCCCAACTCAGAGTCCCATATTCTACCTGGAAACTGTAGCCACTAACTTGAAATGTGTTGTCTTACGGCCCCTGTGAGCGTACAGAGAACCCAACCATAGAAAGCCTACATGGTGACTTTCAATGTGATCTGAACCTTTTAATTGTTAAAACTGGGAAACTGATTTCTGAATCTGGAATGAAGTGCAATACATGTTGAACCAGATTATCCTAAAAACAGGATTGTTGATGGGGTTCCATTTCTGTAACACTGGGAGGGCTGACATATTCCCTTCAAAATAATTTTTCACCTTTTTTATGAGAGTCCGTGATTGATAAGCTGCTTGTTTCAGATGGCACTTTAAAATGCTATAGCCTGTTAATCCTTAATAAATAAATAGTGACTTGAAATTTTATTGTTTTTCTCTTGACACTGCAAATGGGGCTTTCTGGCTTTCTCCAGAGGTACATTATACATTGATTTGAAAATCACTTTGTAAGTGTGATTTTTGTGGAGTTTTTTGTTAGTTTGGTTTGGGTTTCTTGTTACTGCTTAATAGTGATCATGAGAGGATAAAATCTTTCTATTTTTGGAGGGCTGAAGATAATGTAAACAGGACTGGTGCCTTGGGCTTCTAGAGAGCAGACTTTGGCCTAGGTACGAGTCCCTTGGGAAGAGAATGGAAAGGGGTGTGGTGAAGCTGTGTCTTCCTTATTTCATCTTGGTTTTCAGAAGCTTCGAGTGCTTTTCCTTGATGTTGTAAGACTCCTAACCACAGGACATGCCTTATTGGGCACTGCCTCAAAAGCAGAAGCCTGGGGTGGGTGAGGATGGACCAGGGCAGGATGGAGGAAATGATGCCATATTTGACATTTTCCCATGTAACTTTTGGCCTTAAAAAACAAATTGAGGTGGGAAAAGTGCGGGCAGTGTGAGAGAAACACTTAGATGGTCACTGTGGAAAAGCTTTGAGTTCACACTGAATTAGGTCCAATGTAAATGAAAAACATGGCATGAAATGCTTTTGGTTGGTTCTTGGACACTTTAAGAAAATAATAATTGACTAGCTATAGTAAGTTGCTCTATTTTTATTTGGTTGGTTGGTTTTGCAACCCTTTGCTGCTTTATTAGCCTTTGTTGGCCTTTTTTGTTGGTCTGAATTTGCAAAGCCCATGTTACTTAATTTTCTTCGGGCATTTACTTATTAAGGCTTAACAAGGATATCCAGCATTCTCTGCAATGGAAAAAGAGAATAAATCCAAAAAAGACAGAAAAGGCATTGTTCTGACATGTCATTAAATTCCAGCAGGCACCTTTAAGAAAAATCCTGCAAGAAGTTTTAAACCTGATCTTTCCATAATCATTTCAAGTGTGGAGGAAGAACATGGCAGCTTTCTGGTTATGGAAAACTGAGTTTAGAAGAGTAAATTGGTATCATTAAACACTTTCTCAAAAACAGATTGAAGGAACCAGGGTCTAAAGTTTAGAAGTTCGTTCCAGTTTTTCTGGTTAAGAAAAACACAGTTTGGTGATGCTGACAAAATGTTTTTAGATTAGTTTCAGGTTCTTAACACTCACCCTGGGTGAGGACTTTAGAAATACAATCTCATGCTGCTATAAAAAATATTTAGAAACCCTATTTTTAGTATATCTGTATTACAGGAATATTAGTGCAAGAAGGTAAAGAAACTTTTAAAAAATCACTGAATAAAACATTGAATGGGGTTGGATTTCAAGCTGTGGTTGAATAATTGTTTAATCTATTGTAAATTGTCTGATCCACTTTAATAAAAGAGCTGGCAGACATTTGAACAAGTGGTAGGCTTGTGAACAGGCTGGGCTATACTAATCTTAAGGGAAACTTGTTAGAGCAATTCTATGTAACATACAGGGTTTTTAAAATTATTATTCTGAATAAAATAGAGATTTTCTTCTAAATGATGTAGCTAATGTGAGAGAGCACAACAGAATGCCAGGGCAGATAGGCTTTTTGATTTACTCTTCTTCATGTCATGTCCTGAGGTTTTTAGTAACAAAGCAAAATGGTGCTGATTGCTGGTAACCATGGAATCTTGATCCCTGTAGATCCAGTGGCAAAGCTGGAATTGTTAATGTCCTTCTGGCGCAGTCTTGGTCATGAGCTAAAGCTCAGGACAGGTGGGATCCTGCTGCTCTGCAGCCAGGCTGGTGGGCCTGGCTGTTATAGGGCTGATGAAAGGGCTAAAATACACACTTAACTCCCAGGAGAGCAATGGCAGATGTACTTCAGTTACTTCTAAAATATGACAGGGCTGTTTTGTGTTTTTTTTTCCCAAAACTGTCTGTGAAAATTGTGTCTTCCTAGTTCATCTAAGACATGGGTTTTAAATACCAGTTTTTATGGACCTGCACGAGTTTTTATCTGCTTGGAATGTATCTAAGATAGTTAAAATGGATTTGCGATAGTCTTGTTCAGAGATAATATTACCACATGATGGTTTTATTCTTGGAGGAAAGGGGTATTTTTTTTTCCATGAAAAAAAGTAACATTAAGCACTAATTTTAATTACAGGAGAGCATTCTCAGGCGTCTTATTTGTCTGTGCTATACACGCTTTTTATAGTAAGAGATAATGTTGTTAGAAATGCCAGTATTCTCCTTCAATATCACTTGGAGTTTTGCTTTTTTATTGCTTAAAAACATAGCACGATCATACTTCGTCACAGAATCAAACCCTAATTTTGCATTATAAAGTGCCATATGCTCATACATTTTGATTTCTTTCCAGAAGCATCACGTTAAGTGGCTGTTTTTGTAATCCCTCAGGTTTTCAGTTTGGAATGGCTCGTTCTCGCCATGGCATTCGGGCTTTTACATCAGCAAATCTTCCATTTTCTCTCCACAGCTTCTGCAGAAAAAGACACAATCAAGAATACCTACTCCAAAGTCATGGATGCATATGGGCTCCTGGGTGTGTTAAGATTAAACCTCGGTGAGTCAAATTCATTTGGGGCAGAATACTGTGCTGCTCCTATAAGACTGGATCTTTGCACCAGGAACAGGGCTTATTTCTTTCCATTTGTTTTCTTGGTTTGATTTTTTTTCTTTGAAGAATAGCTTACAAATTTGGACCAGTCCCAGAAATGAGTGGGTGGACAAAAATAACTTCTGGTTTTGCAATCCCTGTTCTTTGCAGAGTAGTTTCTCCTTTTCTTCTGTAGAGCTTGCGAATGTGTTCTTGGCGTTGGTTCTCTTTGTGTGTTTTTCAGGCAAACTGGGCTGGGTTTGTGTGCCTTCAGCACATGAATGAATCAACATCTGCTCTGCTAAGATCCATTCTCTTTCTTGTGCCCTCTCTTGTTTTGCAGGGGACACACTGTTACATTATCTGGTTCTGGTAACAGGATGCATGTCTGTGGGGAAGATTCAGGACTCTGAAGTTTTCCGAATTACTTCCACTGAGTTTGTTTCACTGCGGGTTGACCCAACAGATGAGGATCGTATTTCAGAAGTGCGCAAAGTGCTGAACTCTGGAAACTTTTATTTTGCATGGTCTGCCACTGGTGTCAGCTTAGACCTGAGTCTCAGTGCTCACCGCAGCATGCAGGAGCACACCACTGACAATAGGTTCTTCTGGTGAGTTCAGAATGGCTTCAGCAGGCATTACATAATGAACTCTTCTACAAACTAACGCCTAGCAAGTTTTTATCCTTGTTTTTCCCAGCTCTTAGGTATACACCTTTCTCCCACAAATCTTGAGATGGAATAGCAATACTCGAACATTTTCTAAAGGCAGAAGTATATTACTAATGACAAGATAGTTTTGTGACCACTTGGAAGTTTTTTAATTGGAAGGCACAGATTTTTCACAGCTTATGTTGTATTTTCATCTGAGTATGTGCTGTGATGTTGTATTTCAGTTTTGATGCCTCTTAATTCTTCATCAATTGTGTCATTTTTTAAATGGGTGTGAAGAAGAAAAAAAATAGTGTTTTTAGAATGTTCTGGATTCTAAAATGATGTGGTGTTTATAGATAGATTCCAAGGGGGTTTCCAACATATGAAAGCACTTCAAAAGTTTTGTTACTCAAAAAATTGTGACATTGCAGGTTTTGTTGAGATAGCAAGTAGGCTCTGCTACAAAGTGCACTTTGCTTGGCCGCTGCACTCACTATCCTTTCATTGGATATTTTTGAATAAAGTATTGTTTTCACACAAAGAATTTTTGGTGAGAGGAGTACTGTTCTTTCTGTCGATCAGCAGCTTAAATAATGCCAGTAGTGCACACAGACATGTCAGAAATTCTGTTTCCTTCAGCCTTTGTTAAAAGTGCTCTGTGTGTCCAGGAGTCTTGGAAAGGTGCTGAAGACTTCGTTTACACTGTTAAAACAGGTGAAAACCTACATCTGTCCCCCTCTTCTGGCCAAAATGCACCAAACCAGCTCTAGCATATGAGCCAGTGCTTCTCTAGTCTTAGCTGCTATTGCAGTCAGGTAGCGGAATCTCGTCAGAGTGAAATATAAGAAAAAATTACTAAGGTAGGAAATAAGCTCAGGTCTTCAGAAACATGATTTCCTTGATGTAGGGTACAGGGGTTGTTGAAACCTTGCTGTTTGTCTGTGCGTCTGGAAAAAGACTTGGTTCTCCATTAATCAGTCAGTACATCAGGGTTTGAGAAGTGATGCCTGTTGACCATGTCCAGATAAGCTGGGCTGATTCTGACCCATGTTGAAAAACTTTGGCAGTCACCGGTTCTGTGGTTTTTTTTTTAGTAAGGACCAGTTCTCCCAGGAGGTAGGTGAAATGTCCAGATTCCAAGATCTACAAATGTAACCACTAAAAGTCAAGAACAGGAAGTATTCTGCAGATGCACTTGAGTGAACTTCCTGGGGATTTTCCTGTGCCAAACATCTAGGCTCAGAGTGCCCAGGGAAAGAATATTGTTTGCTTTCAGTGTTCTGTTATAATGCATCTGTATACTTACGTTTAGGATGAAAAGGCTAAAATTAAAGAGCTTCCACTGTTACAATGAACATGCTGTTTGCAATTCCAGTAGAATTTTCTGGGCAGAGACACAACCAGACATCTTCCTCGAGTTAGCTTTTCTTTGCTATGCAGAAAACTTTGCTTTCTTTTTTTTGCAAGTGACTGTTTCTGAAGAAGATCAAAAGCCAAGCCCCACTATAATGAGGCAAACAAAAAATTTCACAAAACCCGAACTTTAGTCTTACTTAATGCAACATTGATTAATGCTGGTAAATGCATGGGTACATTCAAACTGTGGATCCTCCTTTCGTGTGAACAGTAACTGCTATTAGAGAATCACATATGCAGTATATAATGTACCAACACTCAGCCCTGAAATTGGTGTTTAAAGACATTTGAGAACCAGCTGGCTGGGAATGTATTCCTGGAAGCCTGTCTAGGGTTAGGGTTAGGTGACATATAATGAGAGTATTCAATGTATATTAATAAGAATTTCTAGTCTAGCTTTATTTTGTGGTGGTATGAGATTGAGTGGTGCTTTACACACTACAAAAAAGGTAACCCTGTCACTGAAATTCTGCCATACTTTCCTCGAGTCTGTAATCTCTGGCTTCTCAAAACAAGGCTGGGCAGAGAAGTATAAACAAGCTTTTGGAGTGTTGTTTTTTTTTGGTGGGTGACAAGCAAGGGCTATAAGGGTTATTATTTTAAGGTCATGGAAATTCATAGCTCCACTCCATCTTCTTACTGTGCTATTTGCTCAGGAAGATTTAAATGAGTTATATCACAAAACTCTAGCATGCCTATTTTCCTGGTCTTCTTTGTGTTAGAAGATGTAAAATGTAAGGCGTTAGCAGTTGGCTTAAGAGTTCAAGCTGAATTGTAAATCCTTTTGGTTTTTTGATGGTTGTTTTCTCCCTGCTAGGAACCAGTCACTGCATTTACATCTGAAGCACTATGGCGTGAACTGTGACGACTGGCTGTTACGCCTCATGTGCGGAGGAGTGGAGATCAGGACAATTTATGCAGCTCACAAGCAGGCAAAGGCTTGTCTCATTTCACGACTAAGCTGTGAACGGGCTGGCACCCGGTTCAATGTCCGGGGAACAAATGATGATGGCCACGTTGCCAATTTTGTTGAAACAGAGCAGGTATGTTATGCTCCAGTGCCCATAGCTTGGCTGACTAGCCAATGTAAGTCCCATGTGATGAGATTTTTGCTCTAAATCAATGAATCACAAGTCAAGTTTGCCATCAGCAGATATTGGAATAGTTTCTTTGATACTAAATTAGGAAGCTAAGTAGGTTATGTAATTTGATGATCTTGGTTTTTAGTATGGCTTATGGTCAGGGCATGCCTGGGTCTGAGTTGCAGTAGCTTAAGAAGGTGCTGAACTCCTGTGGGTGGCTGTACTTCCCCTGAGCCCCTTGAGCTGCATGGTAGCACGTGCCACTTCTGGCCTGACCTAATCTAAAGTAAAAGACACAGGCAGAAGGGATTTTTGGCAAATACCAAAAACACCGGTACCTTGTGGCTCAGGAAAGATAAAAGCATTCCACTTATCACAGCTCCTCTGAAAGGCAGCTTGTAAAGCCACTGCCATTCTGCTGCCTTGGGTTTTCATAGCTCTGCCCTCATTACACAGAAATGTGAGAACCTGCTAAATCCTTCTTTGCTGGCTTTCCTGGGCTCACTTTCCATGGTAGCCTGTTCCCGAGGGATTGTTTCTGGGGCTGTGTTCATGCTCCTAGGGTTTTTTTGGCTGACTCACTTACTCCTTCCAGAACCCAGGTGACTGAAGGAGGACTCCATGCAGGGGGGACTCTACTTGTACACCCCTGTTTCAGGAGTTTAGTCAGAACACTCTTGTTACACTTGTTACACTTTCTCTGCCCGGGTTTCCTAATGTGCCAGCATCACTGAATGGCTGTGATGTGTTATTCCACTTTAGTTTTCCTTTCCTGGATCATGATATGTTGGTTTCTGATGCAGAAAATCTGTGCAAGTGTTCTGAGTAGGCTGCACAGTGATTTTCTGTGCACTGGTACTCATTTTAACTGTTCCTGCAGAAAAGTCTTACCAAGTCTTACTCCTAGTGCAAAGTTACTCAAGTCCAAATAATAAAAGCTGTATTTCCTTACATGTTGTGAATTGTGATTCTGCAAGGGAGCATGAGAGTGACAGAACTTTTTGTGGGCATTGTTCAGAGTCTCAGAAACTATATTTTAGCTTGTAGTGTGGAATATGTCATATGTAAATATATTTTATTTGCTCCATGTTTAGTTAAGGCTAAGAATTCTAAAATCTTACACTGTGATAATTATTAATACTATGCTTTACTTTCCTTAACAGGTGATATATTTGGATGACTCTGTGTCATCTTTCATACAGATTCGAGGATCTGTTCCCTTATTTTGGGAACAGCCAGGACTGCAGGTAAGCAGGAGATAGATTTAATTGTACAGATAATTCTTATTCATACTAGCCTTTGGGCTCCTCTTCACAGTTGCCTGTGAGGATGAAGTGATCCTTTGGGAGCATGCTGGTGCTATTGTGACTCACCAAGCCTGCTTCTCTCCAAGTCTAAAAGTTGATTTGCACACCACTTGAATGTCCATTCTTTTTTCCATGTCTCCTCTTTGAAATTATTTTTCCTCTTTTAAATGGGTTATCTAAGGTCATCCAAAGAGGCTGTTTTCTTCTGAATTGTTCTTGCAGAGAAGTCTTTTCAAGAAGTCAGTAAGGATCAAGAGTTACTGTAATAGAATTTAATTACAATTTTCTTCAAAGACGGACTGATTCGGCTCCTACTACTGCGACACATTTTTTTACAGGAGAGGTTAAAAAAAATTTATGCCTTACAGGGACTCTAGGTTCTTTAGACATACCAGCATTTTACAGTAGGACTGCTGAAACATTCATGTGCATTTGACTCAAGACAAGTTAATGTACTCTTGGTGTTGTAGGTGGGATCCCATCGTGTCAGGATGTCACGGGGTTTCGAGGCAAATGCACCAGCTTTTGACAGGTAAAAAGCATCTAAAGATTTTGCTAATGCACTAAAAACCTCTGATAAGTTCTCCTGCATCACAGAGATGGGATATATTATTCCAAATGGGGGGCTTTGTCTATACAAATGTGGATTTCAGCAAAGCTGGGAACTTCCTGGGGATTACTTATGCCTTTCAATGCTTTGTTGGAAAGTGTGAATAAAGTCGATGTTGAATACTTTGAAATTTCTCAGTGTTGCAGGTGTTGGCTGTTAATTTTTTGTGTGCCAGAAAATGACTGTGGAATTTTTATTCTGTTAACAGGCATTTCCAAACTCTTAAAAATTTATATGGCAAGCAAATTATTGTAAATTTACTTGGGGCAAAAGAAGGGGAGCACATGCTCAGTAAAGCCTTCCAGGTGAGTATGACAGCTCTTTCACTGTGCATATCCTTGGAATTTGATTGTTTGCAATTAAGCTTTTACATAGCCTTTGGAAACCAAACCTGCAGGTACGCTGTGTTCTGGAAGGTAAAATTGGATTTTATCATTACAGCACTGCCTAAGATGCATAGTGTGAAATGAATTGTTAAAAGCTCTCTCTGTAATTCCTATTTGATTCTGTCCAGATTGGTTACCATACTGGAAAATTATAACAGCAATGTGACAATACTGAGGGATTTTAATTTTTACTTTCATATTTCATGCTTACTACTGCCTTATTGAAAACATAGAACTTTTTTATACTATAAAATAACTAAATAAATACATTTTTACTTTATGATATTTAATGCTGTGATGTTTTTTTTAAAGATATTTCTTTTGAAATTAATTGATATATCCCTTAATATTTTTAAAAAATACAATTTATCAATTTAAATATGGAGCTGCTTCATGATTAGCAGGAAATATTTGTTCAGAAGATGATAACTATAAGTGGGTGCTCTCATTAATTCCCACTGACTAGTTTAAAAGAAAACCTCATGTTGCAGTTCACAAATACTGACCATTTGAGGAGCTCTCTCTGAAGGCAGAGAACATGTCAGTAGCCATCTGGTATTTCCCTCTCCCTTTTTCCTCTGTACTATAGTGATTGAATATCTTGGGGCATTCACTGGGATATTTGCTGAATCCGGCTCTCGTGTCAGGAGACGAGAGCGTCCCCAGGTGTGCATCCATACCCAGGGCTTTTCCAACAGACATTGTGTGGGCACTTAAGGCTTTTTCAGGGAATATTAGGGAAATTTGGGCTCAAGCCACTCTCCACAGCAACCTAAATAATTTGGGTGGGTTTTTGCCAGCAGTAGTTGGTGAAGTGTTATTCGATCCCCTTTGCTGACCGGCATGTCAGTGGCTGTTGGTGAAAAGGGGTTTCACTGAAACAACCTTTTTGAAAGCATTTGAACAGTAGAAGAAGCCATGGGTTGCCTTGGTGACCCCTGGGGTAGTAAGGGAAAATCCTGACTTTGTGAAAAGGAAAACAAAAATACACAGGAAATATTTATCAGTTCTGAGTGATTAATTTCAAGTGTAATAAAAGTTGTTTCATTTTACCTAAAAGAAAGCTAATAAAGCAACTTTTAAAATATTTGTAATCTCTTGTTTAGTTCCTGCTTCTGTATGTTCAGGTACTGGTATATTTATACTTTTTTTTTTTCTGTTTATAATGCCAGAGCCATTTGAAAGCATCTGAACATTCAGCTGATATCAAAATGGTGAACTTCGACTATCATCAGATGGTTAAAGGTGGAAAGGCAGAAAAACTACACAGTGTGCTTAAACCTCAAGTCCAAAAATTCTTAGAGTGTGGATTTTTTTATTTTGATGGAAAGGAAGTGAAAAGGTTTGTGTGTATAACTTTCCTCAGATTAAGTTGTGGTGCTGAGATGTGTTTCACCACTCAGCAAGAAGATAAGAGAAAGGATGTTGCCTCTGTTATTGTGGTTTTAGTATATCCTGGGTGATCCTTAACAGCTGAAATATGAGTCACCTATTTTACTCTAGTAAAATCTTGTCTCATTCTGTGCATGCTCTAAAAGTGTCTAAAGAAGATCTCTGTGAGACATTCAAGGGGCAAGAATCAATTTCAGGCCTTTGGCCTCAGGATTTTGTGAAAATGGTCAATAGTCCTTCTTCTAGTGGACAGCCACATGGAATTAATGTCTGTTTTTCCATCTTCCTGTGTAACAGGCCCAGTATTTCCCTCAGTGATGGACTATACCATTTTCTGTGTGTTGTAAATGTTTGTGTTCAGGACAGTGTTTTTGTCTGTGCCTGGATCTCCCGTTTGAGAGATTGCATTTTCTCAAGGCAGGATTGAGAAGCATGTTATCTGCTCTGCTCTGTACTTATTCCTGATTCCTGGAGCAAAAGCTATGCTTATCTCAGCAGGAAAAGAGAAGCAGAGATAGAAGCAGGCAACATTGATTCTCTTCTCCCTTCCACACCCTTACTCCTTTTAACTAATGCAGAGCAAAGTGCTGAGTGAGGTTCTCCCTGAGAAAGAGCTTCTGAATGATGAGGGGATGAGCTCCAAAAAGCTTTAAAAGTGGCATTTCTTTTAATTGGGGGATTCAAATAATGCCTTCACAAATCAAAATTCAACAGACTGAAAGCAGAAAAAAGTTGTGACAGCTCAAAGACTGGTGTTAATAAAAGGTAGTTGTAATGCTTGTGAGTTCATGGACCACCTCCTTTGCCAAATGTCAGGCTTTTGCTTTGTATTTCAAATCAAATGCAGAGATAGTAATGCCAAAAGAGAAGAAAAAAACCCTTGAAGAAAGTTTTTCAGAACTTGCTGCAGTTTGCAAAATATAGGTACTGCAACCATACTGACTTTGGTGGACAAAGTGTGTAGAGGGAATGACAAAAGGAATAGATAAGTGTGTCCTTGGGAGAGCTATTAGAATTTTGAACTCCTAGCTGAGCAAGCAGCACATGGATGTTGCTTAACGTGATCCTTTTGAGAGCTTTCTAGCAGGAGTTACTGGGCTTTTCCCAAAGGAAGCGGAGCAGTTCTGAGTGCTTATGGGCCTCAAACATCCCTTGAGCTAAAGGAGAGAGGCTTGTTTTTCATTTTTATGAACAAGTAGTGAGGCATTGGAATTGGCTTTAGTTATATCATAAATTCTTGTTAATTCTTGTTAAAGAAAATAAAATTCAAGAACTGTCTCAGTCCTTTTTTTTTTATTTTTGTTGTAACTATGAGTTATTTCTCTCTGAAGTTTTTTGGAAGTGTGTTGGTTGAGTTGTTTGAAAAGAAACCTCAATCTTGCATGACACTTAACCAAGCAAGCAAGGAGGGCTGGGAGAAACCGAAGCAGAAGGGCTGATGTTATTTGCAAAAAATGCCTGAGCTGTGCTTAGTGAGCACTTGGAGCAAGCTGTTCACAAAGCCTTTTGCGCAGCTACATACATCTCCTGCTTTCTTATTTCATGAGATGGACGGAGCTTTGGGAAAGGTGAAACTACGGCTTTAAACTGCGGTGTCGTCTTGTTTGTCATTTTCCCACCATTCTTCTCCCCTGGTGGCAGCAGCGACTACAACCGGTGCGGAGGTTGTAGACTTGGCGGTGATGATGCTGGAAATGATGCGCCTAAGAACCCCAAATGACAGCAAAACTAAGAAAAGTGCAACTGTGAAATAACAGATGTCTCCCTGTTGCTGGCACGTTTATAAATGTCCTTGTGGGGCAGGAACATGGTGCTGCCAATGCCCTGATTTACTGCTCTGGTTCAGATCTCCCTGTCCCTGCCCCTGTTGAGGAAATGTGTGTTAGATGAGTTATTTCAGTTCTCTCTCTCCTGTCGTCCTTGGCACAGATCCCAGAGCGGCACTGTCAGGACCAACTGCTTGGACTGTCTGGACAGAACAAACAGTGTGCAGGCCTTCTTCGGCTTGGAGGTAGGAAACCCATGTCCAGCTGCTGCTGCTGGGGCACTTGGGCTGTAAAAGTAGTGTCACCTTCCCTGAGAAGGGTGAATAGACTTTTCAGAGGTATGTTTGTAGTGTCAGCTGTTTCTTGTTCTGCCTCTGAGGGAAGACCTTCAGCATGCTTGAAAATGAAAAACTATGGATGCTGCATGGGCAAACCTAGGAAAATCATTATCCTTCTGTTTTCTGAATTTTATTGAGTTAAAATTCTCCTCTTAAGAGGAATTTCTGTGACAACTTATGAGGCATTTAAAATTTTAAAATTAAAATTATATATTTTTTGAAATTTAAAAATTTAAAACAAGGTTTTAAAAAAGACATATCTGATTCTGGAATATGTAGTGCTTGGCTGCTGCATTTACACAAGTTTTCTATGGCATAAGACTCTCTTTTTACATTCTTGATGTGTAGAGTATTTACATGTCAAATGTAGCTATCTAGCTCAGTTTTTTCCTTTCATATCCTTTTAAGAACTGCATAAATACCATTCTTTTAAACCATCTGTGCCAGCAATGAGAATTAAATTATGATTTCAGCTAAAATATGAGAGCTAAAAGCATAAAACTAATTAATAAGAAGGAAAATGGTTAATCCTGAAGAACTGCTTACTTAATTTTAAAATTCTATTAAATGAGAAATATGAAGTCTTTATTCAGCACAATAGATACTTAAAATAACAGCTACTGAACTCTAGATGACCCCCTAAAATTATAAGAGCCAGCACCCAATTTCTAAAACTTCTTGTATATTTCTTCCTAATTTTATTATGCAAATTTCTTTCTGTATCTTTTGTTGATTCCTGCCCAACCTTCAGAATTTTGCCTATGCCATTCTTTTCCATCTATTATTTGAGGTTCCCTCTTTTTGCTGTCAAGACACCCTAAGGTTTTAAAGATTTTTAAAAGCTCTTGAAAATAGCTTTTATGTTTAGTTTGGTGAACTTCAAGATAAAAACATCTACAAATCAGCTGCATAATTTTTTCCTGTATTACTACCTATATTCAAAGGCAAATGCAGTGTTGGTGCTAACTTACATGTATGATGCAGCCTTTCAAGCATGTTATGCTGACAGTTTGCTCAGAATGATACATATAAACCAAAGATTTGTGGGCTTTTATGCATATATGCTAAAAAGGACCATGTGCCTTTTGAGAAATATTTAAAGTGGGTTATTTTTTTTTGTTTGTTTCTGGTTTGGTTTGTTGGGGTTTTTTTGCTAGTGTTGTCTTCCCCTGTTACAGATGCTAACAAAACAGCTGGAGGTGTTAGGATTAGCTGAGAAGCCTCAGTTAGTTACTCGCTTTCAGGAAGTTTTCCGATCCATGTGGTCTGTGAATGGTGATTCTGTTAGTAAAATTTATGCTGGAACTGGAGCCCTTGAAGGAAAAGCAAAGGTAAAGTACATCTTCTCAAATGCTTTAGGAGTGTTCAGTATGGGTTTTAATAAATTCTGCCATTAATATAGCAATGATGAGATTTTCTCTTTAAAAACCATGCTCTTTGTAATTCTAAAACAATCCCAAACAAAAACCAACCAACCAAACAAATTAACTTGAAATGGTTGGTTCTGTGGATAACCGGGCCATGTTCCTCAACATTCCTTCTTAGCCATGCTCCTGCCTCCCACATAACACTATTCTGTATGAACAGATAAGTCTGAAATCTTCCATTTCCTTAGAACATAGTTCAGAAAAATATATATTCAAATCAGATTTCGTTTCTTTGAATATTTTTACTTTTCTCTCTGTACCTCTCCTGCTATTATTTCAGTTCCATTCACTGTATCTCCTTTTCAAGTGTGTTTGATGGGGTGTTGTTCATGTTTTTAATGTTTTATAGTGTTAATAGTAATTTAGTTGTAGCCTGGTGGGTTTTGTTTGCATGTTTGTCCAGCTTTTTCTTTTTCGTTTTGCAGTCACTGAAAAAAACCCAAATTTTGCTTCTACCGTGCTTTTTAACACTGTAAGAACAGTTTCATGCTCCATGGCAGTGTAAAGTTTCTCTTCAACTTGTTTTGTCTGGGTTGATGCCTGAGTTGTTCCTATGCTGCCTTTTGGGTTTTTTTTCTCACAATGTTGCTTTTTTGTTTCCCTAATCCTGTCCCTTGCCAGGTGATTCTTGTGAAGACAAATGTTGACCCATAGCAATTTTTGCCCTTAGTTCCTTCAAGGATGTCTTTTCACACTCTTCTTTCTGCTAAAGAATGTGCTGCTTCTCATTCCATGTTCTAGCCTACGTACCCATAGCCAGCTGTTTAGGATTTTCCATAATCTGTTCATTCACACTGTGCCAGGGTCCTTCTCTGCTCATGCAGGAGGTGTCACAACAAAATACATAAAAACAAAAGAATCAAATCAACTTGTTGCTTATTCTGCCCCTTGACTGGTGGACACAAGACTTCTTCATTTGGGAATTTCTTGTATTTTATTATGGAATGGAATCTGAATCAAGATATTTAGTTTTATTTTCTTTCAAAAATGTCACTTAGAGTGCCAGGAAAACTGCAGTAAGTATTTTATGGAGTGCCTCCCCTTCTTGACTTTGTCATTCATCCTTCTTTGTTCCTTTTCCTAAATTAATATCTACTTAATCTAGTTCATTTAACTAATTTTTTTTAACTTTAAAAATGCATTTAATGTATACATTTCCATTTTTAATGTTTAAAACACAGAGCTGATGTCCTGGTTTATTAAACCATGACAGTACAGTTACTCTGCTGTCTTTGGCATAATTCTGGATCCCTGCCCTGGGACAATTCTTAATTAGTACCACATCTCATAAATCAAATCAAACATCTCTGACACCAGTCCAGTCTATTCAAAGAGGATCTTTAATGTTTGCAAAACCATACAATACTTGCTCTTGTTTCAACTAAACCTGACTCAGTATGTTTTTGAGTACTCTGAGTATATATTTTTAAATGTAGTTTTTAAGTTGCATTCTCATTTCTCAAATGAAAAGTTTGATGCCTGAAATTGTTCCATTTCCTACTTGTCAGTTGGATTCTTCAAAGCCCAAGAACACTTAGAAGTAAAAATACAGAAATTTCGCATAAAATTCTTTTAACCTTAAGTGTTTTAATATACCTTTCTATACTGAAAACCAGTTCTTTTTAAAATATTGTAATACTCGTTACATCTAACTCCTTTCCTGCTCTTTCTTTTGCTTTCTTGGGGTTCCTTTCAATTAATTGCCTGATATGTGAATGGTGAGTGTGGCTTTTTGCATCACCAATTTTGCATTGTCTGCTATGAAGGGAGTGCATCCTATCAAAATCCTATTTCAATAGAGTGGTTCCTATAGCTCATCCCCATTGTCTGCCAAAGCCTTGCCAAAAGAGTAGCTTCTGTTTTGATGACTAGTACAATTTCCAGAACTAAATCCTAGGGTAGTTTTGTTAAGCTTTTGCCTTCTTTTTATATGCATTTAAGAGCCTTTCATGGACAATGCAAGCTGTAAACATGGGAATATTTTTTTATAATAACACAATCCCTTGCAGCATCCCAGATGGATCACAGTCTGTTTTTCATGTACCTGCAGCAGTGTGTGTTCACACACACCTCAAAAGCAAAGCACGTGCAACAATAGTTGTTTTTTGTGTGCCCAAGTCAACACTGCCAGGTTTGGAATGGAGTACAAGACTGCATTATATGTTAACTACATTATCCTTCAGGTGTGTGTGTCCCTCAGGTACATCTGCATCAGCAGCACATTTTTCTGGAGACCCTTGTTTAGCCCAGTTGGTCACTGTTCCTCTGGACTGCAGTTCAGTCAGACTGGAGCGGGCAAAGACAGTGTGTGGGTGTGTCTGTAGCCATGGATTAGTGTCTGTGTTCCTTTTGGGATGCTGCATGAGACTTACATGTTATTTCAGCTATTAAGGGTGGTCTTAAATTGAAGCTCTCTCTGCTTTTAACATGGGTATTCCAGAATGTGAATTCTGAACTCCTAAGTGCATAACATATACATTAATGTGTCATGGCATTTGGACTTGAGTGCTTGGTCATCTCTCAGTGTTTGGGGAAAAGCCCAAAATTCCTGTCATGGTCTAAACATGGCACTATATCAAATTAATTTTTAAAGACCTAGAGTTTAGGGAAAAAAAAATTCCCCTCCCTGCACTATTTAATTTTATTCTGTTAAATTTAAATCTGCTTGTTAGATATGCCTTGTAGGTATTACTGTGTTTTTTAGCGTCTGGGGGTGGGGGGGAAAACACATGTAGCACAGTAGGCTCAGACAACTTGATTTAACACTTAAAGAAGAAAATTGCCTTAGCCTTTAAAATCATTAATGCAGTTTACATGTATCTACTGAATATTGCCAATGTATTGTGAGCAGTGTCCAACATAAAATATTCTATACATGTTCCTCCCTAACAGGCTGGAAAGCTGAAGGATGGTGCTCGTTCTGTGACCAGAACGATCCAAAATAACTTTTTTGATAGCTCCAAGCAGGAGGCCATTGATGTTTTGTTATTGGGAAATACCCTAAATAGTGATTTAGCAGATAAAGCACGGGCTCTCTTAACCACCAGCAGTTTACGCGGTATGTGTCTTTTAGGATTTTAATCTCTGATAACTATTTGGTGTAAGAAAGCTGTATCGAGTTTATTTTCAAAGCACTGTTGGGAAGTATAAATGCTATTTTATGTTCTCTTGGCTTATTAAAAAATGGAATTTACTTCTGCTTTACTAATAGTGCCAAACTAATGTGATGCACAAATTGCTTTATGATTATGTTTATGATTTTTGGGTGAAGTTCTACATCAAAACCAGAGAGATTTCAATAAGAAACTCTGCTTATGCAGAGCAGCCATGTGAGTCTCAGGGGTTTTGTACCAGAAACGTGGTTCTCCTCATGAGAACAGGGTGCTGAACCAGCATCCTGCATCCCCAAAGAGGTCTGTAGTCCCCAGAACTGCAGCCAGTCCTATCTTCTGCAAGTCTGGTGGGCGAGAAAATAGTGGGTCAGTCACAGGGCTGTGTTCAGTCCTCTCCTGGGACATCAAAACTACAGGAGCTCATATTTGGGCAAAGAAGGAACTTAAATTTAAATCTCCTTTTCAAGATCCCAGGTAATAATGTTCTGGGTTACTGTAACTCTTAGGGAAACATTCTTAAATATAACCTTTTCATTTTTTTTCCTTCTCCCAAACACATCTTAGCCTAGAATGAGGAAAAATACGTCAAAGCTCCAGTGCAAATCTCTGGCTCAAGAAGAAAATAGTTGCCCAGTTGTAGTCTTCATGTTGAGGGTCCACATCTTCATCCAGTGTGGAGGCCAAGGGAGTGGTTTTGTCCCATTTGTTTAGCACAAGGTTTCATGTTATTGTGTTTTTTCTTTTCTTATATCTGAAACCTGGTAAATTGGCCTCACCTCAAAATTAAAATTTGTTTTCATTTCCTCTCTCTTTTTCTGGGGATGCAAGCTGTACTTTCCATATTTGCGGCTCCTGACAGCTGAGGAGCATTAATCCCTCTTCCCTGCAATCTCTGCATTCTGTGCTAGATGGCAAGTTAACCAGTGGGGTACTTCAACATGTGTGAATCCATTATTAATAAAGGAGGAAAAGAGAATTTGCTAATCCTGTTGTGAAGCTTGGTAGATTTTGCAGCACAAAACATAAACATATGCTTTAACTGATGCCAGTGTGTAATAAATTGTATATTAACAGCATGTTTTCTCACATGTTGCTTCAAAATCCTAAAAAGCAATAACTTATTTGACTAATCTTTTCTTGTTTCCCTCTTACTGCATCCGTAGTTTCAGAGCAATCATTACAATCAGGTATAGTATAGTACAGTAAAATAAACTGCAGATACCTGACCAGCTGCTGTTGTTCTCTGGCTTTTCTTGTGTCCGTTTGTGTCATATTTGGCTGTGGGCTCACATTTTCCTGGTGGTGTTCAGGTCTGCCATTCCTGTGCCCTAACATCCTTTAATCCAATAAAAGTGAGAATATAAGAGATGAAAAATGTTGCATTGGAGCTTGGGTGTGAGTTAGGAAATGAGGTAACCAATTTGCAGGGGTTTATTTTTTTGCACATTCTCTCTCTGCAAAGGAATTTTCTATCTGATTTAGAGGCTTCAGTATTTTTGCTTTGTTCAGGATAAAAGGTGAAATTCTTCAGTACAGTTTGTAATTTCTTCTTATTTGCTGCTAGAAGGTTCCACATGCTTGTGGTCATGCCGGAAACTTCTCAGCTGTGCAGCACTTCCTGTTCTTGTTCCGAGAAACCATTATTTAAAATAAAATATTCCTAATGCTCTTCTATTCAGATTTTACTGTGTGTTGAGCAAATTTAAATGGGCTTTTCATTTGCTAATTTTGCTTTTTCTATATGTGTTTTACTCTGTCTAATTAACTCTTAGTGAGTATCAAAAGAATGAAATCTGAGTCACAAGTAATGTATGTCTGATATTAAGGGATTCACTGGCATTTTGTTATTGTAACCAAGTGCTTATGGGAATGACTGGACACTCACTGATGGTATCACCTTCTATCTTATAACTCTGGAAGAAGAGCCAACGATTCTTTATATATGTATCAATTACTGTTGGTATTATTATTTATGTCTAATTTTTGTTATTTATCAGAATGCCTATTTTTGTAAGAGTTATATATCAACTACTTTTTGGCATTTCAGGGTTTCAGCTGGGTATGAATTGCATGTATTGAAATATTCCTACAGAAATTTGGATGTTTCTGTAAAACAATTACATCAAGTTCCAGCAATTCCATTAGTTGCACAGAATATTCCAAACAGAATTTTAAATTAACACTGCCTTTGTAGAACTGATTTCCAAATTTCTGCTTGCCTAGTAAGAGCAGCAGACAAAGTGTTTTTTCTGCAAATAACAGAAAACGTAACTGATAAGAGTTCTGATGTTGTAGAGTGAGGCACAATTTTGCTGAAAAGATAAATAACTAGAAACATGTAGGAAAATCATAATCTCAGGTGCTCTGAAAAGCACTTGGTCCACTCAGTATGTTGGAAAGCAGTAGAAATCTTTATTTTTAATTACTCAAATTCATAAAAAGAGTCATTCTACAATTTAGAAAGACTGCTAGTTTAAAGATACACATTTTTTGTTTGTAATAAGCTTGTTGTCAGTTCACTTCTAAAGAGTCTAACCTGGTAAGGCTTTTCACATTAGGGTCTCATAACAACATCAGGAGTTAAGCTTCAAAATTTCATTCTTGCCTATTTTTCTTAAAAGCTGCTCAGTTGCAGCTGAATGATTTGGAGTAACTAAACTGAAGCTGAAATCCAGTAAATTTTCAAAAGAAAAAGATGGAACCCCAGACGAGAAATGTGCAAACACTGCTCTTAAACTTGCTCAGAGTGCTGTGGAGGCTCATCCCTGCAGGCCTGCACATCTGCCTGCGATGCTGGCCTGGGCTCTTGGGCTTCAGCCAGCCCTTCGGATGATTTGTTTTCTTGGATGTGTTGTGTCTACAGCCTTCCTGTGATTGTTTCCCTTCAGAGGCTGGGTGCTGAGGTGGCTCCTGTCCTCCACCCTCTGTGGCCTTTTGGGCATGTGCTGGACTTCCTGTCTGGGGTCACCTGGAGTGTGGGTCAGAAGGAGACCCCGTATTTGGCTCTTGCCTGGGGGGCTCAAGCATCCTGTTGGCTCCTTGCTTCTTTTCTAGACTTCATTTCCCTAGATTTTGATGAAGAGAGCATGATCCCAAGCATGATCTGCTTGGAGCACCCCAGGAGACACCAACCAGTTCATTCATTGTCTTTCTTATGTGGTTGGCCCATTTATGGATGTGTGATTTGTTCAGCAGCCAACAAACAATATATTTTCTTCTCTTGCTTCCAGTTTTTTTCAAACCCAAAAGGGATAGAGAGTACCTGATGTTTGTTTTAACCAGGTAGCCAAGAATAACTGAAAAGACAGCAGCAGCTAACTAATCATCTTACTTGGGGAATTTAAATGGAAATAGTGTTCCCAGTAACTGACTGTTTTACAAGACAGCAACAAATGAAGGAAGAATTCCACCTAATATTGTTTATATAGTTCTTTTGGAGTCTGATAACCATGAGAACAATCAAAATAGGTAAAATAATATAAGTTAGGTAAAGTACCTGAGCATTGAATTAGCTTTTTTTTTTCTGTGTTTCTCACAATGTCCTTTACATATGGGTCATTCCTCTCTCTTCATCTGGCAGATAAAAACAAGGCACAGGGAAAGACTGATGGGACAGAGAAATAAGTTTAATTATTTTGAATCCTAGCCTACTGTCCTCGCTAAAGCAGTTCTTTGGGAATTCAACTGATCTAAAAATAATTAATATTTGTGGCTTAAATAGATACACTCTGATACAATGAAATAATGTACCTTCTCTATTTTAGTACTTGCACTGTATCAGCAACTTTTATACTTCCAGAAATTAATATATCTGCACGTACGTTCTGTAACAGGGGATTTCATTAATTTAATCTGTGAAAATCAGGCAGATATCCTTGTTGATATGTACAAAAAATGATGGTTTCCCTAGAAAGTCATAGATGAGATGAAAGAACAACAGATATTTATAAAACATGGGAATTGCTTCCTTCATTTATTATTTCTCTCTATATAATTCTGACCAAATTGTTGCTGTTTTTCAGTCAGTGTCTTACCCATACAAGTAATGTGTGTGGGTAAGACACTGACTGAAAAAGGGTATTTTCTAAGGGTGCTTTCCCCTGGGAAAGCTGCATTCCTTGTGCTTTCACAGTTTAACTTTGTTTGTAGATGTACATTGGAAAGATCTCACTGCTGAGTTTTCTCAAATGTCTGCTATAAAAGTAATGTATTTTCAAATGTTTTTGCAGCATCTGTAAAAGTACTGAAGAGCATGTGTGAGAACTTCTATAAGTATGCAAAACCAAAAAAAATCCGAGTCTGCATTGGGACGTGGAACGTCAATGGGGGAAAGCAGTTTCGAAGTATTGCCTTCAGAAATCAAACCCTCACTGACTGGCTTCTGGATGCACCAAAGTTAGCTGGAATCCATGAATTCCAAGGTAGGATTTGTGGTCTGTCTTTGCTTTTTCTTGAAACTCTGATTTTTCTAAGTAGATCACAAACATTGAGACAGGTATCACAGAAGCACAGAACTGTAGATAGTAGAACTGTGTAGGAAGAGACCATAAAGATCCAGTGCCACCCCCTGCCATTATCAGGGAAGCCTTCCACCATTCCAGGCTGCTCCAAGCTCTGTCCAACCTGGCCTTGGACACTTCCAGGGATGGGGCAGCTACAGCTTCTCTGGGCACTCTGTGCCAGGGCCTCAGCACCCTCACAGGGAGGAATTTCTTTCCAAGTACAGATTTTTTTTTCTTAAAATGAATATATATATATATATATATATAATATATATGTGTGTGTGTGTGTGTATGAGGTCTTGATTCTTAAGGTAGTTAGAAACAATAAATAACTTTTTCCCTATTTAGCTCAAGATCGCAAAAACAAACCTGTGGACATATTTGCCATTGGATTTGAAGAAATGGTGGAGTTAAATGCAGGAAACATTGTGAATGCCAGGTGGGTGATCCAATCCACACAATACTTGTTTGGCTGATAATCACCTTTTTCAAGTCATATGTTATTTAAAATTTTGGTTTCTCCAAACCAAGTGCTTGCAGTGTTCTTCAGTTCCTGTGGCTTGAATTGCTGGGAACAGCAAATCCTGTGAAAATCTTTCCAAAAGCATGTGTTGTTGGTATGCCGTTATGTATCAGACTGTGATCTGTATAAAGGAAGGCTTCCTTCCATACTGTTAGTTTTCACTGCCATTCCATGTATTGTGTAGCTATATTACTGTGGAGTTGGAATTTTTCATTTGTAGCAGACTGGGTTATGGAAGTGCATTTTTCCCAGTGGTGGGTGATACCAGAGATAAATGTGTGTGTAGTCCTAGGACCATATTCCCTTTGTCTATTGTTTTCTCTCCTGCTTTGCCTGTTTCCTGGTGATAGGGAAGGTTTAACTCATTGGGAAGAGCACATAAAACCTATAATACTGTAGCCTTTTTTGCACATTTTTGTCTATTGGGTACCAAGTGTCAGCCTGTCATCCCTTGATTTCACCCGTTGTGTAGTCAGTGCTGTTTCCAGGCCTGATATTTTTAATTCCCATCTGGTGCTGGCTCTGAAAACCATAATCTGTTAGGTCTCTAAGGATGTTCTTGATCTAAGACTGTGGACACCTGTTTTCCAATATTGACTAAGTTCTAGGCTAGGAAGTAACTCTCTAAAACAATTATTAGGTTTTCCTCCTCTAGTCTAGGCTCATAAATACAGCAAAGCTAGCCATGGTTTATAAAATTATCTGTGGTGTTGGGAAAAGCGAGGCAGCATTTGTAGAGGCTGAATTTGAAACAGTGATGGCATGGCAGTCTAGAGCCTCTGTCCCTGCTGGGAGGCATTTGAGCACCATTCCCAACTTGGCTTTGGTTTACTGCCTTAAGGTTTACTTCAGGTTCTTGGATGCAGCTTAGTCAGCTCAATCACCAGCTAGAAACCTACTCAGTTTGGTTTATTTCCAACCTGGTGTTTTTAATCTCACTGCCAGCACCACAAATCAGAAACTCTGGGCTGCTGAGCTGCAGAAGACCATCTCCAGAGATTACAAGTACGTGCTGTTGGCTTCAGAGCAGCTGGTGGGTGTCTGCCTCTTCGTGTTCATCAGGCCTCAGCACGCTCCCTTTATCAGGTCAGTGAGGATGGCTGGCTCCAGCTGGGGTCACCTTCAGCTTGCCTTGTGTTGGAAGATAACACCCAGACATCCTCAGAGCCATGTGGGGCTCTGAGAGAGCTGTTTCACCTTCTGTTGTTTAAGTTCTTTTCTTAGTTTTTAAATGCCTCACTGGTCACCCAGAGAGCTTGAAAAGCGGAGGTTTTATCTTGTTAATGCTCAGTGACTGTTGGAACTTTTTAAAACTATCCCTGTGGCTGGGAGAACAATGTGTTCCTCCCAGCCCAGTGTCACACTCAGAGCCATGTGTGCCAGGTTCCTGGAAGGTTTAATAGTTGTTTAACTATTTCAGGGATGTTGCTGTTGATACTGTCAAGACTGGTATGGGAGGAGCCACTGGGAACAAAGGTGCGGTGGCCATTCGGATGCTGTTCCATACCTCCAGCCTTTGCTTTGTGTGCAGTCATTTTGCTGCAGGGCAATCGCAAGTCAAGGAGAGAAATGAAGACTTTGTAGAAATTTCTCGCAAGCTTGGCTTTCCGATGGTAAGCACGGTGTTCAAATTCCATAACAAATGAAAAGTGAAACCCTTGGAGCTCTAGCAGTGCCGTCCCAAAGCTCCATATGCATTTTTCCCTTTCCCCAGTTTCCTGTGGACATCAGATTTCCTTGGGTTAGCGATCTCAAAGATAATCAAGTTCCCACAATGTTTATTAAAATAGAAGACTGCAGAAAGAATAGACCTTGCCAGTGCAATGATAGAGATAATGAAATGTGAGTTCACTTGCATTCCGAATTAAGGCCTTTGCATAGGAAAGAGACCTTATAGATCCCTGACATGCAGTAGAACTTCCATAGGCACAGGAGACAATGACCTATGAGAAAAAAAAAATTACTGCAGAACAGCACTGTTCTCAGTACGCAGGAATGATTCTATGCCATGTTCTCATAAACAAACACCATGTTCTCATTATCAAATCACCAAGTTGAAAATGTTATCTGTGCAACAAAATGCTTTCTTGAGACTTAAAGCTCTTTTAAATTTTGTCATCAAACTGTAATTTGTTAATTTCTGTGGCACTGTGGAGGAGTCTTACATCTTATTTTACAGGGTTTTTTTTATTTTCTAAATTTGTTCCCACTGTCATGTTTCAGTTTTCCTAGCAAGTGCTGTATCCCACAGTTTCCTAAATGCTGCTGTTTCAATCTGCCAGTGTATCTGCTTGGTTTTACTTATGGCAGTGGAAAAATCAAAACAAAGGGGGAAGTAAAAGTTCTCAGTCTAAAACCTTGGCTTTGTTTAAACTTTATTTTATTTTAATAAAGCCCTTATGTCTCTCTTTAGTGATGAGAATCAGATGTAACCGAAAAGTCTTCAATTAAATCAGAATGATAAAGCTCTGGATTTGCAGTCTGTCAGGAGACCATGTCACAAAGTCCCGGGGGGGGGGTGTTTTGTTGTCCTCTGTTACAGGCAGCAGCCATCGCCTTTGAGAAGACTTCTAAAACAGGAGGAGGAGGATGTATTTCAGTTGTCTTCATCACCCAGAAATTATACATGTTTCACAACTAAAAATTGGATTTCTGAACCTAGAAGCAGTAAATTTGTCACTCAGTTGCTTTTAACTCCAGTGTGTGCTGCTGTTTTGCAGGGAAGGATGCTCTTTTCCCATGACTATATTTTTTGGTGTGGGGACTTCAATTATCGAATAGATTTGCCCAATGAGGAGGTGAAGGACCTAATACGACAACAGAACTGGGATCCCCTCATAGCAGGAGACCAGCTTATCAACCAAAAAAACTCTGGACAGGTGTGTTCAAATGTCACCGTACTTGAGAATACTTCATTTTTTTTACTGGTTTTAGCAATTGCTATGATGCTTCTGTAAGTCTGTATCTTCAGCATGGAGCTTTCTAATGATAATATTTTTCTTTTTGTCAGATGTAACTATTAAAAAAGTATATTTATAATGTTTGCTAATGTTACTCTTTAGTTAAATTGTAATAGGTCTAATGCTGTTACTGTTGGGAAAAGGAGTAGTCCAAATGGTAGCTTTTTTTATTTGCAGAGAAAACACAGAATAACCAAGTCTGGAGAAAGCTACATTTTTTAGATTTGTAGGGTTTCTTGTTCTCTCTTTGCAGCTCTGCATGGGAAGGCTGGATATGGTAAAATGAGAGACAATCCTCTACTGTTGGTTCTGTCTGCTTGCCAGTACTTTGATCACAAGCAGTGCTTTTGCTGATTTAGAATTCCCTTCCATTTGTGCTGGTGTCTTGTGCACCAGAACAGGAGGCAAAACACTGGATATTTTTACTCCCTTAGTTGACAGCTGTTTCCTAGAGCAAGCAAGGTATACGTTTACATGGACAGACAACATTGTCTGTCAGATTGTCTGTTAAGTGGATCAAAACATGATGTGTAGAGGTTTTGGAGACACCTCCAGCAGTTACAAAGCTGGAGAAGTCTATGGAAACTGCCAGAATATGAAAAGGACTCCTGGCTGGGGAGCAGGAGTAGCATTGCACTGTTGGGGTGATATTCCATGATTTAGAAGCTGCTGGCTGGGTACCAGCTGTGTCCCTGGGGGAGCTCTATGGCTGTGGCAGGTTCACATCTTTAGCTGCTGCTCAGGAGAGGTGCTTACATAGCAACGTGCTCCATAAAAAGTAGGTTAGAAAATAATTACTGAAGCCAAACAAATTAGTTGTCTCAGAAGCTGTAGAACTTCTAGCATTCTGACATTCATCTTCTGACATTGACTTTTAAATTGACTGGATTTCAAATTGTATTTCCAGCAAGAGAGGGAGGTCAGCCTGTCACTTGATGCAGATTTGACTGTAAGATCCAAGTTTGATTTCTATTTTACGGATTTCTGAAGTGAAGGAAAGATGCCCATAGAAGGCTGAACTCAAGAAAAGAATGGAGCTGACTGAGTTAGCTAAAGGGTTTTATTTGTGTCCAGTTCAAAGACTTAATGAGTGAGAAGCTCACTTTGAATAGATTGAATGTATTAAGTACTCTTGTTTCTTTTTTTTTTTGAACCTATGTATTTGAGGGGGCATCTTGTGTCAGCTTTTTCCTAGAAGTGTTCAAGACCAGTTTGGATGGCACCCTGAGCAACCTGGTCTAGTGTACAGCATCCTTGCCTGTGGCAGGGGGTTGGAACTGGATGATCTTTAGGGTCCCTTCCAACCCAAACCAGCGTGTTTCTGAATTTGTGGGAAAATTTGGCATGTTCAGATAGATAAAAATGTAAGTCTTAATTCCCCAATTTTGCTGACACAGGAACAAATAGGCACGAGATTAAAATGCTATGTTACAGCATCAGTGTCTGGGTGACCTCCAGTTGCTTATGACATTGAGGGAACAGTAGGCTGTTGGTAAGCCTGGGCTTAAAGATACAACTGCTGGCATACTTCTATTCACTGATTGTCAGGGTCACTATTTAATCACAGTGTCAAATGTTTTCAGTAGACAAAATGTGGAGAGGAATCCATTTTAACAAATAGCAGGATTTTTTATTTTATTTTGAGGTGTTTGTACAGGTTGTCAGTGTTGAAATAGAGAATTCTGCTTAGTTTCAAGCTGTTCCCTATCTGCTTCTGTCTTCTACTTTTACAGATTTTTAGGGGGTTTCTGGAAGGGAAAATAAATTTTGCCCCTACATACAAATATGATCTGTTCTCTGATGACTATGACACCAGTGAAAAGTGCCGCACGCCAGCATGGACAGATCGGATCCTCTGGAGGAGAAGGAAATGGCCGTTTGACCGATCAGGTTTGAGGGTTTCCTTCAGTTGTTTAAAATGTTCCTCAAGGGACTTAGAAGATCCATTTAGTGATGTCCACAGTGCCAATGATGCTTAGCTGTTCCTGGCTTGGTAGGACACAGAACGCTTGTAACAGAGCTTCAGTAAACACAGTGAGGCTGAAGAAAGGGGCACGAATCAGATCCCACTTACTGACATTTGAGGGGTGGAAAAGGAACTTTGACGAGGGGGGTTTCTGTAAGACACTTGATTTGTATTTACTTCCTGTGTTTCTTCTTTTTACAAAGAGCATGTCCTTGCAATCACTGTATTTTTCCTCTTTTGTTTTCATTGCTGATTGTAGCTGAAGACCTGGATCTCCTGAATGCAAGTTTTCACAGTGACAGTAATGTCCCTTATACATGGAATCCTGGCACTTTGTTGCACTATGGAAGAGCAGAGCTGAAAACATCTGATCATAGGTTCCAGTTTAATTTTATACATTCCTTCCTAAGATGTAATACTCATGCTGTGTATTTTAGATTTAATACTCGTGTTGTGTATTTTGTTGCTCAGATACTCTGCTGACAGGATTTTCTGGTCCGTTTTTTCCAAGGCCTGTGGTTGCATTGATTGACATTGACATATTTGAAATTGAAGCAGAAGAGAGACAAAAAGTGTATAAGGAGGTGATTGCAATGCAAGGACCACCTGATGGTACTGTGATGGTCTCCATCAGAAGTTCTTCAGCTGAAGAAAACTATTTTGATGATAACTTGATTGATGATCTTCTTCAAAAATTTGCAAGCTATGGCGAAGTTATACTTATAAGGTGAAAAAAAAACCTTCTTACTTTTAATCTCTGCTTATAGAATCATGGAATTGTTTGGGTTGAAAGGGATCGTGCAGTCCCACTTGCTGCCATGGGGACACCTCCCGCGAGACCATGTTGCCTCCAGCCTGTCCTTGGGCACTTCCAGGGATCCATGGGCAGCCACAGCTTTTCTGGGCACCCTGTGCCAGGGCCTCCCCACTTTCACAGGAAAGAATTTCTCCCCAGTATCCCATCTTATCCCATCTTACCTTCTGGCAGTGGGAAGCCTTTTCCCCCCTTGTTCTGTCTGGACTTGGACCTGCTAGAGCAAGTCCAAAATTCATCTACATTGTTCCCCACCAATTTCCTGAGTAAAGTTATTTCCTTAGGTAGGGAATAACTTTTCAGTTATGATCTGTTTAATTTTTAACATTTGAATTTCAACTTAAGTGTCTTTAGAATTCATTTTACATATGTGTGTGTGTGTCTCAGTTTTCAGACACGATTTTTCCAGATACTCTTATTTTTGAGAATTTTAGACAAATATTCTAGAATTAGGTTCGTGGTTTTAAACTAACTGAAAATAAGTATGTTGCATTTGCACTAGGCTAGTAATTGTATTATTAAGTGTTGTGGTATTTTTCTGGTTATTGTTTCCAATGAACTTTGCAGGTTTGTGGAAGACAAGATGTGGGTAACATTTTTGGAAGGAAGCTCTGCTCTGAATGTTATGAATTTGAATGGTGTTGAGGTAATGTAAAAATGACTGAACCTCTGTATAGCAAGAGAAAATCCAGATTTTTTAAGTCTTCTTGAGTGGGTTGGATTTATTGTTTGTCTTTGATTCTTAGAAGTTTTTTCTGTTCTGTACTAGACTATTGCATCTTCTTTTTTTTTTCCTTTTGATAACCACATACTGTATGTTGAGTTTCAAAAGCCATATAAAAGAATTATCAAACTTAATTTCTCTAACAATACTCCTCCTAAAAATAAATTAAGATCTACTGAGAGGCATCTTCATCAAATGAGGGGTTTGGGGTCTTTCATGATTTAAAAAGCAGTGTTTAGTTTCTTGAATTAACCAGTTAAAAATCTTTATAGCCTGCAGTTATTAAAAATTTAGCACTTCTGTACTACAAACTCTGAAAAATGTGAAAATTTCAGCTTGCATTGACTTCTATGGGGTCAATACCTTTGTGAAAATTGAACTTCTGATGTTCACTAGTCTGTGGCTGTGAAGATTTAGAATATGTGATGTTTACTAATGGATCCTTGGATCTGCTGAGACGTCACTGGCAGGAAAGGGGCTCTGGGTAGAATGTCAGTTTACAGAATGGAGACCTGCTCTGTGCCAACCTCTAAAAATTACTTTATTCATGTAGTTTACAAGCAAGTCTGTTTTTCTTTATAAATAATAGTGTTTCTGTCAGAGTAAAAAAAACTAGAAGCTTCCTGATTAAATGAAAAGGAGAACCATAGGAGATGAGTTGCTAGTTTTTCTAAAAAAAATTAATGGTTGTAATGAACAGTTAAAGTTACATAAATGTAGTTACTTACCAAAATGAAGTGAAAATCAGAATTATTTTTGTTTAGTAACAGAAATTCCTATAACCTTATTTGTGATGTTTTCAGGAATTATTTTTTTCTTTTTAAATCTAAAATGGTGAGTTTTAATATTCCTACTCTTAAGAACTTCTGTTTTGTGCATACCTTTTTTTGGCAATTCAGCTACAAGGAAGGATTATAAATATCAACTTGAAAAATCCAGATTGGATCAGAAGTTTGGAAGATGAAATGAATCTAGAGAAGATTAATATTGGGCTGCCTTCATCAACAAGCTCCACTTTGCTTTGTGAAGATGCTGAGGTTACTGCAGACTATGATATGGAAGGTTTGTTGAGATAAAGCATTCCTTACTTTGAAATACTTACAGTCCTAAATAATGTGGTTAATTTAATGCATGTATAAATATGTTTATGCCCACCTAAAACAGATAAGAAATCATATTATTGCCAACATCTTGACAAACTGTTTCACTCTTGTCTACATTTAAATATATTCTAAATTGACAATTTACTCTTCAAAAGCACATCCATGTTGAGCCTTTTTTTGAACACCATTCAACCTTTAGCAAGCGGAAGGTATTACAAATAACAAATACCTTGAAATCCCCTGCCCAGCCTTCTGAAGAGCAAGTGAAGCTTGCCATATTGCAAACCAAGGAAATGACCTTGGTAAAGCTAATTGTTTCTTAAATTAAGAACAATTGCCACACTGTTACAATTACCTTTCATATATATCTATAATATATATTAGCATTTGAAGTATTTTCAACTAGTTTGAATACATACATATTCTTCATATGTAATTTTGGGATGCAAGAATCATGGTTTGGTTGCTGAGCTAATTCATTGGAACTTTGGGGCTTTTCTTGTGCAAAATCTCATGCCCAGAGTCAGCTTTTATGTGCTTTTCTTCTCTGGGGTTTGTTCTTTAGGAGACATAGATGACTACAGTGCTGAAGTAGAAGAAATCCTTCCTCAGCACCTACATCCAACATCGAGCTCAGGGCTAGGAACCTCGCCGAGCTCTTCCCCGCGCTCCAGCCCTTGCCAGTCCCCGACGCTGTCAGACGGACCCACGCTCCTGGTGAGACCCAGCCGAGCCCCAGGAAAAGCTCCTGGGCCACCTGTTTCCACCCAGGGTGTGTATTGCACGGCTCCACTGCCTCAAGAACTGCCACACCCAAGTTCTGTTGTAAGGTGTCTGTGGAATCTGGTTCACCCCAGTCATACTCTCAGAATACAGCCCCTGGCAATCCCTACGCCTGTCAGCTCCAAGATATAAGTTGTAATCAACACATTGGGAGCACAATATGAAAACTTCTGTTTAAACACAGCCTTTTTTTAAATTATGAAGTGAATATGTGAACACAATGATGGTGCTTGGAATGGCTTCTTATTGAATTTATTTTAACTGCTTAAATGCCTTGAGAATTCCCTTTGTAGCATTTTTTCCAGAGAACTTAGTTCACAGATAAGAGTCAAAATCAAAATTTGGAATGCTGCAATTGGTAAGATTGTTCAGGATTTCATGAAAAACATAAATTTATTAAAACATATGAGGCAAAAGTTTTGATTTAGGAAATCTGCTTCTTTTCATCATTGGTTCATTCCTCTTGTCTTTCCTCTCTCAAAAAAATCCGGATCGTTATTTCCAGGGCTGGGTTCTGACTGTCCTCTCTGTGAGAAAACCTTCCTATTAGAAAAGCTTTGCTGGGTTTAGAATGTCCAAGATATTAATTTTTATACTGCTTTCTGTCATGCCTTTCAGCTGAATTCCAGCCTGGTGCCCAGCAGAAGGAGCCTTCCCAGAGCCTGGAGCCAAAGCGTCCTCCACCCCCTCGGCCCGTCGCTCCTCCTGCACGTCCTGGTCCTCCACAGCGGCCACCTCCACCCTCAGGTAATCTGTGGGGCCTTTCCGGGTGCTCAGGAATATTTGTTTTCAAGTCTGTGAAATGGACTTGAAAGTGCAAACACAAACTGTATATTACACTTTGGGCTCACTGGTTTTTAATTGAAAAGTGTAATTGGTACCTTTAAAAGCAATAACAGCATTTTTACCATTTAAATATTATTAATGCATAATTTTATAAAATCTTACTTTCACAGTTTTAAAAATGTGACATTTTACAGCAATGTTTACTCAACATTTTCATTTTTTATAGCATCTACTTTAAAATAAAATATAAATAAAGTTGTGCATTCATTGGTTCATTGCTATTGCTTTAATTTTGGCATAAGTATATATGAGTTTTATCATGTCCAAGTTTTTAATGTAGACTTCATTTCGATCATCTGACAATGTGAACAATTGAGCACTAAGAGAAACTGGATGTTCAGAAGCATTTAGGCAACATAGTTAATAACAAACTGACCCTTGTGATTTTTAACTTTCTCATTCTTTTTCTTCCCTCCTACTGCACTGATATTTTTCATTATTGTTGCATTCATTTCTTAAATACTGTCAGGTGGTAGGAGTCCTGCACCTGCTAGAAAAGAATTTGGAGGTAATGATTTTAATTGTTTTTGAATATGACTGCATAGCAAAATTGCTGTGGGGATCTATTGTGACATTACTTAAGATGATGATTTCCGAAGGTGTAAAAATGGGCAATTCTCAAAGTTGTATAACTGGATAATTCATGAATGTCACTGTCATTTCTTTCTTCCCCCTCTGAACTACGTTTGACTTTTTTGTGAAATAGTATTTCTCCAGAAGTTGGTATTTTAAAGTCAGAGATGAAGGTTGTTCCAGATTTTTATTTCTTTGTCCTGGGTAAATACATCCAGCTAACTTTTCTGTGAAGTGCTTCCTCAGAGTAGTCTTTGTCCTTCTCTGGCCCACATTTTGCTGCCCTGCTTGGACTTAAATCAGCTTATCAATACCTGAGAGAGGGTGAGAATTGCTAGTGGCACTTCCAGGCCACTAGCTGCCCCTCAGTTGGTAGGAAAGGGGGATTTTTGACAAAATGCTTTGAAAGTTTTGAGTAATCTCAGAAAGTCCATAAACTATTCTAAATAGTCTGTAACTGTCAGCTAACTTTGGTGTTAGGCAAAAATGTACTTGGCTCTTAGATGCTGGTGAGATAAGGAAGTTTTTATGCCCAACATGTAATATTTCAGATGAGTTAAAATGCAGAAGCTTTAGGAAACAGTTGATAGACCACATTCAACATAGGTGAGATTTAATTAATTGTTCTTCAGTCCTGTGTAGTTTTCTGTGCACTGACACAATCCTGTTTGCCTAGTTTGTCTCAATTATGCAAAGACTAGTCAATTGTCTTCTTTTATCATCTTTCCCAGCATAGCTTTCCATAGAGTTGTAACTTGCATAAAACTTGCTTTTTATGCAAACATTTGAGACTGTAGTATATTTTTTCATGTATTATTCCAACCAAAAGCTCTTCACTTTTTTCTGCTCTCCATTTTCTATTCATGGTGTACATGTGTAAGCATAAAGACTGCTTTTCACGAGCATCTGAGGTCAGCTCCAAGCAAGTTAGCATTGGGTTGGAACCAAAATAAATGTTCTTATGGGTTACTTTTGTGGGGAAAGGGCACCTGTTTCTCTTCCCTAGGAGGAACGCTCTTAAAACTCTGTGGAAATATCCCTGTATAGTGTGTAAGTGGATCAGACTTTGAGTTTAGACTTCCATAGCACATACAAAGGGACATTGATCATTGATCAATGGGACATTGATCTTTAAAATGTTGTGCCTTTTAAATGCTACTTTTTTCCTCACACATTTTGACCTTTTTTCCCACCAGTGCTTCAGTCCCTTCAATGCCCATGGCACTTTTTCTAATGGCTCAGTATGCTTTGAAGATTGGAGAAGAATCTGGGCATCTAAGTGTTTTAGTTTGGCCATATTTTATATCAGAACTAACTCAGAATTCAGGTAAACAAGGCTCTGCACTCATTGCAGGGCATTACAAAGTGTAGATCTTTTGTATGCTAATACAACAAAAAATTTCACTGAGGACTCTATAAGCCCCAGTTGTTTATAGTTAGAAATTAAAATGTTGCACTCTGTTTACCCAATATTTTTAAATACATTACAGATTAAATTTTCAGAGAACAGTAAAAACTGTAAATGCTTCTAATAGTCAATTTAAGTTAATAAACAATATTTGTGGGGATTTTTCCTTTAATACTAGTAGTCAGAGTCTTCCTGATTGTTGCAGCCAAGGCTTTTATCATTGGTTTAAACTGATTTTCATTGCCCCTAAGATGAAAATATTCCCATGCTGCCCTTTGAGATAGCATTATCACAACAGGATAATTTTGCTTTCTCACTATTGAGGAGTATTATGAGTAAGTGAAATCTCAGGTATTTACCCTCTGTGTTTCTCTCCCTTGTAGTGAACATTTGTTAACTTGCCAAATCATTATGCCCAGAGATCTTGCTCCGATGTAGGAACATGTGCCTGTGTCTCCCTTCTGCTGGAAGGAGCTGGCTTTAGTCCTCCTCCTGCATAAAACAAGAGCAATGGAATGTTGTCAGGCAGTGCCCTACTCCTGTGCAGCTTCACTGCTCCTCCTCTCACAGAGTCATGAATGGATGGAAATTGTGATGGAAATTGGCAGAGCCTGGGTCTCAGCCAGAACAGATACCACATGCTAGGGTTTAGCATCTTTGGAACAGATATTCAGCCAAAGCAGAGATCTAACATCTCTGGAGACAGTCCCATTTCAGCCTCATGTGCAGCCTTCACTCTGCCCACCCTGTGACAGAACTCACAGACCACAGAGAGCGCTTGGGCAGATCTCACATGTGGGCACATGGTGAGAAAGCACAGGAGGCTGTGTCATAGCTAAGGGATGCCTTCAGTATTTCCATCACATCTATGTCCTACATGTTTTTGCCATGCAGTTTTAGGAACCCAGTACATGCTTGATGATATTGAAGAAATCAAGTAATTCAGCATGGTTATGCATGATTGAAAATCTTTTCTCTCAGTCTGAACTGTTAAACCAATTGGTACAGATGTCCCAAGTGCACAGTGGTGTATAGAGGCAACTTAGTTCTTCAGGCTACAATACATTATATGAAGTGGGAACTATAATTTTCATCACATTTCGTATTCAGATGTACCAGAAATGGACTACTCAGTGTTCTGAATGACAGGGATCAGACTTATTGTTGCAGGGTGTAAGTGCTGTGCTCATTTATTCCCCAGTGTTTGAGCACAGGTCTGTGCTCTGCTCATGAGAGGTTCAAGACTGGCAAGTCAGACCACACTGGATAGCCAAACATTTGTGGAGAGTGAACATTTTGAAGGAATTAAATTCACTTTCAACTGTAATGTAAAATTAAAATAACAGATGATATTAAACATGAATGTACTTGATGATATGTAATTTGCACCAGTCTGGTTCTCCATGCTGCTACAAACAGTTATTTCCTACAGGTGACTGTAATCTATCTAAACCAGAGTTAAATTGTGTAAAGCTGTCTTGGGGCAGTGTTCTTTCTGGTTTTTCTTTCTCAGTCTGCTGCTTTTCTCATGCTATGGACAGCTTCTCTTCTTTCTCTGAAAAGGTCTTGGAGCTCCTCCCAGTCCTGGGGTAGCTAGGAGAGAAGTAGAAGGTAACATAACAATTTTTGTATTCTAGAAATGGATTTCTAATTTAACATCTGAGTAATAGTACTGCTCTTGTGATACTAAGGGTGATTTCATTAAGGGTGTTTATCATGTAGGATCTTTCTTCTTTTATTTAACATAGCTTTCACCCAACCATTTTTTCAGTAGTGGTAGGAATTGTTACAGAAGGCATTTATGAAAAGCTAAGTGAAAACTTAGAGAGCTCTAATCAAGAACGCTTTTAAGGCTGACCCTCAGAGGAAGCTGTAGCTGGCTGGTCATCAGTGACCATTATACCTATAACTAAATCAGGAATCTAGGGAGTCTGACTTTTCATAAAGGACTATGTATGTTCATATATTCTGGGGAGAGAAACTTCCATTTAAACAATTCGGTCTATAATTTAATATTTTGCCTCTTTCTAAAGAGCACAGTGAAGGTATTTTGGTTCTGAAGCCAGCTGTGTGTAACACACAGTTATGAGGAGCATTTTCCTTGCACCATTCTGGTTGGAGTACGTGGGATTACTGCAGGATGGGTCCTGCTTTTTCTAGCCATGACTTATGCCAGCAGAGTCATGGGCTTGGGTTCCTTCCTTGTCTCTCAGGAATGTGTCCTTCACATCAAATAGCAATACAAGTCTTAGTAGAGTCACTGGCAGGGTTTCCTCCTGTATGCTACTATTAATTTTGGCTGCATTGCTGGTTCATTTTTCTAAATTGGTAAAATCACTCTATGCATAGAGTATTTGAGGTCAGGAGGCACCTTTGGTGGTTATCCACACCAGCTTCCTGCTGCAAGGAGGGTAAATTGGCACCAGGTTGCTTAGGGTGGGAGCTGCTTCACTGAGAACATACCCAGAAACCCATTCTGACTGGCTCCAGGGCAGTCTGATAGCTGGAAGTGATTTGATAAACTGTGTGATGCACCGCAGAGTTCCTTCCACTTATTGCGACTGATGTGGTGACTTCACCTTCCTGGGAAATAAGTAGCAGAAACTCAAGCCAGAATCCTAAATCTCCCTGCCTGTTAGAAATTGTGTACTTGTCTGAACTAAGGGTATTTTTTAAATCTCTTGCACTACCCAGTTTGAATGTTGCATCTACAGGTTGCCATCAGCGTGGCTGTGGTGAAGCTGGTGCTCTAACACATGTATCCCATAAACACAGAGAGTGGAGTCAAGAACTTTTACATCAGCTCTCTTTGTTTTAATCACTGCTGGTAGAACATCTACAGAATATAACACAAAACAAAACAGCTTCCAACACAATTGAGAACACAGGGTACAAGTGGGTGTCTTTAGCTTGCAACAAATAGGATGTGTTTTAAATAATCTGTAATAAAAGGGTCAAATTACTTCATGTGTGCTGTGGGATAGAAGTGTGTTAGTGACAGCTGGTGGATATGTAATAAATTTTGAAAAAATCACTGGTATCTCCTTGCTTCCATTCTCAGAAGTAGTAATGTAACATCACCATCTACTACCCATTTGTGGCTTATCTAACACAGATAATCTATTTCTTTTCCATGATTCAAAGCACAAAAAAGCCCTGGAACACAAAGAAAATATAACACAGGTAATAGATACATGCTTTGTACTAATTATAATACAGACAGAAGTTGAATTTTAAGTAAGTGCTAAGTCACAAATCTCTAATATCTGTTACAGTTCGTAACCAGCCTCCACATTCAGCGGGTACAACTAGACCGGTAGGTATTGTTTAAGATAATTTTCCTGCTAAGTGTCTGCTCTTTATTACATCAAGGTTTCTGTTAGTCACAACAGATATAAGAAATCTACATAGTTGACTGGCCAGTTTACAGTTTATGTGGGTCAATTATCTCAACAATTTTTGTCTGTTGACTAAAAATACTAGGGGATGGGGGCTGGGGGGAACCACCATATATATGTTCAGATTGGATCTGACTTGATTGATTGCACTCTGCAATCACATAATAGGCTCCCAAATACACATTTTACATCTCCTTTCAAGTAACTGCAAAGTTACTATTTTTATTACATGTCCTTACTGATCTAGTGTGAAAAAATGCATTGCCTTCTCTACTGGAACATAAATTGTGACAGCAGTTAATTGCTCACAGAGCACTAATGGATTACATATGCAATTGACATCTTATGATTACTTGACATGTTAGGGAGTTTTGTACCTTGTTTTAAAGACTAATTTTCATAAGGGTCTTCATGTAATAATGAAACATTAAACTGTTTCAGCAAATATTAATACTGTGTTTCATTCCTTTATTTGTGGAACTGAACTGAAGGAAGGGAATGAAGGGATTTATGGGTATTCAAATGCTTCACTCCACACAGGAAATCAAGAGATGAACTATATCTCCCTAGTTTTTTCTTAACCATAGCAAGTAGGAGCCTTATGTGAAGGAAGAGGAAAGTGTTTTAATAGCTACAGGTCTTCTTAAAGAATTACTGATTAATGGCATTGTCTGTTGATTATTCTTTGACTTTGCAGCATATTCTGGTATTGGAACTGCTGAAAACTACTGTTGAAAGTCTCCATTGAAATAAATGCTACTGATTCATTTTTCTCAAAGAGATTGATTCTCACAGTGAACAATTCATGATCTTGGCTCTTTTTTGTAATTTTTCTGGAAATGTAAAATGGCCTCTTCTAAAATTTGGATAAAGAAAAACTGGTATATATAGGAAAGAATGTATTCATTTTTCACTGTGTGCTTGCCTTTGTCTTGAGTGATTTTTGGATTTCATTTCAAGTATTTCAGGACCAGGGACAGTAGCTACAGTGGGTGCTGCTTCCCACTGTGGGATCCTGAGAGCTGGTTTCCACTTTCTTTCTTTTCTGCTCCTTTTTAATATATGTTTATTTTTTAAAAATACATTTTGGTGTCTAATCCAATCATCCTCCTGCCTACTATCAGAATATTCCAATAAATAACAAAATGCATCTTGGCAATCTCAGATCAGATTGAGGATTCAGAAATTGAGATAGGAATTTATGGGATCAGGTGGTTTAAAGAGTTCAGAACACTGGTAAATGGACCCAGCCAAGCGTAAGGAATCCCATGATATACAAAGCCAGGGACATACCTAGTAAAACTAAGATCAAGAATTATACTATTTTTTTATAGTGGTGAAGTTTCTTTGCTTGTTTCTAATTAATTTTTGAGTACAGTTGTGCCATGGAGTTTGCTCTGAACACCATTTCTAGAATGTCCTCTGGTACACAACATTTTGCAGGAAACAAATCTTACACACTTGTCTCACAATCCTTCCTGTCTCACAGTCCTTTTTCCCTTGATATCTGGCATTTTTATCCCAGGGCCTTTTATTCAGCTTTCACTGTGTTGTTTGTAATTTACTCTGCTTCAATTGTAATCTGGAATAGCTTCCTATGTGTCTTTAAATACTGATGTAGACTTTTGAATTTGCATTCCCATCTTATTAACTTCTGTTCCATCAACTTCAGGAAGACTTCAGCCTTCAGATGACACAGAATGTGTGTTTCATTAATACTATTTGTTGAGAAACAGGAGACCTCCAAATAAAGTAGTTGCTCTTGTTGGTTTTGTTGCTTACAGTTCATGGACTTAGGTAAATTATCTTATTAATACTAGCAAAACAATAACTGTTTCTAGCATTGTTGCCCAGGTAGATATTTATATAAAGTTGAAAAGCATTGTGAAAACCCTTTGCTTTGAATTGAACCATCATCATGATTTGAAAATATATCCTTGTTCTTGCATGTGCATAAAAAATCAGTTGAGCAGCTGTTATCGAAGAATTTATTTTTCACAGAATCCTGATTATTCTGAATAGTTTAGCAGTAGATGACTGCAGATCCAAAGTTGAACTAAAATACTTCCTTTTTACCAACTTTCCTGTCAGACTGTTCCTCCTCGAGCTGGAGTTATCAGTGCCCCACAAAGCCATGTCCGTCCCTCAGGGGCAAGACCAGCATCTGAGACTCAGACCAAGCCAACTGAACCACCAAGGGGTAAGTTTTCCTTACAAGTTAAACATAAATGTCACTATTCAGTCAGGCACTACAGTCCATGGTATGAGTGCTTTGTTTTCAACAGATGTCTCCACTTTTCACATGGAATTAAGATTCTTGGATTCTTGGATCTAATTGCATTTGGCAGTTTGTGTTAAGCATCCACAAGTATTGTGTTTTTAGATGCTAATCTCAAGATCACATGAGCTCTTGACCCATAGATTTCATGGTATTAGAGAAACTGCGCAAAGATTGCAGTGTTTGGTCTGAGCACACTGGTGTGTCCCATTCTGGTTATTGATCACCAGAACTCGATGCATTGGTACTTCTGTAATCGTGAGATTTGGAATAGCATTTATGTCTGACCCTCAGAGCAACTTCCTAAATTTACTGTTTAAAAATCCCTTTATCTTTGTATATATAATATACATTTTATAACAGTGACTTCCAAAATACTTTTCAATATAACTGAAGTACATTTTGGAGTGACATGGTTTGTGTTTTGTGTAAAATCACAGTATGATTTGTGTTGGAAGGGACCTTGGAGATAATTTCATTCCAAGCCCTGCCCATGGGCAAGGCCACCTTCCACCAGGCCCCATCCAGCCTGGCCTTGACACTTCCAGGGATCCAGAGGGAGGCACAGCTTCTCTGGGAATCCTGTGCCAGGGCCTTCCCACCCTCAGAGGAAAGAATTCCTGATATCCCATCTAATCCTGCCCTCTGTCAGCTTAAACTTAAGTAACAATTTTTAATGGAGATCTGCTGAGTTTTTGATGATTTCCATCCCATTGCCATGAACACCTGCTGTTCTTACAGCCCCTTCTCTGTAGTTCTCTCTGGTGCTTCCCCATCCTGCCATCCCTAAGATTTGGTACAATTCTTTACCGTGAAGATCATGGCAAATGTACTTCCAGGCTCACCATTGCTTCCTGAACCACTGAAGCCTCAGGCTGCTGGACCTGCTCAGCCCAGCACTCCTGTGCTAAGGATGCAGGAGCCCCTGATCCCTGTGGCATTGCATCCATGTCAGGCAAGTGCCCCGCAAAGCCTGGAGCCCCCCCAGCCACCGCCTCGTAGCCGCTCATCTCACAGTTTGCCTTCTGAACCTGCTCCCTCCCAGCAGCAAGTAAGTAAAAAAACCCTCTAGGTACCTTCTTTCACTATGTAAATTAACACAGCTTGTACTAGATGCTTCAGGCTTTTGAGGAACTCTTAAAGCAAGCACAGAAACAAAAATAAGGGTCAAAAGATTGGATTCAATGGTGATGGGGCTCTAGGGGAATAATAACTGCTTTTGTATTGTCCATGAATAACTAACATCTTAGATACTAAACATTGAATTTAGCATTTCTTATAATGTCCTTACAATGAATGGACAGCTCAGTCTTAAAATCTGTTGCCGTTTGGCAACTTTGTATGGAAAGCCACTCAATGTAAGAAATCAGATTTGATAATGATTATGTGCATGACAAGCTGTATAGTAAGTAGCTAGCACAGGTTTTAAATAGTTATTGCATGATGTGGTGCTTTATGTTGGTGATCATTCATTAAAGGGACATGATATTGGTAAATAAGTTAATAGATTAAATTAATATATTAATAAATACTTAAGAGAAATAGAATTCTCCCCATTTCGCAGTGTCAGTTAAAATACAGAAACCTATCCATGTAATTTGGAATTTTCATACAGTAACATTAACATTCTGTTCTCTGGGATCTTTTAGACTGTTATGATAAAAAAATACCAACCTTTTCTAGGAAAAGCCACAGTTCCTTACTACTGCTTAAAAATGCAGAAGCAGGTTTTCAGTGCTGCTTAGGTTTTTTTCTTATGCCTGTATCTGAAGCCCTTTTTTGCTACAGTAGTTAATACCTATTTTTTACCACAGTGAAGCAGCCAAATTCAGTCTTCAGGGAGCTGATTTTTGATATCAACTGAAAAAATCTTGGAATGCTTTTCCTTTCTTTCTCCTGAACCTCTTTCTTTGCCTGTGAACTGCCTTTCATTTTGGAAACTTAGACCAAATAGTACAGTTTTCTGAGGAATGGTCTTTAAAGAAGTACAAGGTCTTTTGAGAGGTAGTGAATTCCAAGCCCATCCTTCTATGCAAATCTTGATTATGATATTGAAGAAACAAAATCTGTTCTTATAAAAATAATCATTCACACAGTACAGTGAATATTCAGGACTCTATGCAACCCATACATTGAAAAAGATAATTAGTTATTGTAAATAGATCTTCTTTATTGTAAAGAAGGGAGATTCTAGAGTTCCACAGAATGAGAGGCATTATGGTTTTTTTCAGCTTGCAAAACTATTACTATAGATGAGGGATAATACCGACATAGTTCCCAGAATGAGAGCTTATGGGGCTTTTCATGTTAATAGATGACTAGAATTAGACCATCCATGCTCAGATTCTTATAATTTGTCTCCAAAAAGTAGCACAGTCAGCTGCACAATGGGTGTCTGTATGGAAATATCATTAGAATGGACTTGAGTTGTCTTTTTTATGACTCTTAATGGTCGTGCTTACAGTAGAAGACAACAGAAATTGAAAATTTAGTGTAGTGTGTGGTAAATACTTGTGGTTTGTATTCACAGCTCAAAAAAAAAGGCTTTGTGAAAACTTCTGAAAATATTTTTAAGAGGAGGTTGCTTTGTTACTTGGATTTTCTTCCTAATTTTCCTTCCTCTGATATCTGTTTCTCTTTCACAAGCAGGAGCAACCATCAGGGTAACAGGTATCTAATTATTTACCAATCTTGTATGTGGTCTCCTTCTTTTTGAGCAGAAGAGATGTATGAATGTTGTTTTCATACATCTGTGGTCCCATCCCTGTTAAAAACCACCTGTTGGCATTCATGGATTGACTGTGATACCATAGTTTGCTTTTTCCTTTCATAGTGCATTTTAAAATGAGACTAATTTTATCAGGCTCAGAGCAACTATTTTGCACCATCATCTTTTTATGAAACAATTGGACCCTCGCCTATATTGCTTAGTCACTGGTGAGCCACCTGCTCTCAGTCTGTTTGGGGAAAAAAAGATCAGTGTTGGCAATAAATGTTCTCTTTGATGCAAATAAATCATGATGCTATTGCACTGACAAATTATTTTTCAAAATAAACACCATATATCACGTTTCTCAAGGAATAGAGAACTTACTGTGACCCAAAGTAAAACAAACCGTTACAATTTTAAAAACATTTGGTTCCAGAATTACTCAAAGCAAGTTTTTACTTAGAATAAGGAGCAATTTGGATTCATAGTTTCTTTGGGATCTTGTACTTTCACATGACCACAGGATTTAACCAGCTGTTGCCAGGCTGCATTTGATTTCTATTCCTTCTACAGTTAAATTTTTCACATTTTTCCCTAAGTTAATGAATGCCTTTGTTTTAATATTATTCTGCAAGAAACTTCAACTATAGACAGTCAATTCAATTGGTATATTAAATTTATCTATTAAAATCATAAAATATTTTTGTGACATTTGAACTCTTAGAAGCGCTTTTTACTTAAGCTTAACTCATTTGACAAGGGGAAGCTCCAAACTCTGTTCTGTCAGTGTGCATACTGTACAAGCTGGACAGCTTGTACAAGGTAAAAACTACCTTGCACTGTTACTTGAAGCAGTGTATAAAACCAGGAATATTTTGGTTTTAAAAGCTGAGAAATTCTGTGGAGAAAACAGTCTTCTCCAAGGATAACTTGTTATTTTAATTATGAAACTGTGATTGTCCCTTTTCATGCCAGGAAGTACTGGAGATGCTTACAGATGCTTGTCTGCATAGAAACGTCTGACTGCATATACTAATAACACTAATGTTTGCTTTCATTATGGTGCTTTAATACTGCTTGTAACATCAGTACCACAAACTCCCAAACAATGTAACCTGGAGCTCTTAATTTCACAGTTGTGCAGGGCTATCCCTTGCTTCGAATACAGTTGTATTTCCCAAACATTTTCTTGTCCAAAGTTCATTTAGTGTTTTTTGCTGGGACTGGCATTTACAGGAAGTAGGTTCCAGCAGCATTAACCACCATGGCGGGGGGAGTGTTGTTTAACAACTTACAGGCTTTTCTTTAGACAGGGGGTTCAGGCTGTTGTTTCCATTCTAGTTGAAACAAAACTGGGTTGAAGTTTCAGCTGAGGAGTGAGAAGGAGGGCAGTAGGAATAACCTGGAACCAGCTGCATGATTCCTGAGCATGTTGTTCTCTTTGCAGCTGAATCCCAACGTGACATATGGCACTAACCCTGAACCCCAGCTCAGCAGTGACCTGTCATTTCAGCTGCTCGTGTCCAAGTTGCAGACATCTGTCCGAACATCACCCGATCCAACCTTAAACCAAAAGGAGTTTATACAGTTGCCTTCAGCAAGGCAAAGAAATGCAGATAATTCGAATACTGTCAATTGCCTGTTAGCAATGCCTCCTATTCCAACCTTTCACTCATCCCAGGAACATCAGCACAGCTCTCCAAATCCATTTATTACTGGGCTGAACTGCTCAAATCCATTCATTGAAAGAACTCCTAATGCTGGGAACCCATTTAGGACGGAAACACAGGAGTCCAGGATAACCTCACAGGTATTGGTGGGACCTGCTGCTTCCCAGCCATTCCCTCCTCTGCGTCCTACCAGCTGTAAAACAAGCAAGCCTCTATTTCCTGTGGATGCAGCTGAAAATATGTTTTGCTCGCGAAGTAGATCTCTCAAGGTAGAAAACGTACAGCTCAAAGGGTGGGTGACGTTTGATGAGGATGAGAACTTTAACACGAAGCTAAAGCCATCTGCCAGTGTTTTGGATTTTAACCAACTCGGCTCCGGGAAATCAGCTGGATGCCCAGGTTTGCTGGGAACTGAACAAAAGACTTTCCTTTGTTTAGATTTGAACTTTGACAGTGACTGGAATAAAAGTTCTACTGATTGCTTCTGTACAATGCCATCAAGAAAGCCACCTGCACCCCCTGTGCCATCCAGAGCAACCAGCAACAGGTCCCCTGCAGATCCCTTCCCCTCCCCAGTGCCCAAGGTGTTACCAGCTCATGATTTTACAGAAAGATAGATGGTCAGAGATAAAGAAGGTTATATTTGTTGCTACATTTATCCAGTAGAATAATTGGGCATTTGAGATTATTCTGTATACAATAATTGTTAAATGCACTGAAACTTAATTCTGCTCATAAACAGCCACTTCAGCTTGTGTATAAATTTTGAATATGTATATCTGGTAGAGCACAAAAATGATCTGAAGTTTATTAAAGTCTTGATGTAATAGTATTTGAATAGACAAAAAGAGAAGAAGGGTGAGCTACTGTCTCACTAAAACCTATCAATCCTGGACACAGATTTTGCTTAGGGAGCTCTTTCATTTCTGTTCTCCTTTGTGGAATTTCACAAGATGAGGCTCCCTGCTGGTAGCCTCCCCCCTCCCTTTTGACTGTTTTGTTAGTTGATATTTATACGTATTTACCAAAGAGCTGCCAAAGATTATGGAGATTTGAATGTTGACAAGTATTGTTTAGAAGCTGTTTAATTTATAACAGAGGCTATGGGTATTTGTAAGGCTTATATTTGAATTCAAGACACAACATAAATAGTTTACTTTCAAAATAGAAACAAAACTTTGCATATTAATACATTCAGTTAATCTCCTGTGTCAGTACATTTCAGTTATTAAATCCTATTGTGACATACACTCACTAGCAGTAATTCAGAATAATTGTTCCATATCATCCATTTATTCATTACTATTTTAACTATACTTCTTTTTTTTTTTTCCACAAATTGGAAACAGTTGATACAGCAAGCTTTTCCTCAACCTCTGGAAAAAAGTCCCCTTGGCTTTTGAGATACAAAGCAGTATTTACCAGTTGCAGACCATGTAGTCTGGCAGCCAGAGGGTGAAACAACACACTTGGATTATATTTAGAGTAGTGAAATATCCCAGGGCAGCACGCTCTTTAAATCCACAGATGCTCTCACAACATGCTCCATTAAATAATCCACTATTCCTTCGGACAGCCCCAGGTTAGCCACGAGCTGCAGCCACCTATAGGAGTGATAGTGAGTTTTCTGTTGCGCTTTTTTCTGTTCAGGTCATTCAAGTTGTACATCTGGACAGCAGTGGTACTACTTGTGCTTCAGTGTGTGAGTTACCTCTTTTTACGCTGTTGCTGCAAACATCTGTGTGGTTGATGTTTTGGTATAGTCTTACATTAGCAAACCAAATTCAGGGGGGAACTTTTGTTAGTGGGAGTCATGTGATAAGTATGTTGTCGAATATTTAATTGCAGTGATTAAAAACTATCTGTCTGAACTGTACCTGGTGTGTGGCTTCTCTGCACTTCACAGGACTGTGGGGACCACAGGGAATGCTCCAAAATTTCAGGGTCTATATATATATATGTATATATGTGAGCTGTAGTAGGGCCCTGCCATGTGTTGACAGGAGCAATGAGCAACAGCAGAGGCTCTGAAAACACGGAGGATGGAGGTGAGACCCACTCCTCACGTGTCCCTGGACTCCCCATGTTCCCTGTCCTGGTGTTCCTGCTCACCTGCCCATGGTTGTAACCCCCTCTGTGCCCCCGTGTTACCAAATTGTCAGGATTAATAAAACCCTCTACAACAGTCTTTTTAGTGTCAGTTAGGTGTTCCTTATTCTTGGCTAGGGGCTGTGTGGCTGACAAAATTCCAGCCTCCACACAGACACTGATACACAAATTTTTCACTTATTTATACATTTTTAGGAAACAAAGACATTAACATTCATCGGTTCTAAATTACATCATTACCGTTAATTAATTAGTATTCTGTCATTTATTGGTTATTGATTTCTCACTTCTTATGCTAATTAGTCCATATTTCTAATCTTGTTAAATCTTTCCCTTTAGTAGGGAATTTCCAGTGCATATACTGAGTTTTTATCTGGTATTTTCTGCATAGTGTCCTTTTGATCCATAAATTCTCCATTCTACATGTCCAACCTCCCCAATCCCTCTTTCTCTTCCGGGCTTTGTTTATTGGACATATCAGAGTTAGTTCATCAAAACTGAATGTTTCAGGACTTTTCCCAAGCTGTCCCCACAGAAGTAGCTTGTAACAACTTTGCTAAATACTGGCTGAGAGTAATTTAAGAATAGTCCACTGTTTATAACTAATATACATATAGGCGATGATTAATTAGAACAATCAATTTAAAAGGTAATTAAACTCCTTACCTGCAATTAGTAAGACATTCTGTGGTTTCCGACACTGGGCAGGGCGCGCGGGCCCTTTAAGCGGCTCCGTGCTCTCACGGGTACCCGGAAGTGGAAGCGGTGGCGGCACCGGCGCAGGCGCCGTTGCAGCGGGACTGGAGCGTCCCGGCGGCTCCCGAAGGATCCCGGTGCTACCGGCGGAGGCGGCAGCGGCCCCCCCCCCCTCCCCCGCGCTCTCAGGGCCTCCCGAAGCGGCGGGCGCGGCCAGTCCCCGCGCTCCCTCCCTGCCGTCGGTATCCAGGAACTCCGCTCCGTTGCTGAGGGGCCGCCCCGGCCCGGCCATGGTGCGGCTGCACGTCAAGCGCGGCGGCGAGAGCCAGTTTCTGCTGGAGGCGCCGGGCAGCGCCCGCCTGGCCGAGCTGGCGCCGCTCGCCGCCCGCATCCACAATGGGCGGCTGAAGGTGCAGCGCCTGTGCTCAGGTACCGCTTGGGGCCGCGGGGGGCGGGAACGGCTCCCGGCGACCGCCCGGGCAGCGGGAACACGCTGCCTCAGCTCTTCACGGGGTTGTGTGCGAATTCCAGCCTTTGGTGTTTAGTGAGGGCACCACAAAGCGCTGGAAACTCCGGCTGCGTGTGCCGGTGGTGGCTGCTTACATCAGGGAATCGCGGAATGGTTTGGTTTGGGAGGGACCTCAAAGCTTTCGCAGTCCCACCCCCTGCTGTGGGCAGGAACACCTTCCGCTAGACCAGGTTGCTCCAAGCCCTGTCCAACCTGTCCTTCGACACTTCCAGAGTTCTAGGATCAGCCATAACTTCTCTAGGCAACCTGTGCCAAGGCCTCAGCACTCTCACAGGGAAACTTCCTCTCAGTGTCCCATATAACCCTGCTCTGTTGCAGTTGGAAGACGTTCCCCCTTGTCCTGTTACCCTAGGCCCTTTTCCAAAGTCCTCCTGTGGAGGGCACTGTGAAGTGCTCCCTCGGGACCAGCAGTGCCCCAAAGTGTGTGTGAGGTTATACTGGCTACCACCAGCATCTCCTGCCATGCAATGACGTCAGTGACATGTCTGAATTAATGCCTAGTTCACTTGTGAGGCTGCTTTAAAAAACATGTCCTGCCCTACCATGGGGCAGCCAGAGCAGAGATTCCTATCAGGTAAGCCTGACCTGAGGGTGCAGCCCACCCACACCTGCTGTGCAACAGCCACAGTATTTGTGGGGTGTCTGAGGCCATACTGACACTGCTCTGAAATCTAAAAAATCTGACCAGGGAAATACCAAAAAGAAAAGGCTTATGGCCACTCAGTACCGTGAGGGTTTGTATCCCTGCACATGTAATTTGTTACATTGTTTTATGGCTATGTAAGATGTATAAATTTCAACATAATTACACCATCCATATCTATATATGTGTTTTTATATCCCTTATTCTTTATTCCCTATGTTTACCTGCTTAGAAACAAAAAGCTAGGGGCAACTTTTGGGTGCATGTACGTCATGTGAAAGGCTTTTGTAAATGGACTATAGTAACAGAGACTTTTAATCTTGTTCTCTAAACACTCTGAAGAGATGGTGGAGTTGGCAGAGCATGGTATTTCCTTACCTTACAATATGCAAGGACTGACAGATGAGCAGATTGAAGAGCTGAAGTTAAAGGATGAATGGGCAGAGAAGTGTGTCCCAAGCGGTGGAAGCATCTTCAGGAAGGATGAAATGGGCCGAAGAAATGGATTTGGTAAGTCATATATCTGTGCTTGTTTCTTTCCCTTCAGACACAGCCAATCCAAGGAGCAACAAATCCCTAGTTCTGGAATGAGGTAGTCAAACTATAAGTTCCACACACAGGAATTCTGTCTTGGGTTAGAATCTGGGGTAATGCCGATTAACAAACCTAAAGAGCAGTATTTCTCTTCAGCACATAAACAATCACCAGGAGCAAGTTTGACTTGCTTAGTTACAGTTTAGTTTACTCACCCCATTTGTAAATGTACACTTGAGAACTGGGTTTCCCTGGGGACTCTAAGATACATTAATAGGTTATTTTTCTAATATTTCTCCTTTTTTCTCATCGACGCGGATTCAGATTCACCAAGCATGTTTTTGTAAGTGGGAGGACAGCCTTGTGATATTGACAAAGTTAGAAAATTGAACAGTGTGTATATGTAAGCCAAACCAAGTGCCATCAAATGATGCACGCAAGTGGAACATAAGCTGGGAATGAATGTGCTTTAGCTGGATTTTTGTTTTTGAGGACAGGCTTTTTATAGCAGCTGAAATAGATAACTGTGATAAGAAATGTACAGTGTATTTGTCAAACTGTCTTCGTTGTTAGATTGAGATTTTAATTAGAAAAGACAAATCAGAAAGCTGCAAGCTGTTATGCCCAGTTAAAGCATGTCTGCCAGTACATCCCACAATAGTCCAGTAGGGAAAGAGACTTGGTTTGTTGTGGAGGGTGTGGGATTGTGGTTTTTGCTTTCTGCTGAGGACCTTTGTCCCAAATGAAGTTCCAGATCATAGAATCATGGAATTACAGAATAGTTTGGGTTGGAAAGGACCTTAAAGCTCATGGACTTCCACTCCCCTGCCATGGGCAAGGACACCTTCTGCTGAACCACATTGCTCCAAGCCCTGTCCAGCCCCATTTCCAGCGATGGGGCAAATACCAGTCGCATGTCACATGGGAAAAGTAAGTTTGTTTGTCCCATGAAAAATACTGCTTATTTCTTAAGTTAGTAAGAAATATAGGAATGTACTATATAACTCCTGCTTTATGATATAATACTGTTTCATTGCTCACAGTGGAGTCTGGTCAGGATATGGGTTTGGTTTCTTAACAGTAAGCATAGACTATGAGATATATTTCTTACTTTTAGCTCCAAATGAAAAAATGCAGCAAGTTATAAAGAAGACAATAGAAGAAGCCAAGGCATTAATCTCTAAGGTAAGTTTCCTCAAGTGATGTGTGAGGGCGTTCCTAGTAAGTGCTGTGGAGTTGGACATCTTAAATACAATCAGACTTTTTTTTGTTTAAGGGCTGAGAGTTCTTGAGAAATGCCATGAAGTGGTATGAATAGTCTAAAAAAACCTGACATTTTGGTTAATGTTTCTCTTTAAGGTTTTTGTCAAGTGGTTCAACAGGTTAAGGAATCAGATACTAAACTCCAAGGGAATGCTGGCAGCCAAGCCAGCAATGTGGAATCATTAAATCACATTCAGTTTTATCCTTGCAGTTTGCTACTGATGTGTTCTTTGGGTGAATCATTGTCGTGCTTTCTGGTGAAAAATTAACTGCATTCTGTGCTATTCTTGGAGTTAATGAAGTAATTTGTATTTTATATGTAATTAATTGAAAAATGTGTTCTAATCTCTTAGATTATCACAGAATCACAGATGGTTTGGTTTGGAAGGGACCTTAAAGCTCATCCAGTCCCACCCCACTGCTATGGGTAGGAATACCTTCCACTAGACCCAGCCTGGTCTTGAACACTTCCAGGGATGGGGCAGGTGTTAGGTCTTGGTTTGACAAGCACTTGCACAGGCCTGCTGAGTGTGTGTATTCAAAGACAAGCACAAGGATTGCCCTGATGGAACCGTGCTCTCAGGCATTCAGATTCACATTGCCAAATATGTCGGTGCTCTGTGTTGTGTTTCAGCTTTTGTGTGACTTTGAAACACAAATTTACTAATATTTATGAATGGAGTTAAGGATGGTTTGGAAAGTGGTTTGTTTGGTTTGCCACTTTATAATGATTAAAAAAAAGAAGAAAAATGCCCATGTATTCGAGGTTGTACTGGCCAGTTAATCAGATCAAGAACGTACACGAGGAGGCAACATTCCCTTACCCTAGAATTTAAGAAACTTAAATCTGCAGGGAAGACCTTTATTTCTTTTCTTCCAGATGTGTTATGTTTCTCCTTTATCCTTACAGTAGGGTTTGGAATGATCTCAAGTACTTGGTCTTACAGTTCTCTGCATGAGCTGTTCAGTTTGCCAAGCTTTACACTTCTGCCTGCATGTGCTCTATTTTTTCCCAAGTTTTAAGCCCCTTCTCCATCCCTCAAATTCCAATCCCAGTTGAATTTTGCTGGCTTGAATCATGTTCATGAATCACATGTGCTTGGAGCCAAAGCACCCCTGTCTGGTATTTGTGGCCATATGTGTCCTGTTTTGAGTCCTGTGTTCCACAGGCAGCTTTCTCCTGCACAGTTTAGTGAAGATCTCAGTTTTTTGTTCTCTCCCCCACCCCATGTAGGCAGGCTAAACAGAAGGGCCAAAGATGAGAGACGTACTCCCAAGTCAGTATTCCAATAAGAAAATTTGCACTCCTAATATCTTTGTGCAGCCCGTTAGCTCTGCTCAGCTATCCCATCACTTAACCTTTGAATTGGCCACAAAGCTGCCTTTCTGCAGGTTTGTATTGTCAACAATCCCTGTCTGTATTTCAGAGACAGGTTCAGGCCAATGTGTACGTTAATATGGAGACGGTGAAAGATGCCTTGGAGCAGCTCCGAGGGGCTGTCATGATTGTGTATCCAATGGGATTGCCTCCACATGATCCAATTAGGATGGAGTTCGAAGATAAAGAAGACTTGTCGGGAACTCATGTATGTATGTATTCCCATTATATGTAGTCCTGGGTTAAACATGGGATATGCTGTTCGTTGTCTTATCAGTGAAAGTTGTTTTCACCTCCAAGAGGGAGAATTTGTTGCCCAAGGTGTTTATATTAGGTCAAGTTTGAATGCAATATACATAAAAATAGCATAGGTGAGTATGAGGAGAAAGACATAGAAGTAGAGTGTAAAATTACACTTCATTTAGGAATTCCAGAAAGATTTTTTTTCCTGAAAAAAATCTGGTTTTGAAAAAAAAAAAAAAGCAAGAAACAACACTCTCCAACTCTTCACCTTGTTTATTTTGTTACAGGCTGGAACTGAAGTTATAAAAGAATCAGAAGCACAGTTGTGGTGGGCAGGAAAGCAGTTAGAAGAAACAAAGTTGATCTCTGACTATGTAGGCAAAAATGAGAAAACAACCATCATTGTCAAGATCCAGAAAGTGAGTACTGCTAGGAGATTTCTCTACGAGTTCCACACCCTTGATTGTCTGTTCTCTGTGGAGGAGAACTATCCATAGGAGTATAAAATGGATTAGATTAGTTCCAGTTTGAGCATCTTAAAACCATGCATCTATTTTAAGGTTTGAATGGATTGTACTCTGAGTTTTTCTTCAGTAATTCCTTAGCCTATCAGTTACATACTGTAGTTGCTGTTTCTTGCTCCATAGTATTTTTGTGAAGTACAACAAAGAGGTATTTAAAGAATAGAGGAAATACAAAATGGGAAGTTTTATGTCAAATCTTGTCACCTGCAGTGGGTTCTGTGGTGCATCACTGAGAGAGATAAGTCAGGTGATTTATGTGTTTGTCACTTAGAAGATCAAATTTGCTTTCTCTTTCCTCAGGGTCACTGGGAAATGGTATAGCATCTCAAGAGCCACTGAAGTGTAGGCTCCCAGGAATGCTGTCTGTTTAATTAGTTGAGGGACTTACTCAAAGAGCAAGAGCAGTACAGGGGTTCCTCTCTGTCTAAACTGACTCAGGCCCTGTTTGTTCTCGAGAGCATCCACCATCTCCATGCAAGATGCTGTGTTTGCAGTTTTTGACAGCACGTGTTTTCTGCTTTGTCCATCATTTCTTCCAGGGGCATAGTTGCCTGGATAAGAAATTTCCTTTTATTTGTAGTGGTTTGTAACTTCCTTGCTTCCCTGCTTTACTGACTCCTCTGCCATCTTGTGTCTGTATTAGTAGGGGAGCTAAAGATACGGGCCCATCCTGAGATATCTAGAGTGACCTTAAAACATATTTATTATATCTTTTAAAGTGGAAATTTATGTAAAATAGACTTAATCCTGTTTGCATCTTCCATTGATGTCCACAGAATTGACAGCATGATTCAGATACAGAGATGAAAATATAAAGCTCGCTTGAAAAAATAACCCTCACTTCCCTGTGAGGGTGGCGAGGCACAGGTTGCCCATCCTTGGAAGTGTCCAAGGCCAGCTTGGATAGGGCTTGGAGCAACCTGGTCTAGTGGAAAGTGTCCCTGTCCAGGGCAGGGGATGGGAATTAAATGATCTTCAAGGTCCCTTCCAACCTAAACATTCTGTGAGTTTATGAATGCAGTCACAGTTTCTCAGCATTTAGTTTCCTGTCCAGAGGGACCTTGTTAAATCTGAGCAATCCAGTTGTCTGAAGAAGGGTTTTGGATGTCTTTGTGTGAGCAGCTTCGCCTTTGTATCACAAATGCCATCAGCAACATTTACAATTTCCCTTCCAGAAAGGACAAGGAGCTCCAGGGCGGGAGCCTGTGATCAGCCATGAAGAGCAAAAAGAGATGATGCTGTACTACTACAGGAAGCAGGAGGAGCTGAAGGTAAGTGTTCATTTGGTGCCCAAGAGCTGGGCTGCTCTGACAGAGCTCAGGCTGAGTCCTTCACTGCCTCCCCCCATCTCTGCCACAGAAACTGGAGGAGGAGGACGACGACTCGTTTATAAATGCTGAGTGGGCAGACAACCATGCTCTGAAAAGGCAATTTCATGGTGTAAAAGACATCAAATGGGGTCCAAGGTGAAGCTCTGCAAACCCCTGCTTAAGCTGCTCAGTTGATTCTCTTGTTTGAAGCAAGTTGTTGTGTTGTGTGTGGTAGATTCTTCTGATAGCAGCTGAAATTGTCACTTCTGTGACCTTAGGTGTTCAATAAATGTTCATATTTCTCTGTGACTGCAGCAGCACTTTCCTCTGCAAAGAAATGAAACAAATTCTCTTGACATTTGGTATTTTATTAGAAACTTGTAATTTGGATATGGAAATGTCAATCTGTTTCATAGATAAGAGATGTAGTAAATATGCACTGGAATGTTTGGTGTTGCTCAGAGTGGTCTTTTTACTCTCTTCTCAATCTTGCATTACTATTAGATGGTGTGCTCTGGAGAAGGTAATTTATTTTATAGGAAATCAGTTTCCCCTGACTAATCCAGGGAGAATTAAGTGTTTTTATGTGCTTGTTCACATTTCAACATAGCTATTTCCAAACATTTTGAAATGAGTTAACCTCTTACTAATTGTTTAAAGGAAGTGTTTTTATATAAACATTAGTAACATCCTCATGGAATGCTTCATTTTCGTTCTTTGGGTTTAGTTTTTCTTGCTGATATATAGAGGTTGACAGTAATTTGTATACAAAAATAAGTATCATTTGCAGATAGACTGGGTAAACCCAAGTTTAATAGGACCAGATCTTTTAGGAGGGAAATAAAAAAATCATAATTTTCTGTATTATGCATGGTTGAAGAGACACTGATCAAGTTAAAAGTCAAGTGTTTGCTGAACTCACAGCTTGAAGATTGGATGCGGAAAAGATAATGAATGCCATTCAGTGAACTATTAATGGTGGTTTTACTTCAATCACTGATTATTTTTTTATTTTCAGGGAAGTTTGGTGTCTGGTAGTTTTTCTTGAATCTCAACTTCACAGTAACATGACTTTTTACAGAAAGAAAAATCAGCATTTCTGAGTTGAAGAACTTCAGATATTTTAAATTTAAATTATTTAGAATTATTTCACATGGCAAAAAAGCTTTTTGAAAAAACACTTTGTTCTTCCACTTCCTAAGAGGAAAATCAGTGTCCCGGACCTTGTAATATTCTCATTTCCTCTCTGAAAGCCAGGGAAAAGCAGGCATAGGAAATACTTAACACAGATTCTGCGCCCCTTTGACTGCTGTTCTCTGCTGTAATTAGGGCTGGTTTTCTCTTTAGGTGAGCAAACTTTCCATAGCATTGTTCCTTTTTGGAGTTCTCACAACAGTGTTTGTGGAGCTGCTGGATTCATTTATTGTGGCTGAAATGGAATGAACTCACTTGAAAATGAATAAAGAGTACCAGAACCCAGGAAAGCCTATGGGTATTTAACTGTCCAAGGAGACTAATGAGATAGAAACACCACTCATAGGTTTGCAACTTTGCAAAAGCATTTTGTCTTTCTTGTAAACCACTTATTTTTAGAAGTTTGAGAGTAGTCTTGCCCTTCCAAGGAGAAAATCCATGCTCTCTCAAAGGAGACACACAGCAGAACATTACTAAAATTTTTGTTTTGTGGCCATATCACCATCCTGATGAATGGAAATCGTTTCCACACCTGGTCTCGTTCCTTTTCTCCTTTTCATGGTTTTGATTTCCCACATTACTCCATTCTGTGCCTCACCCAGGATTTGGAAGGATTATTTATTGCTTCCTGCAACCTCACCCAGCATTCCTGGCAACAGACTTGAGGCTAATGGGGAGTTCAAACAGCCGCACCAGCATTGGATGTTGCCTTCCAGCAAGTTCAGATCTTGATGCTGGATCATATAATTTCCAGATGTGTGTCATGCCCACAGCTGTGTGTGGGGCACAAAGCAGCTAGTCCAAACAACTTGCTATCTTTCCTTTGCAGTACTTTCTCCTTAGGCTGCTCTTCTGAGAAATTGCAGGGATATTCCTGCTGAAACTACATCCCACAGCCAGCCCTGAGTGTCCTTCCAAAAGCATTGCTGCTGCTGCCTCATGGCACCCTCCCTGTGGATACCTCAGCCCTCAGCCTGGAGAGATTCCAGCTATGGCACTTCACCTGCTGGTTTTGTAGGGCTGAGGACAGAGAAGTGCATGCCTCATTAATTTTCTGGTTTGTCTACTGGATACTTTGAGTGTTGTTTCAGAAAGATCTAAATAATTCAATGTCTGTTTATCAGGTTTTTCTGTGTTTATCTTCATTCTGATTCTCAGACTGCTGTGAACAGTGAATATTTGGAAGTGAGGTGAATCACTAATTGACAGCTTTCCCCAATTAGACTTGGAAAGTTTATGCAAGAAGAATAAAATAGCAACTCAAATGCAGAACTATAAATAGTTCAGTCAAAGGCACAAATCCTGAGTGAAGTGTGGCTTCCCAGCCTGTAGCAAAAGCTGCTTCCCCTGCCTGCTGAGTTGCTCCTGGTGCTGGGGTTTGGACAGGGTCTATCACTATGTTTGAGGATGTATTTAAACAGGCATGCATTAGCACTGCACTTTTTTTTTTCCCCTCAGAACACATTCCCAGTGTCTGTGAAATGCTCCATCTTGGGAAGCAGCCGCTTCTCTGGCACCTGCAGGAATTTTCTACTGGCTGCCTGCTGGTGAGTGGTGGCAGGCAGGGAGGAAAGTCAGGAGGGGATCAGGTCATCAGTTAAATAATTATTTCAATGTAAAATGTCTTTTTCCTCCAAGGTTGTAAAAGCAAGGAGGGATTGGGAATAGGGAAAAGTGAAACATTTTGCCCCGAGGAAAGGACTAACTTCTAAGCTGCAGATTGGTTTCTGCTGATCTGCTGCCACTGCAGTTTTCTTACCAGGAGCGAAGACCCTGGTTTCAGCTGGGAATCCCAATGAGGGGTATCAGATGGATGGATGTGTGGATGAAGTGAACAAAGTGGGGAAAGGACCTATGTGCCCAGTGGTAGGAGCAAAGGCATTGGACACAAAGTGAAACACAAGAGGGTCCCTCTGAACATCAGGGAACACTTTGGCTCTGTGGGGGTGGCCAAGCTCTGGCACAGGTTGCCCAGAAAGGTTGTGGAGTCCCATCTTTGGCTGGACCAGGTGTTCTCCAGGTGGCCACCCCTAGGGCATGCTAACTTTATCTTGTCTTGAGTAAAGTGAAGTGAGAAGGAAAGATAACTCCCAGCTTTTGTTAGGATGTCTGCTTATGGGCTGAAACCCCACTGAGGCTTCCCAATAAAAAATGAGGGAAGAAAATGCACAAATTTTAGTGATTATAAACATTAACTGCCAGCCAGATAACATCCAAAAAAGATCAGCTGTCCTGTGGGGCCCAGGCTCTCCAGAAGGGGGTTTCACCAGGACTCAGTTTTGGGGAGCCCATGAGAGCAGGGGCCTCTGGAGCCCCTGCCCTCAGCCTTGCAGGCCAGAGCCCAGCCTGCTCCAGTAAAAAGAAGTGGAACAGGTTTTTTTAATTAGTATGGTTTGTCAGCCAGAGGAATTGTTGGGATGTAGATCAGTCCCTTTGTATGTGACTGGGAAATGGGTGGCACCTGCCCCATGAGTCAGGAGGAGGGAGTCAGATCTGGCCCAGAGCCTCCACAAAGGCAAACTTGCCTTCTTCCACCCTCAGGACCTAGGCATGAGCTTCTCCAGACCTAAACCTATTAATCAATATTGTGCACAGCACAGGCTATGACAACTTCCTACTGAAAAGAGAGCAGTAGACCAGCAGGATTGCAGCCAGGCTCTTGGGCTGTGCCCAGCCTCTCCTGCAGTTTCCCAGTGCTCTGGATGACCTCAACCCTCCGTCCATCTCCTTAGCCTCTCTTCCGTCCTCTGATAGGATGCTAGCTGCTGGTGAGATTTTTCCAGTTGAGCACAGGATTGTGCCTTAGTCATCTGAGCAAGCTCCCTTCCTCCCTTAAAAGTTTTTCCAGGCTTAATTTGACTTTGTATCAGCAGGAAATGACAAGTCATGACGCTGTTTTCTTTCCAAGTGTTTCATACTACGCGCTCTACCTGGGCACATGGTATCTAAGTGGGGAAGCACAGTGAACCCATGAAGTATTACCAGTAGGAAGTGACATTTTTCCTCCTTTTGTTCAGTAAATTCCCTGTGGGCAGCAAAAATATTTGAGACATTTTTAAGACAGGAAGGTAGTTCTGGTTTCAGCTTAGATACATTACTGATTCAATTTTCTCTCCAACCGAAACCAAATCTGACTAGTCTAACAATTTTCAAGTGAAGATTGCAAACTGATAAAAAATCCTGAGAATATGACCTGCATTCAAGTGCTGGCTCAAACCCAGCTTTAGAATCAGAAAAATGAACCCAGTGTTTCCTTTAAGTAAAGTATTCTTAGCGTGTGGCAACTTCCAGAGTCTTTTATGAAAGCAGTAGCCATTTTGAAGCTTGTTCTTCGCAGATTTGCCAGCACAAGTGGCAGCAGGAGTGCATCTTGCGCAGGTCTGTTCTGATGGTTGAATATGTCTGATTAAATATCTTCCACCTTTTTTAATATTCCTAAACATACATTTGGCAGTTACAGTGAAACTGTAAATTACAGTGAAAAGTAATCTGTACCATGAGTTAAAACTGTAGTGTTTTTCACAGAAGGATTTATAGACAGTCAAGGATATGAAACCCTCTTTTTTATTGTATATATTTATTTTATTTTACAAATAATTATATTCACTGATACAAATGTTCCTTCACAGAAGGTACATTAAAAAAAAAGGGGGGGGTAGAGTGTCATCCAAAGTAAGCCATTTATTGTTCATTGATATAAAACGTATTCATATTTCTAGGGGGTGTCATATCTAAACCACTGTTCATCCAAATTTCCTGTATGATCTGCTCTCTGCGCTCAATCCTTTCAGCCAGTTCCGCTGCCTCTGCTGAGTTATAACCTGAGTAAGAAGGTCTGTAAAGTCCGTCTGTCTCATCCTGGGTGTTTGAAAGGGAGGAATCCTCCCCCTCCTCTTCCTCCTCCTCCTCGTGTTCACTGCTCCTGTAGGCTTTGGCACTCTCTGGCACCAGCTGATCCCTCTTCCTGTGCAGTTTCTGGATGTCACTAGGACACAACTTGCAGATCACGAAGGCACACAGTGTGAGGATTAATCCCACACAAATGCTGGACACAAACAGGAGAGCGACTCTTTCAAGGTGATCTGCAGGCAAGAAAGCCAGGGCTTAATCACTGTACAAACTGCCAAGGCTGGTAACAAACCCCCAACAGCCATTCCCACAGTGTTCTATAGCCATAGGCACCCAAACCTCCTGACACTCACAGCCCAACCCTGCCAGCTGTGCCTCTACAAGCTGCTGGGCAAAAGTCTATTCTGGTTATAACACTGTAAAGTAACAACATTACCCCGACCTTTTATGAGCAGTTCAATGCTGTTGTCAACCAGCTACCAGAGCTCTGCACACCTTGTTTGGTCTTTCCAGCCATCCTGCCAAAACAGGCCTTGCCCTCACAAGCAGGGGACATGAGCAGAGTGACCCTGGGCTCTGCAGCATCTCCAGACCAGGCTGAGTAGGGAGCACTTAGTGTTGCTAAATCACAGAACCTGCTTCATCTCTCAGCAGAGACGGCTGGGTTTGGGATGGTTTTTTGCTTTGTTTTGTTACTCCTTGATGATCCATGTATGTATGCAATGCAACATTTCCAAAGATGGATGTCTCCAGTGCTCTCACAGGTCAGGGCCAGGTTTTCAAAACTACTGAACAACCAACAGTCCTCACTGAAAAAGAGAGTTTGAATCCTTCAAGACAAGGGATATTCCCTAAATATCAATTATGCTGGGATTGTCTCATCCACAAGATTGTGATTATATTGTAATAATATCATTACCATAAACATGGGGTTACTTGTTGTAACCTTTGGAGTTGATAACTCCTTTTCCCACAATGCCATGATCTAGTGAACCAAACAATTTCAGCCTCATTTTCCTACCTCTAATGTATGCGAATGTAGCCAAATAGTTAGAGCTAACAATAGTTCCATCTTTCTTTGGAAGTCTTGATTCACTTGGATCAAGGTCGACACCTGTGACAGGAGGAGGTAAAGCAAATTTAGTGAAGCTTCTAAATTGATATTTACCCAGTAACTTTACAGCTAACAAGTCCACCCATAACACAGGCAGGCCAGTGCTGTGCAGAAGGAACTGCAGAACACTAGACCAAACAATGGTTGATAAGTTAAATAAATTATAATTAACAAATTATGAAAATATCAAACATCTAGAAAATGGCAAATTAATTTAGCAGAGTCTATTGCCAAGTGAAACCCCTTGTGCTTATTCCTATTGGGGTTTCTGAAATAATTGTACTTCATGAAGCTTGTCAGTTTTCCAATGGCCTTCCCAGCCCAACCACACCATCTGTTACTGGGGACATGCATCAGCCTTGTCCTTAACTTTGTGGCCTCGGAGAAGAGCTGATGTTGGCATAACTTGTAAAAGATTCTTCACCCTGAAGCAACTACAATTTCACTTTTACTCTTCCCAGCATGCTGGCTCTAGGCAGGCTGGGCAGGTCACTCTTCCAGCAGTTCTGCCCTGACTGCAGGACTGTGTTCACATCCCACTCCCAGCCTGTTCTCTGCTCTCCAACATGAAGAGCAGCTCTTTCTGTAGGGTTTCCACTACTTCATCCCAAACCCTGTGTCTGTGGTGGTACATACCATTTTTCTGTTTGACAGAAGACTTGTTATCAGGGACCAGGGGGTTGACTGCCATGAGGATAAATTTAGGAACTGCAAAGACAAAAGATAAATAATGTTCTGTTAGTCTTAAGAACCCTCTCCTCAGTTACTTACGAATCCCACTGCTAACCCTGGGTCTCTGACAGTGATATTGAAAGTTGCACTCGATCTTGGAGGACTTTTCCAATGATAATTATTGTGTGGTTCATGTGAAGTCAGGGCAGCTCTGGGCCTGTGACTGGATTCACACAGCCTGCTCCAGGAACATCAGTGCATCTCCATACAGCCTGGCAACCTGCCCTTGTTCTCAGCCCCTCAAGGGTGTGCCAGCCAGTGGATGGAGACAAAATTGGCCTCCAAATTTGGCATAAACTGGGCTACAGCCAGATGATAAGTTGCATCTAGATAATGGGTTTGGATGAGGATAATTTACTTTAGTTCTAAGATAAGTTGAAGTTTTGTGTGATGTCATTTGCAAAGCTTCTGAGATGGACAGTTGCTGAGGAAGGTGGGGAGGACGGGAATAAATGAGCTGCATCTTTCTCATATTTTATTCCCTTGATAAGTGTTCACAGTCTTCAAATAATTAAAAGAACTACAAAAAGGTGCATTGTACAGGCATGGAGAGTTCACATATTTTGTGATGGATGATTGGGCCCTTCAGCCACCCAGATCTTGGCACCTGTTTGTGTACTACATGAAGGCAGATTGATTTTCAGACTGATGGGGGGGATAAAAAAGGAAGAAATTTCAAGTATGACACTCACCTCTATCCCACATAGAAACATTTGCCAAGAAATAGTGTTGAGAGAGTTAAATGGAACAGAGGAGACTGAGATTTGTAGCTTAGCATAATTTTCGCTTGGAAAACAACTAAAAGTAGCCCTTCTTTCTGAGCAGAACTTTTCTTTCTGTGTGGGCTCAAAGTCAGAGCTGTTTCCTTTCCTGATGAAGGAATCCTGGGAGTCTTAACTCCTGTTTGCAGTGGAAGGCCAATAGATACAGGGATAAATAAGCTCATTTCTCTTTTGTCTTGTACCTTGTGATAGTTTGTAGCTGTTTTCCAGTGGCAGAATACTTTCCTTGGTGTGTGGGGCAGACAGGGAGCAGGATTTTTTCCAGCCTGCAGTCTGCATTTGCAAACCTGGCCGTTCTGAACAACATGCCTATGTGGTGAACAACATCCTGGGAGGACATGCCTTCTCCAGTGCGTGGCCTGGGACTCCTTTACCTGTGCTGATGTTCCTCTGGCTCCCCTCCTAGGGGGATCTTCCCAGGGCTTTGCTTGCTCTTTTCCCTTATGCCGTTCAATTATTTATTGCAGGGGAATGTTTGTTTCAAAATGGCATGGACAGAAAGAGCCCCTGGCTGCTTGCATTGCTTGTTTTTATTATGGTGCCTTTCAGATGCAAGGAGTTTGACTGGTATAGGCTACATCAGGTCGCTGAACAGAACAGCTGGTACCAGGATAGGAATTTTTATTAAGATAATCACATCTGTATTACAATTTGTGCCAGCATTACTTTGGCAAGCAGGAGTCAGCCACCTCCTGCAGGCTGCCAAAGGCAGCCCACAAAGGGACTCTGGCATCCAGGGAGTGCAATACACTGTGGGGCTGCAGGAGCCACGTTTCCTGAGAGAGCATTCCCTGATCGTGAAGTGCAGGCTCAGCAAGAGCCAGGAGGTCCCACCTCATGCAGACAGGAGATGATGCTGAGCAGATCACTGGAGGCACTGAGACTTCAAGAAACCAGCACCTCCTAGCTCCTGCCATGTTTTTACTGTCAGGGATGAACTGCAAGTGTAAGAATGCAGCCACACTACCTTAAACAGCTGCTAACCACTGGGTGGGGAGTATGGGGTTTCTTCACACTCCTGACCATGATAGAGATACTTTGCAGTGTGTTACAGCCCTAAGAACAAAACTGCTCTGCTGAGTTCCTGTCACTACAGGGGGAGATCTATTTGCATTGTCTTGGGAAGCATCAGATTAGCAGGCATCCTCTAGTGAGGAGAATGAATGGAAACTGTCATTCTGGAATATGCCAAATTCTTCCCATGTTCATTAGATGGTCTGTAAAATAATTGGATCTGCAAATCATTGGCCAGTGCTTCAGATTTCACAGCTCAGTAAGATTTGGCAGAAGAAAAACTCTTCCAAATGTGCCAGCAACACAAAAGAACACTATTTGTTACCCACATGGTTTTGCAAAACCACATCCCTGAATAACAGAATGTATAATTCCAGTGCAAACAAACTCACTCTGCTTTTCAGATGTGCAAAGAGGAATGAGTTGTTGTAATTATGCTTATGCTAATTAGAGCATTACATTTACTCATTCATAAAGGCAGTTGCACTATAATATAATGTATTGGTCCAATGGCAGATTCTCAGATCTCTCTAATAATAGTAAGCTGAATTACTGCACCACCTTTCACAGCTGACAAACCAATTCCTGGGGAGACTGAAAATCTCTTGGGGCTCATTTTCCTCTGATCTTCTGGTAGAGATGATCTGGCCATCAATCTTACACTGTTGTTCTTAAAAGCATGTCTCGGGTAACCTGTGCCCTTTGATCACTACTCAGAAGGGATGCAGCCAAAGGACTCTGCAGTATGTACCCATGGAGCTGCTCCTATTGAAGTATTTTAGGGAATTCTGCTTGACTCTTATGAAACTATATTAATCTATAGCAAACAATATGGAAAATTGTTCCCTCTTGTCTGAGGAGTGAGCTGAAGTACTTTTCAGTCCTACAAGGGATGTATAACCTCAAACCATTACTTTTCAAAAACCTTCACTTGCTTTTCCATGAGAAAGGAAACCCCTCTGTGAGGGAGAAGCTATAGATGTACTCACATGAATCAGGTTTCAGGACTGGGGCTTGTACACAGTGCTTCAATTATGCTGGACTGTTTTACCTACACTGATGCCATGCAATGCCAGTTTATTTTTCCTTGCACATGAGCTCTGTGGAAAAAACTCTTGATAGTACTTCTCAAAAATACTGAGCTAGATAGTTGATATTTTATGGTCGGTTGCATTTTTTATAGCAAAAAACCCCTTAATGCCAGTCTTTGTTAGGTGCCGCTGTGCCCAGAGGGTTGTTCATGTTTTGTATGGCTGTGTCACAAACTTGCTGCATTAAAGGGAAATGGATATTTAGGAAGGCTCAGTGCCCATATGTGGACATTTCTGCAAGCAGAAATGAAGGCTTGAAAATGATTGTGCATTTGCTCTTACCACATACATAGCTGACATTTAGGTATTTTGTCACTCCAGGTAGGCACGGACTTCCAAAATCCCGGCTAGTGACAATGATTTTGCATCTCTGTTTCCCATAACATCTTTTTGATAACACTTCCAACGCTGTGTAAGACAAACAGTCTGAAAGAAAAAATACATGCTATAAATATACAACACCCTGGTGTTACCTGAAACAAGAGCTGCTGGATGCATGACTAGAGATACAAATCTGCACCTGATCTCAGGTGTAACTTCGCCTTAGCAGGATTTCAGGGTTAAATATTAAGATTTGTCAATGCAAGGAAGTCAGCTGCAATAAATATGTGAACTTGCAGTGAGGTAACTCTCCCATGTTGCCTTACAGGTGCATACTAAGGGTGCAGAAAGAGACTCATCAAGCTCCAAACAATGTTACATTCAGGATGTGTTGGAAAAAGTAAGCACATCCAAATAGCTCTCCATATATGCCATCTCAAATCAAGAGAGATTAAATGCTGTTTCCAAGTCTGTTTCTTGGCCTTGGGTTACTGAGATGAGTCAACTGGATATCCAAGTTCAGTTCAAGTCAGTTGAGATCAATGTTTATGTGTTGCAACAGCTCAGGTTACAGGGAAGTTCAGGGTATTAAAAAGTAGTAGCTTTTGGTTTACTATGAAGAGGTCAAAATGGGCTCAATATTTAACCAGGGAAACATGTGGCTTCCAATAATGGGTTTTGCACTGGAGCGGGAATTACTTGAGTGGGAAAGTGTGTGAGTCACACTCTGCTTTAAAAAAAAAAGAATGTCTCTAAATGTGATTAAGTTCTCTGTATCCACCTGTGCTGAACTCCAAGCTACAAAGCAAAAAACACCCTGTAGTTTTGGTTTCTAAACAGAAAGGATGCAGAAAGGACAAGTTTGGAGAAAATAATACTTCTCGGAATCTTTTTGCATCACCCCACACACTGTGGCTTTCTGTGTATGACAGATATGTTTCATTCCAAGCCTCTGAGGCAAGGGTGCTCTCAAGGTCTAAAATGTCGTTCTCTGGGGATTAAAATAGTCCCTCTTCCTGCAATAAAGGATGGCCTCCAGACACCTGCCAACTGCAGAAGCTCATTTGTGCCTCTTTTGAGGAAGGACAAACACTGTTTGCAAAGATACTCTAAAGGTTCCCCAAATCTGTTTGAAAAGAAGAGAAGGTTTTAGACTGAGTTCTTGACATTTAATGTTTGCAAATGGGGCAGATTTGTGATTTTTAGAGTTAACTCCCTGACACCAGTACTAAATAAGTCATATACCTGGGCAGAGCCATCAGGAAATGTTGGACTGATCTGTCTGGCAAAGGGCTTGTGGATTGCTTTGGACATGGATTTTAGGACAGAGCTCCTTGACTTTTCAGAGACCTAAAATCCCAATACCTGTGTTCCCAAGAGAGTGCTGGAAGGAAGGGAAGGGCTGACCTAAAGCATTGAGTGGTTCTGATTAAGTAACTCAGCAGTTTTAGTTTTCCTCCTGGGCAATTCTAGGTGAGTAAGGATATATTTGGATGGACATTTTAGGCAGCCAGTAGCTTACTTTGGCAAGTACAAAACCAACTGGAGAGTGTCAGGAGGAGTTGTTGAATGATTCATATATTAATAGATTGGGAGCACAAAAGCAAACTGGCAAATTGGATTATGTATTCTATAGAATTTCCTATCCTGGGAGCTACTCTGGGTGCCTTATAAAACCAGGAGGATGCTGTGCTGGTGGTTTTCTACATATTCAGTGATATGGCAAGTGTATGTTTCATTTTGCCTTTGCTCATGTTTCTGTGGGACTTAATAGCTTCTTATCATCTCTATCCATGTTGGATTTGGCTCTTCTGCCTGAGGAGCCAGTCAGTATATGCCTACAGCTTCTTGGCAGGCCAGTTTTTGGAGAACCTTCCACAGCTTGCCTGGTGTCACAGGTGAATCAATGCAAACTGTGGCCTGTTTCTTCTGCAGGACAGGACAGACGTTACCTGGAAAGTGTTATAACATAAATAAACTTATTTAAAACTTCTTGCATTCTGAAAAGATTTTGTGTTTCAGTGATTTAATAAAAAATCCTCTCTGGTTTACATGTGGCCTTGCTACTTTCCCAGTAGTTCTCCCAGCAGCTATGATGGGATTAACTTGAATAACTTAACCTCCTCCTGGTCAAACACCGTATTCCAGTGACTGAATGAGGAGAGGTCAGCACTGTGTTTTGAGTAAAAGAATCCCCATGTAATGGCCCCAGAGAAACCATGAACTGGGAGATGAACGTAAATAAGCAATGTGGCTTCTTTCTGACTAGAAAGTGCTTTTTGATCTACACAGATGTCCCTGGGGCTTGTTAGACTGGAACCATTTTCAATATCCTGTCTCTGGAAAGGCACATTCCCAGAGCGCTAAAAGGCTGGTGGCATCCAGTGGTGGCAGGCAAGGCAGCAGTATGTGGCTGGGAAAACACTCCATTCTCCATGCCTTTCTCCCAAAGTTGCTTGTTACACACCAAGACTGTTGGTGGATCTTTTGTACCAGACACTGCTATGGATGGCACGGGGACATGGGTGTCAAGACAAGGTTCTTAATGCACTAATAAACTATCCAATCTGACTGCAGCTATTTAATAGTTGGAGCAGAAAGCCTTGTTTCTGGAGGAAAGGCTCTTTCAGCTCCCTAATTAGCTTTGTTTTGGAAAGTTTAGGCATGCAAATTACATGCCATAAATCACGCAGGCTTTAATGAGAAGTAATTTGTCTTCTGGTTTCTTAAAGCTGCTCTCAATTCAGACAGGAGGACCTCTCCCTCCCTTCCTTTCCACCCTGCCACACCAAACCTGCAGGTGATGGAGCATCTTGTGCTAGGCTCTGGCAACAGCGTCCTGTCTCACCCTCTCCAAATGCTTCCAACTGCTTTCATCCCCAACTGCTCCTTATGCCACTTTATGTCTTCTGGGCTGTGCCCACACACAGAAGAATAAGGAGCTCACTTTTTAAATCAACTGAAAGCAAAGATTTCACACCTACACATCCGGATGGCTTGTGCTTTGTGGAGCCCAGATATCAGCTGTGGGGACGAGAACTGACAAGGGAAAACTGTGGAGTTTGGAGCAAGCTAAGGCTGCAGACTACTAAAAAAAGTTGCTGAAATAATATGGTAATTTATGCAAGAGGATGTTACACAGGGTCCTGCCTGTGCATCGGAAAAAGGCCACTGGAACTGCTGATTCCAGCAGAAACACACAATGAGATTGGCAGCACTTTTGTGCAAAAAAACCCCAAACATGGCGTCTCCTCCTTAGGCATGCATGTGCAGAGTGGGGGACCCACCCCACCAAACACCAAGGGCAAGAGACAGGTGTGGCTCTCCACTTCCTGACAGCAGGAGCCAGACTCCCTGCTCCTGCATGTGCGCAGGCGGGAGTTCCTTGGCTCCTTTTAGACTTGAGGGCCAATTGTACTTTTCCAAACCTTTCACAAATGTGAGCCATGAAAAAAATAGACCCAAGAAACCCCTGAACTGCTGGTAAAGAAAACGTTACTGGTTGAAGTAATGTTTGATGTGTGTCTCCATATGCTCCAAGCAACTTCCACCAGCGAAATCTGATCTTCTGTGTTCATTTCAGAGAAAAGTTATTTGGACTCTGAAAATGGTGGCTGGTCTCTTCCTGCCTTCAAATAATCACTCCTCATCCTGCTGCTGCACTGAAAACCTCTTATTTTAAGGACGTTTTTGCTTGACAACATTCAAAGGGTTGTCTTGACAACATTCATAGAGGTGCAATGGCTCCTACTGGCACCTCTTGGGGCCCGAAGCACCTATTTAGCTTCTCAGTTTGCTCAGGCTGACACAGGCAAGGACCTTTTAATATCTGATGTCTGCACATAGAGAGAGCTGACTTAAGAGGTTTTGTGGTGGAAGCAAAATTGAACTATTTTATCTTTATTTTTGCATCCACAAAAATTGATTCCTGTCTCCCATGCCCAAAGTGCCAAGGCAGTGTGGAAACATGTCCAGACCTGCTTAAAGCTGCTTGTACCTTCACTTCTGCTGTTACTTCTGCTCTCAAGAGACCTTCCCAGGGGACAGGCTCAGACCAGGCAAAGAGTACATCTTTTAGTAAGAGACAGAAGCCAAAAGCTTTTCAATCAGTCAGTCAATAAGAGGTTCTTTGAATTGGCTCCAATATCCAAGCAAACAAACAAAAAGAATCACAGCATCATATAATCCTGTTACATTTAAAAACATCATGACACCTAGTTGGACTGGAAGGGACTTACAGGATTTTGAAAGTCCCCCTTGCTTGACTTTCTCACCCCTTCTTGCCTGAATTCCACTGGGAATAAAGAGGAAACTAGGACAAAGCCCAGCCCCAGGGTATGTCTTGGCACAGTGTAAGCTGTGATGAGAGTTTGTGAATTCTCCACCTCTCCTCTCAACCCTCCAAAAGTGGCACCTGGTAAAAGAGAGGGCTGTACTGAAAAGAATGCCACCTTCCAGCAATGAGAACTGTGACAGGGGTGGAGTTCAGGGCTCTGCTGGCCACTGGTGCTTGAGGGAACATACATCTGACCAGCCAATGTGCATCCAGAGGAATCTCTGGGAAGGATATTGCAGTGTTCTAGCTTGCAAGTTGAACCTAGAGACAACCCACTACCAAGCCTTCTTTCAAGTATTTTCATGTATTAACAAGAGTAACGTATTATTTGAGAGGTATTTGTTGACCTGAATCTTCCTGGTGCTTTCTATGGTAACCCGTTCTGGCACAATTCTTTAACTTTTTCTGACCAATAAATTTTCTGTTTCTTCATGCACGTTAGTAAATATAAAATAAATATAAAAGAGATAATGGGTCAGAAAAGGCAGCAATTCTCACAGGAACAGACTGTTGCGGTTTCCTGCTTTGGTGCTGGGCACAGTGGATTCCTCTAGGCAGAACCATCTGCTGCAGAACCACACCCAGAATTTTCTTGTGAAATTTTTCATAGTCTTAGTAAAACAGAAAAGTTGCTTGCTGGAAATTCTGTACAGGCTTAACAGTGCCAGGCATTTGGACAGCTGCAGAAGCTGGCTTTTACCATTAAACTGGCTCAGAAAACCAGTTGCTTGAGTAGATACTCATGCTAAATGTGGAGGGTGAGGCTTAGGATCCTACAAGTGCTTAAGATACCTCCCACAGCAGAGATGGATTTATATAATTTATTTTCTATATGGAAAAGAGCCTTTATGCCAAAGAAATGTTATGTTTTCCTGGGTCCCCTTTGAAGCAAAGCTCTGAAAATCTGTCAGCTGATTTGACAGGTGGTTCACAGAAAAGCTATGCTTGAGATCAGCACATCTGTGCAGCACAGAGCTGCTGTTTGTCACTGCTGTCGCACACATCAGCAGGTATCCAAGATCTCCATGTGTATCAGGTATGGAGAGATGCAAAACTTTTGAGCTCACCAGAGAATTTCTGGTCCTGTCATTAGGACCTATGGGTAACTTCTCTTCTGCACAGTGCTAAAAAATTGCCCAACAGTTTCTCGCTGATGCAGTGAAAGAACTGGAATGGCTTGAGCACTGCCCTTAAGCTGAGTTGCACCAACGTGAGCAGAAACAATAATGGATGTGTGTTGGAGCCAGTTCAGCTTTTGGTGCAAACATAAATGGGTACATGGGTTCTGATTCAGGAGGGAAGAGCTGTTTCAAGTCATTATATTGAAATTACCATTGTTTTCTCTGAGAGAAAGGTACGCAGTCGTTGCAGAAATCTAATCATGCACCCACTTACATCTGTAGGTGCTTACATAACCACATAAATAAGATTCAGGCTGGAGACAGATCTGGAGACAATTGGGTCTGGCTCCTAAGTGCCAAGTCTTTTGTGATAACCGTATGAGAACTCCCATGCCACACAGGGGCTTTGGGAAATTCCAACGCCTGCAAAAAGTCACTGGTACCACACAGGAAGAGTCCAAGCACTTCCATTAAGTAGTCGGAAATCTATACAAGGATCTACCTTCTGTAGATCTGCTTTGTGTTTATCTCAGTTTTTTCTCCTACTACTACTGTCTTAGGCTGCTGTGCATAATACAAAACCAGGGCCAGCCAGGGTCTTGCTGCACAGGTGCTTATACACAGGGGCCGCAGCAGAGCCAGTTGTTGTTGCAAATTCTTTTGCCTTATCCTGGGAAACTTTATCCCTCAGGAAAGGTTTGCAGAATTCTGATCTGTGAACTGTGAGTGCTGACATTAGAGGCAAGGGAGTGATTTCGAGAGGTCAGTGAAGTGCAAGACGTAAGTATGATGGCAGCCTCTCTTGATCAGCCAAGACATCTCTGCCCTGCCTTGTGTCACCTGGTAATGCCACTGTCATAAGGGGTGTGGGGTCCTGTCAGAGACCTGCTAAAATATTTTCTACACAGAACAGACAGGCACAGCTAAGTCTGTCTGAAGGCCCAAGAGAGGCGGTGTGAAACACAGTCCTGGCAGTATTAAACAGATTCTTGTCTAAGAACAGATTGTGATTTTCAGCCAATAAATTTTTAATAGCATCTATGTAACTAAATAGAAGCATTGGCTTGCAGACAAAAGGTTCTTAAGATTAATTACTGATCTCTTCTTGATGTTCAGAGATGCTCCTCATAGGTGACATGTGAAGCATGTTAGCATGTTTCTTAGGAGCAGTGTTAAGCCTTTGCACAGGGCTGGCATCAGTCATGCAAGCCCTTCCCTGTGTAGTACCAAGGGGTTTGAACAGCACACTCATCTCGTGCTGGCCTTCTCATGGCATGAAAAGTTACCTTCATGCCTTTGGTGTCACCACTGAACATACTATTCAGTTCAGTACTAGGTGTGTAGAACATTCCTGACTTGGTGCCAGAGAGAAGTCCCAGGTACATTTAACTTTCTAGTGTGCCTCCACAGCCTTGGGGTCTGGTCACACAACAGCATCTAAAGCAATGGCCCTGCCCTGTGGAGCCTCTCTGTGCAGCCTGCAGCTAATGCAGGGATTATCTGTCAGAAACAGGTATCAGAGAAGAAGGAGCAGTAAGACACAGTATCATGACACTCAGGTCACTTGGTCATTGTCAGAAGCTGGAGGAAGAAGGGAGACAAACAGCTAATACTTAGTATATGTCACCTAAGTTCAAGACAGGCAAGGGAACTAGTTTTTGAAGCTAATCATACTGTGAACTGATTAACCAAATGAAAGTTCATTACTTTGCTTCATTTGCTTTGCTCTATGTGCCTCCCTCATATTGGGCAATTTGTTTGAGTTTCAGAAATAATCTCTTTTACTTTTGAAAGCATCACAGATGCTTTCAAAACACCATTGCTCTTGCACGTGAAGTTTCTGCCCACCTGTGTTCTCTCTTCCCTGTGTTCCTGCCTAGAGAAGGTCCCTCAGTGGTGCCCAAACATACCAAAGTGGGGTGTGTGCTCCGCCTTTGTTGAGCAGATGCTCTCCTCATGTGCCCATCTGCCATAGGTGGCCGAGTAGATGATAAGGAACTTGGATTCCTGACAGTGGAGCTTCAGTTCCTGGTTTTCACATGCTGATTTGGTTTTGTATTCAGCTAAAGTAGAAGCAGACAGCAATATGATAGTGGGAGGCAATTTAAATAACTGGACTGTTAATAGCAGATAGCAGCAGGACAGAAACCAGCTTTCCTGCAAATGCTGTTGCAAGTGACATGTGGCACCCTTTCAGCTAGACACAAAGTCAAGAGCAGAGTGCTTCTTCCAAATGAATCGTGCCCAGGTGACTGCCTAGAGCCTGTGGCTCCATCTCGAACAGAATAGAAAACCCTAATCTTGCAAATCTCCTTTCCCAGTGAAACAGCCTCCCTGCTTTCCTGGCTTTCTTTCCACTCCTGCTCAGCAAGAGAAGCTTCATCCTCGGCTTTTGTCTCTCCTTGGGACACTGTTGCATTCTACATGTGCCTCAGCTGCCTCTGCACACTCATCAGCAGGACAGGGCTGGCACTGCTCAGTGACAGCGCTGGGTGAGGCTCAGACAGTGGGAGGACAGAAGGCCAGGACACGGTCCCTATCCCAAGCCAGACAGTGCTCTCAACTGTATTTTCACTGTTCCACCGAGGTCCCTGTGTTTCCCTGGGCAACACTGTCCAGCAAGGGCTCATTTGAAAGTTTGGCTGGCAAAGTGATGTGAATTAGGAGCCTGAAAAAAATCCCCCCCTCCCTTGCTCATCTGGCACAGGCAGCCTGGCAGCACCCTCAGCAGAGGTGGTGAAGGCACTGAGCTCATCTTCATGGCTTATCCCTCCTAGGGTACCCCTTTAAATCTGCCACCTGGCCAACAAGGCTCTTCCTGGCCTAAACAGCCACTCTGTTCATGGCACTTTACCTTCTTACATCTTTCTGGTTGAGTTGTGGTGTCAAACCTTATTATGGCAGATAAGGTCAAAGAGAAGTTTATTCTCCTCTGATTTTTTGTCCTCAAAAATGCGAAAACAGGAAAAGGAGATTCCTGAGCTGAGCAGAAGAAAGGGGAAACCTTATTGTTAGTGAGTGGTGCTCATGTGAGTGGAGGGTGGATGCTGGTTCTTCGGGAACTGGAGAGAGAAAAACCTCCTATCTACTCATGAATGAAAACATTATTGTTTCATCCAAAACAGAACAGATAAAACAATGGGTTAATATTCTTGTATCAGTCCAGTTTTTTCCATTCAAGCTCATCAACAGACACAAGCTTAAGTGTAAAAATGAGTGATTTTGAAAAATATTTTGAAAACACTTTTGAGAACATTTTGAAAAATATTTGACCTACTGCAGGTTGTGACTTCTGCAGAAGCACCTGCCATGCTGTGCACACATAAATAGGCTGAAAACCTGGGGTCTGTGCCCAAGGACTGACAGCCTGCAGCTGGACTCTGAGTTTGCCTGGCTCTGTTGGAGAGGCTGTGGAAGTATGTATAACCCCAAGTGGTATCAGACAAGGAGAAGATAAAACATACAGCAACAATAATTCTAAATACACGAAAAAGCAAGGGATTTAGGCAACTGCTTAAGTACCCACTTGAAGGCAAGAAGACTGCAAAATATACTTGAAGTTATCCTGAAGTGATTTCCTGAGTAAGGATGTTTTCCACTGCCAAGACTAACAATATTGATATCTTACCTACAAATATAAATTTCCTGTCACTAGAAATCATGTCATTTGCACTGGAATTGGACTATTCCTCAATTCTGAAGGCAGCAGCTGCTGTTGAATACGCTTTTGACCAGCTTTTTTAAAAATTCAGATCACAGAAAATACTGTATACTCAAAGAAGTTCATCTCCCATGGGAAAAAATATTAAGCAGCTTCTGAAAGTAATAAACAAGATCCCAATTCACTTTTGATTAGCAAAAAGAGATTTCTAATGGCACAGACACTGCTATGATATTCAAATCCATCTACTATTAACAATGGACTGTTAATCTACTACTGATAATTGAAATATACAAAAATAATTAAACTATTGATACAGTAAAACTGAGAATGAAAATCTTAAATTTGAGGCATTTTTCCCCCCAATGAATGTCCCACTGTATCTCCCTGGGATTATCTCCCTGGGAGTTCTTGAGTCAGTGCTTTTCCAAAGGTAACATCTGTCTACTCCACTCCATTTCTCTGCTCTGACTTCCACTTTCCATTGTGAGCTGGCCCTTCAGTTTGCTTGCCACCTCCTCCTGTTGTACCACTGATATCTATCTTAGTGCTCTGGTCAAAGAAAAGCCCCTTTGCTTGCAGGTTGGTACTTCTGTGTTGGCTGGTGAACCCATCCATAAATCATCATTCAGCTGTATTCTTTGGGACCCATTTCAGCCACATGGGGAATTCACTGCTGAAGGAGCTGAGCTCCCAGGCTGCTAGAGCTTGTTCTCACATACCATAGCAACAAGGAGAACAATTAAAAACCACCAATAAAGGAAACCTTATGAGGATTATCTTGATCATTCTTCCCCTTTCCCATGTTTACAAAGTGGATTATCTTTGAGGCAAGATTTGTCCCTTCACATACCATCATCAAATACCTGCACAGAGCACAGGTGATTATACAATAAAAGCCTCTAACCAAGTCAGCACATATATCTACTGACCATTATGCCATAAACAGGAGGTATTTTTAAATCTTTGAAAACTTTGGGCTCAGCTCCTTAAGTATTTTTTGCATATTCCTTCCTAGGATTCCTTCTTCATTTGGATCCTTAGCCCAAGCATCTGGTTTTGCTGTTCAGCTCTTTGCTATCTCACTAAAAATAATTTCTGTAACAGTTTTCCTATCTAGTCTGATGTCTGACATCTGCCTCTGCCAAACTACACTGGTCATTAAACTGGCAGCAAGCACCCTGAAGCTGCAAACACAATGGAGAGCTAAGATAAAGTAGAAAAGAACAATTTGTTATCAATCCAGGAGCCCCAAAACCTCATATGGATTTATGCAAAGCCTTGTGCAGTGGCATTTTAACCAAAACAAGCAACAAAACACACAGAAAAACACATTTGCCTGATAAAGATTACTTACTAGGTTTGCATTTAAAGGAGACAAGGAGGAATTTAGTGGTCCCTGGACACAGATCAGGCCCAAAAACCCGACTATTGACAAGGAGTTGGCAGGATCTCATGTTGTGGCATTCATCCAGTACTTTCTAGAACAATGGGCAAAAAGGATAGTCTTGACAACAAGGTACGAAGCAATACAGCAATGAAAACACTTAGCTCTACTTTGTTCTACACAGGAGAGAAATCACAACTTTTTGGCTATGAATATGCAAGAAACATCTGCATCATTTGATCTAGGCCATAGCTCTATGGACTTGGAGTCGTGGCCAACTTTATGGGAATACATTCATCACAGTCACACTCACAGCAAATTAGGATGTTGCCAACTTGTTGTCACTTTTCCCTCTGCCCCTGGGGAGGCTGGCCAAGTTCCCGAGTGTCACCACAAGTCTCAATGGTGCAGAGGCCAGAGCACATGGAAACACACTAAGCCCCCAGCTGTCTTACTGACATATTTGAGGCACTCATACACTCCTGAGAACATTTATGAGAGTTCAATGTCCAGGGAAAGCATGGCAACAAAAAAGGTATCTTCTTAACCACTTCTTGATCTGCTTACATGTACCTGAACACACTCTGTAAATAATCTTCACTTGAAAGAATTCTGACTAATGACAAGTACAACTCAAGCTTTAAGCCCTGTGCAGGACCTCCTGCTTAAGGGACACTTCCTTCTCACTTGCAGTTACACACATTTTCAGATATTTACTTGACTTGCCACAAGCAAATTTCAGAATTGGTTTGATTGGATAGCACAGATGTGCAAGTCTATCCTCAGCCTCCTTGTCTTGTTTTGTGGGGTGTTTTTAATGCTGTTCTAAGGCCATATCTACTCCAAATTTATTGGCCCAGCAATATATCCTGGTTCTTACAGTGCAGCTTCCCTGGGAGTGGCAGCAGAGGAAGACCACAGAAAGGTCAGCAGTGTTTTTACACAACGTGTTATGTGGACTCTCTCCCAGTCTGGCAAAGGACTGAGTGCTCATACTGCTCACACCGGTGCTCCCACTCTTGGAGCTGTGCTCTTGGAACTGAAGCTGCAGAAAATATGAAGACATTTCCAGGACCAGTCTGTCCAGTTTTTAACACAGTCAAAACACCTAAAAGCCAAAACAGCTAAAAACACCCAGTTTAAATGCAGCAGTGTGTTTAGGAAATCCATATTCACCTCCAAAACACAGTTAAGAGAGGGCTTTTCTGACAATGTTTTTTGATAGTGTGTGTGGTTGTACACAGTATTCATGATGTTTAAAATCACAGCAGGCTGTGACAAAGGAGGGTGTTACCTCCTCCAGGTCACCCCACTCTTAACAGGAGTAACTGTAATAAACCATTCTGATAGTTTTAGGTAGTCGCTCAAAATCTATGGGAATTTTTGCCTTTTTTATCTTCAGAAGAGGTCTCAATCATACCAAGAGACCAAATCACAAATTTACCACTGTGGTGGCACAAGGTGCATTGCTATTTCCAGGCTCAGAGAGTTGGCAGTGGCTGGATCTCTGTTGTCATCACTGGAAACCTTCCCTCCCAAGCAGCAATGACATACATTGGCAGCACATTGCAGGGATCCTACAGCTCCCATTGGCAGAAGAAGAGGACATGCATCCAACATTTTTTCAGCAGTAAATTCATTCTAAAGGGTTTAAAAGGGAAGGAAAGCATAGCAGACTTAATTTTATAATTCAATTTTCCTTTTACAGAGTTGCAAGTAAAAAAAAATAGCTCCTTAATTAAGATAGTTCTGGAAGGGGCCAGTGAAATAAAGTTACATTTTTAGTTAATTGAGATAGCTGTCCCCTGCTGAATCACGTTCTGTTTGCACCTGAGCTGAATCATCTTCTGTGCATCTGCTTGTATTTTCTCCTGCCTAATGTAAACAGCAGTTGCATTTTCTGTCATGATGCTGTGCAAAAGCACGCAGCCACGAAAGCAAACAATGATACTCAAAATAGCACTGGGCAGTTACTGTCTCTAGCCAGATCCAGCTTTGCAGTGATCCCTCTGACAAGAGGTCTCTGTAATACATGCCTGTAATGCTTCCTTCCAGCTACAGGGCATCATCTCAGCTGTCTGTGCAGACTGCAGATCCACTTCCAAAAGGAAGGGAAGGAGGGATGAGGTCACTGGTGCTCTTTTCTAAGAAATCCGGTTACAAGATGTGTTCCTTCTCCTTAACAGAACTGGAGCTCCCTGAGATGCAAAGCATTTTATCTGACAAAAATTCATGGCCTTGATAAAATGCTATCATGCCTTTGATCAACCCCAGAGCCCAAATGATGATGGTAGTTTATTTAACAGTTACCCCATGCTGTGTTTATTATATTCAAGGAAAAAACTGTCCATGGGGACCTCACAAAGGTACTCACAAGCCCAAAATAATAATTGGTGCTACTTTACTGTAGCCAGTAATACAATATTAAGGATGCATCTGGCCTGCTGTTTTTGGTGGAGAGATGTACTTTCACGTGGCCCATAGGTCATGTCTGGAATGTCCTCAAGCATTGCAGTACATCATGGGTGAGCCACACTTACAAAATTGCCCTAATATTGTTTCTAGAGAGAGGATATTACTGCCAAACCACTTCATAACACCCTTGAACTCAGTAGTAGTGGGAGCAGACATTCCTTGATGTCAAGAAGTAATGTGTGGCCTAGAGACTGAAATGTTGCAAACTCCATCAAAACTTCTATAAAGCATTTACAAGTTTAACAAACAGAACATATTCAGATTCCACTGACTACTTATTTTTGCAAGGATTTACTGAATTTAGAGCAACACCGTGTGTTTTTCACTAAGATGAAATAAGCCTTTGACAGCAGTGTAAGTCAGACCTTAGTACAAAAGTCTCCACAGCAGAAAGTAATAATTGATGAAGTATAAATCATTTTAAGCTATACTGAATCAGGCCCAGCAAACAAGCCATAGGTTGTTGCTGAAACAAATCAGGTAGTCATAGAAATGCAGGTATCTGCAGAAATTCTTGGGATTTGCTGTTTTGCTGTTGCTGTGCCTTTTCAGTGAGGGAAGACAGGCATTCAACAAGCCAAATGTCACCCAGCATGTCATCTTACTCGCTGGATTTGTAACGCTGGTCTGTCCAATGCTTGTGTCCTCCCCCGGGCTCAAGGAGGTCCTGTGTGATAGATTAAGACTTGTCAACTCAGCCATGACCAGCCCTTGAACGGAAAGGAGTGAGAACTTTAAGAATGGGGTTTTCCAAAGCAAGGTTCATCACAACAGAAGGCAATCTTCAAAGCTCTCACAATCCTAGGGTAATGCCCTGCTGTCCAGACAAACCCTTCCAGCTGTAACACTTCTGGTGGTAAACTGCCATAGGCATGGTGTTGTCTCGTTTAAGGTCGAGAACACTTTCACAGAAACAGCAGGGAAACCATCAAAACCATTCTGTACCTTAAGAACCTTTACAACATGTGATACCTGCAAAGAGGTGGGTGCCACGCAGTTCTTGGGTTCTATCATCCTGGTTTCAGGCTCCCAGGCACTGCACATGTGCGGGTCCTGCCCATAAACTGCTGACTGTATGCTGATGGTTGAGTGCCGAGGGCAGTGCAGGCTCAGGTGCTGCCCGTCACAAGCATAAGCGGTGTGATTCTGCAGGAGCTTCATTAGGTAACCTAGAAAATATTCAGCTCTTTTACAATTAGCAAAGGAAGTGACAAGCTCGTTAGATAACAAGAAAACCACAATTAGTCTCCTGAAAGAAAGGGCATTGTAATCAAGGTTGTATGTCTGGCCTCCAGCCACACAGTTCTCTGAATGGGTAACCCCTTATGAGTTCATAGCACTGTGGGCTGGAAAACACAAGGTCTCATGGCAGGGAGTGCGAGCCCTTCCAGCGCTCCAGCGAGGAGAATACGTGGGCTCGGGCCCTTGCCAGTCGTGGCTGCTCACGATCCCAGGGCATGTCTGCAGCACTCAGAGGGGTATTGCTGGGTTTTCTGCACCAGGTTCTTGCATTCCAGCTGCCTAAGGTAGTCCTTATATGTCTTGTTAAAAGGATGTGCTGCACTTTTGGCCTCCTGGGCAGTTGTGTTTCACACACCCTTAAGTATAATGGAGGAAAAAAAAAGTCACATTTTCTTGTGCAAACATTTTCTTGTTGTGGGCAAATCAGGCTTTTTTGTATTGTCAAAACAAAATTTTGTTTTCTCAAAATACTGAAAAAAGTTCACTCCTTTTAATTAAATAAAATTTGCCCTTAAAGTAAAATGTGCTGTTTAATTTTCACACTTTTGTCCTTCATAAACTTTCCCCAAAGACAAGCAATTTTCAAAAATGTTTTTAAATAGGAATTTTAGTACTCCAAGCAAAACATAGGAAAATCATGTAATCATAGAATGGCTTGGGTTGGAATGTTCCTTAAAGATCTCCTAATTCCAACGCCCCTGCTACCTTCCACTAGAACACATTGCTCAGAGCTCCATCCAGTCTGGCTTTGAACACTTCCAGGGATGGGTCAAACATGTCAGTTCTCTGGCATCTTTTCCAGCTCCAGCTGTGCATCTGGATGACGAAAACCAGCTTCCCTATCAGTTATTAAGTCTGGAGGAAGGAGAAGCCTGCTCATTGTTATCTTTACTGTTCCCATCTGGAGCCCGGGGAGGACAGGAGTCAGGCAGATGCACCTTCCAGTGCAGCCGAGCTGTACTTGAGTTCCTCAATCTGAGCACTGCCAGATTTCTGTCCCACTGGAACTGGGACAGAAAAAATTTCATGCCCTGCATTTGCACTCTGGACCTCAAGGAGACCAATCCAGCAGCAATCCCCACAGCTTCTCACAGGTTAAAAAGAATAACCAAGCCCACAACCAAACCCATCCCCTACATTTTCTGTGTAATTGAGATCACAAATGAAGTTCCTTGCCAGAGACCCTCCTCTGTCAGCCTGCTCCTGAGAGATGCTGAGTGCTGCCAAGAAAATGCGCCAAATGCCCAATTGCACTCAAGTGACTTCACTATGGCAGGAAAATGGGCCAAATGCCCAATTGCACTCAAGTGACTTCACTATGGCAGGAAAATGGGCCAAATGCCCAATTGCACTCAAGTGACTTCACTATGGCCAGTGCTCAGAGGGGCCTCCTGTGGCATTTGCTGAACGCCTTTGGCACCACCATCGTGGCACAAGGGGCCACAGTGTCAGGGTATTCAGCCCTACATGAGTTGCAGGCACTCAACACCCTCACAGATACCACCCAATATTTTTAATAATTTCAATTCTTCAGGTTTTAAGTTACTTGGGACCAAGAGTGCTGTATACAAAATAGTCCAGTATTCCCTAAAGAATATCAGCTATGCTGTGATTTGGATGAGTTCCCTGGCATCCTAACTTCTACTTTGATTCTGTAAATTCTTAATCCAGCATCTAAGCATCTTTCTCCAACAATTGCAACTATTCAATCCTTTAAGAAAATGTCTTTATAAAAAACTTTCTCTGATTCTGTAGGAGCAATATGGTTCACTTGTAAAACTGACATTAGATGGACTGGTGAAAATTAGATACCTGTCTCTCCAACCTTAAACATGACTCTGCTATTACTAAAATCTTTGTGTATTTGCACAAAATAAGGGATAAAAATAATAATGCAAATTGCTGAAACCTAATGTTCTCTGATATGAGGAGTGGTGACATAGTATCTAAATGGCTTGTCTCACGAAACAGACCACATAAACCTGCATTTTTCATTACTGCACACACAGACACATGTAGAACAGTCAGTCAGTCCTTTTCAGCTCACAGCCCATGCTGAGGAAGGAAATCCAAAAGTTACGATTTCCTCTTACCCTTCTCTGAAAAACTCCAGGTTCTTTCCTGTCCTCATCCTGGCCCTCTCCTCACAGTGGGGCACTGCCTTCCTACACTTATCAGTTTCCTCAGCAGCTGCTGCTTCTCCTCCTTTCCTGGGTAGTGTGGCTTGTAGTCACCCTGGTAGAAGCTTTACTGCATATCCCTATATTGTGAACTGACTTCTGTTCAGAAACAGATTTTCCCGGAGGGAGCAAATTCAGCCAAACAACAATGTAAAGTTGGGGGAAAACTGGGTGTGATCTCTGCCATTAATAACAGCCCTAGTGATCAGGAGTAAGGGCATTGTGAGGGTTGAACTCCTCCTGGGGCAGCTTCCTGTCCTCTCCTGTTTCATTTACTTCATCAATATCAGTTAGCCGTGAATTTGAGGAAAACTTTCTTTTATTATCTAAATATGGGAGCTGGAGGCTGTTCCTGGACTACAGCAGACCTCCAAGTCCTGGTCCCCTGCACGTCAGAGAAGTCTTCACTAGCTCCTAGATGGCCAAGGAGATACCCTTTTCCTGAAAAGCAGGGCAGAGGGAGAGCTGGAGCACAATCAGCATGGATGGAGTGAGGTTATGGCTCTGTGTTCACTTGGCTGGGCAGTCAGAAGACTTGTGAGTTTTGGGGTTTTTTACTTTGAGAATTGTAACCAGTCCCTATAAAAAAAAACCTTAGATTACTTAATGTCTTAAACCTAATATTGGTTTCTTTTCCTTGTTTTCTGGGTTAGGTAATGGAGGGGGAAATGTGGTTCCGCTGCACCAGTTACTTTTCCAAGTGTCTTTCTGTAGTGAGGAGGACAATAAAGTTCGTCTTTTTCAGAAATAATAAATGTCACTCTTCAAAACAATATGAAACTATACCAAAAAAAGTTAACTACCATGAGAATTGTCTAAATTAGAAAACCTTGGCAATGCTGCAGGGTCCCAATAACATCTCTACACCTCTGTGTGAAAGCCCCACTAGGCACTTTCCCATTTATCCAGGACACACTTTCATAAGCAATGTATGGAGTGCTCTGCATCTGAAATCATGTACGAGACGTTAGAGACTGTCTCAGAAGTTAAGCCTAAAGTACACAGGCACAAAAAATCCCATTATTTGGAGGCCAGAAGGTATCGTCCCATCCAGCTGTCTGTCTAACCCAGACTACTCATTCATTGTAATCTTTTACTGAGACTCAAAACACAAGTACAGAATCCAAGCGTAATCCTTTCTTCCAGAATTAGCCAAATTAGTCACAGCATCCACTCTGTTGACAAAGAACTTCAACTAAAACAACATAGCACCAGAGAACCACACAAAACCCTGAGGCTGAGCAGCCAAACAAAGCCTTACTGATCACTTTTTACTGAAAAGGAGAACTGATAAATGATTTAAAATGTGACTGACAAAGAAAACTGACAGAGGAGAACAAATAGATACTTCTTTGTATGACAAAGAATTCTTAAGGGGTTATAGCTTCTGATACTTAACCACTTGCTCCTGGCATAATCACTTTGAATAGCAATGAGAAGAGTAGCAGTGGACATGAAGGTATGGAAATCCAAATTTTAATTTTTTTTCTGCTTAAAAACACTGACAATCTGGGAACTTAGAAAGTTCTGTGTATGTTTGAGCTCCCCAGATACAAGGATCAGGGAGAAGAGCATTTCAGGCTGTGAGCCCAGTGCCCAGCATACAGTTAAAGCAATCTCAGTATTGGCTCAGATAATGTCTTTTGGGTAGGAGAGCAGCTTTGCAATGCAGTATTTTTAGAAACTGAGGATGAGTAATCCACAGCCTGTGAAGGTTCTCAGAACTAGGCCTTCATACACAAATTTAGTAACATCAACTCCCATGTATCATTCAGTTTAGTTTAATTAGCACAGAAATTTGCTAGCTCATTTTAAAGACATACCAATCTATTTCAGATCAAAATAGATAGAAATAGCACACATCTTGTTGTGGGAGTCCCAGAAGGCTAATCCATCTGGTAAATCTCCATCAGCTCCCGCAGTTCTGTGAAGAATTGTGCCAACACTCATTAAAAATACACAGCTTGGTATTAAAAAGCCAGCTTGGTGAATGTGAAGGAAGCTATTTCATGCAGTGATAGCAGAATAGTTAATAAACTCTACTAGAAACACCATTAGAAACATGACTCTGATTTTGCTTGGTGTTTGGGATCCAGCTGCATTACTTCTCCAGCAATATTTTCTCTGTTGGTTGGTGAAGGAAGCACTGAGGAGAAGTTAACTCCTGAGTTTCAGCCCCAATCCCATCTGCCATCCACCTGCTGGTCTCAAGGCAGCTATGCCACAGATCATGCACAGATCATCCACAGGGACAAGGATCTCTTGGCATTCCCTTTCACCTGGCTGTCTGCAAATTCTGCCTGTGGCAGCTCTTTTTTAGGATTAGTAATTGAAGAAGGCAAAATGTTACTCAGGAAAGAGACAGGTTCTAAAATTCATGACACTACGTTTCTTGCTTCATCATTTTATTTTTTTTTAATCTAAGTGCCTTGTGAACATTCTGTTTGACTCATTCTAGCCACACTCCCATGTCACAATCTTTAATCAGTAAGAAATACACTTAGACAGAAGTATTGTTTATTCTTCTTGCTGTTCAGAAATTAGCACAATTAGCTTTACTCAGAACATGCGCATAAAAATCTGTAATTCATTAATATATGCCTTCTTGCATGTCACCAATCTGATTTAATTTCCCTCCATGCCTTATTTTTTTCAGTGTGCCTTTTTCCACTGTTCCTCTCAACCCCTTGCTCTCTTTGCTAGTAACTACCATCCTACCAGCTTCAAACTTTCACTTGTACTGCAAAGATAGCATGAAAAGTTGGTTTTCTGTGCAAGGAAAATGTTTTTCATATAATCACTCTATTTTTTGTATTATCTAAATATTTTTTTAAGCCAGAATAGATGTTTACTTGGAAAAACTAAGCATAATCTAGTTTCAATAATAAGATAGTGACCACAAAACCCCCTTCCATTTCCAAATGCCTGCTTTGGTTCTAGAGCACTCAAAGTTGTTGCTTTTCTTAGAATCAGTCCTTGAGACTTTTCAGGTGCCCATTTCTAAAGGAGATGAAGCTTATGAGATCCTGACCTCTGTTCATCCGCCATTCCTTCAGGCAACTCAACACCTTTTAAGCTTAATGGCCACTTTCAACCCTGAGGGATGCAGGGCTCAAAGAAATAAAGTTCCTAAAAGTTTCATGGAAATTGAAGCCTAAGCTGCCACTTTCAATGCAGTGTCAATGACTAAGGCTGCAAGTGGATTGGCAGCTGGAGAGACGGGATGATTATCCTGGAGAGCCATCAGCCTGATGCCAGTGGAGCAATTTGTTTCCACTGGCCTTACTGACAGATGAAGTGTTAAGTCTGCAAGAAGAAAGTGCTTAAGTTGGTAGTGAGGATGCTTCTGGGGCAGTATGGCAATCAAAACAGTGGTTGAGATATCAGTCACGTTTTCCATGAACTGTTTTATCCACATGTATGCTTTCCTATGGAGGTTGTCTTCATTTTTCCCCCTCATGGATCATGACATGAGTCATAACCATTTTACTGAATCGAATTCCCACTGTGTGTTAAATCTGAGGGTCAAATTAAGCAAAAGTTTGATTCTACTTAAGCCGGAGAAAAGACCAGGCAACCATCAGATAATTAAGTGCAAAACCTCATTCTCACTCCAGCTTAAACAGGGTTTATTCAGAGAGCAGCAGCACACACAAGAAGCCAAGCTGTGAGCTCTTCCTAGAAAAACAAAGCCAAGCCATCATGAATAAAGAACAGACTTGTAACTTTTTGGTCCCAGTTGCTCCAGGAACCACACAACCTCTTCCTCTCTGTGCCCCTCAGCTCAGACTTGCAGTTAAGTGAGTTACATTTTTGCAGAGTGGGAAAACCCATGAATCCTGCACTTACACACTGCATGCCTGTTCTGTTTCTCACATCCTCCCACAGGTGTTTTCTGTCCTTCATATCTACACTTTCCTATCCCTTGTGTTGTCTCCTAGGAGTTTATTGTATCCCAATGGCTTTCTGAGAAAATTGGCAATATCCCTATGCACTTCTGTTTTCTCTCTTGCTTTCTGTTTTTATTTCCTTCTTGTGTCAGGAAGAGGCAAACTGTTCTTGATCCGCAAAATCTTGGGTCTGTAGTAAACTCCAGCCTGTAGTCAGTTTTATTTCTCTCAGCTATTCCATAAAGCCAGAAGGGCAAACACTTGTCCTGGGACCTAACATGGAACTACTCCAGTAGAAATGGAAGATTTTCTCCATCCCATCTAAAGAAGCTGACAAGAGGCATGGGTTAGGGGACACTTTAAGACTTTTTTCTTCCCTTGCCAAAAATCCTCCTTTTAACTGGAGACAGAGTAGCCTCTTATAGTGCCATTAACAAGAAGTAACAAGAGATTGGCTCTGTGGGCAGCAACTGTTTCTGGAGACAGAATGAGAGACTCTTTATGCCCAAAGGCAAAAAACTTCTAATATTCCCAAAGACTGCAAGTAAGAGAACCTCAGGGGCTAGAGGAAAATGTCTGAAAACTCAGATTTATGGTCATGAACCTTCATGTTCATGTTCCCCAAGAGAGCCAGGGGGCTGTTTATTGCCACCTCAGAAAACAAAACACAGGTTTTGTTTTGCAAAGGGATCTTTGACTCAAGCTTTGCATTTTTTTTTTTTGTATCCCCACTTATATTTGACATTCAGAAAAAAAAAATCAGAAAATCTGAAAAGATCAGAAAAAATCAGAAATCTGGCAGCTCACAGATTTGCAGTGCTGTGATGGTTTACAGTACAGTAAGCCCAAGCTAGAAAAGCAAAAATACACTCCCCACTTCACTCTCAGTGCATGATGATTTTCTTTATACCAACATTTCTTTGTCCTCTACTCAGTTCTATCCCAAATAAATGAAAAGTTAAAAAACTGCAAATCTATTCTGAAAGAATAATTCTTGTCTTCCCATCCAAGATGAAATACAATGAAGAAAAATAAACATATATTTGTGGGTTTGAGACCCTCATCCAAAGCCCAGTGAAATCCTTGGGAATCCTTCCAGTGACCATAGGCTTTCAATTAGGTCATATATAGTGAGTGATGTTTTAAAATTAATTCTAAATTAAGAGCCAAACCTTACTGGTATTTAATTTGTTGCCAGAAGCCACACAATAGTCCTTTGAAGCAGAACTCCTGAAATGCCTAGAAATTCAGATTAAATGACTCACCACTGCTGAACAAATAAGGCACAACCATGCCTCCTTCTGCTTTTCAGCTGCCTTAAGACACTATTTTCTGTGTTGGGTAATATATCAAAATATTTCCATTTAATTGTAGATTATGGCTGGCAGATGACAGAATTCTGCTAAGTGTTGACTGGTCAGACAGTGCCTTCTCTGTCTGAGGACACTTCCAACAAAAGCTGAGTATTTATCTGGAACAACTGTGTAGTCCCTTTCTCTAATAATGGTGAGACTGGAAGCTCTGCCTTACTGGGAAGGATATCAGCAGCAGATGGGACAGGAAGGCACAGGGGAGCTAATCCCTGCTATTTATTTTGAATTAAAATAGCATATGGTGTGTCAGGTGCCAGCAATCTGCCCAGGGAGAACAGAGAGAGTTCTGCCCCCAACTTCCTGCCTCAAAGTTGTGAGAATCTGATAGACTCAAATGTGTCGGTCTCTGAGTAGTGGAGCTCAGGAACTTAAGTTTTGTGTCTCATCTCTGAATTCCCCAACATCTGTAGGGGCAAGGCCATCACACTATCCCTTAATTCATTTTGGAAGAGCTTTGGGGGCAAAGCCCTTCTTAGGGATGAAGACCTAGCTTACTGTAAAGGCCTCATAAATTGTGTAAGAACTTGACAGGACCAAAGCTTTTACTTCTCTAACAAGGATAACTAAATCTCATCAGTGAATTTAACAAAAAAATATTAGCACATCTGAAATGGTTTCACATGGTTTCATAAGTTACACTTCCTCAGAAAGGCAAAAAGAACTGCAGGAAAAAGCCTGAAACAAAACCTTGGGTCTCAGCACCATGATCTAAACTAAAACCTCCGTTCTGACACACACCTCTTTATCCTACAGAACGAATCCCAGACCAAAGCCCACTTCACTCAGAGAAACTTTAAACCAGACTTTGAGGTTTAACTCACACATCACTGGAATGGAACACATTTCTAAAATGAAATGCTTTTCTTTAAATAAAGCAAGAACACTTGACTTTTACAAGGCAGTATCAAGAAGATGCATCATTGCATCACTCCTTCTAGCACTTCTTTAAACATCCTGGTTGAGGGACATGCTACAATGCCACCGTGAATCAACAGAACTGACTTGAGAAAATTTGTATAGGATTTTATCTGACCAAACAAAGCCAACAGAAAAACATCTGCATCATTGTGGCTGGTAGCGGTTGATCCTGCCACGTTACTGCAAACAAAGCATTTGCTCAAAGCATTTGTTTACTTTTCTTTTATGTGGGGGAGTCTGGGATGGGTGAATGCCACAGAACTTAATGGAAACTTTTAATGTACAAAGGTCACAGGAGCAGATTACATTTCTTGAGTGAACTGGTTTGTTTTTTCATTAGATCCACTTGTTTCTGTGGTTGGGTCAGGCGACCAAGTTTATGGAGTTAAAGTGATGCTCAGTTCTGTCTGAACTGTTTTGGAAGAAAAGACAGAAAACTTGACACCAGTGGACAGAGATTAAAGGCTTCTACCCCTAAGCAGTGGCTGCTTTCTGTTAACATCCAGAAAGTCATTCCTCACCCCAGTTATGCAATCACAATTACTTCATTTTTGATCTTCAGTAACAGCCACATTTCTTGAAAGCTGCCCAGAAAACCTGGCTGGGACTCAGGTAGATAAAGGGAGACTGACTGCTGAATGAGCCAAGGAGGCGAGGTCAAGCCTGAGCTCAGAGAAGCAAGGAGAACAGAAAAAGGAGGAAGGAGCATAAAAAAGGAGTGAATGGATGTTCCTCAGCACTGCCAGAGAGAAGGAGTTTGTTCCCAGATGGATAAGGGGTAAGTTCACTTTGTCAGCAGACAGGGAAAAGGTGGGAGGAGAGTGGGGATAGAATGGAGAGTTGAGGCCTTTTCCCACTGCCAGCATGGAGAGGAAGGGGATGAGGGGAGCTGAGGAGCAGTGATCCCTGCTGTTGGGAAGGTACCCACAAAATGCCACCATCCCCTCCAAGCCAGCTCTCTCTCTGAAGCTGGGCTTTCTATAGCACCAGGACACCTATAGTGTGAAATAGTGGAAAGAAATTTGCTGGGTTTTCCAGCTCCTTGTTTGGCCTGTTTTGGGAACCAATCCTTGAACATAAAGGAGTTATGAGGAAATGGCTGTCATGAAGGCCTGATGGATGTCCTGAAAAATGGCTCTTCTGATAGTGTCCTGGGAGCTCAGATTGTTCAGAGACTGGAGAACTAGCAAAATTCACAGCAGCCCCCTGGAATGGGACCTGATCCAAAATTTGAAAGCTACTAGTGATCACTGAGAAAATAAAGAAATATTTTAGTTAAAAGGTGTGTTTTGAAGAACAGGCATAAGGGGAAGAAAATTCTATAGTTGTAGGATGACCCTCATATTCATGAAGGTCTAAGGAAAGAACTGTGGATGAAATGTCTCTTCTTCCAAACCTTTGGCTTTCAGTTTAAATTTGGGCATGAATACTTGGATTCCACTTCGAAAAATTAATCACACTGAGGACTGCAGACCTCATAGCACATCTCCACTTTCAGTAACTAATGGAACTAATAAATATAGATTCGTGGAATCATTAAGGTTGGAAAAGACCTGCAAGATCATCAAGTCCAACCTTTAAATTTCTTGTTTGTTGCTTCAAGCTGCTAGAGAAACATAGATTATATAGATTTTTATTGTGTCAACATCACTTCCAATAAGATAAAATATTGAGTTGTTCTCACAGAGTTGAATTTTGAACTGCTGCTGGTGTCTTATTTCAGAACAAAATAATCTTGAAGCTGCTGTTACGGAGCTTGTAATTCTTTAACAGTATTAAACAGCCTGAGGATGGCACTGCAGGTTGTCATCTCACCTCTGCCAACTCCTGGTCCACAGCACCTGCTTTTGAAGCAGCTATAAACTTCTCCCTATGCTCTGCATACATTTTTTTAAAAGGTTACAGTAACATTTTGGTCTTTCCTGTCATTCTGGATTAGATCTCCATGTTAAAATGTGAGCAGAATTTGTTCAGGCCTGGGAACCTCCCAGTCTGGTAGGAATTCTGGAATCTGCTTTCCTTTTCTACATTTTATTTACTAAAATGCCTGCATGTCATGTTTAATACTGATCTCTGGGATGAGATGGCTTTTTTCTCTGGTCATTCTACCTATTTGGAATGCTCAGTGCACAATGAATACTGAAGACAGCTGTGCTTCTGAAATTGATCTTGGATAACCTTATCTAAATAACATCATTTAGAAACTGAACAGACTTTTATGAGAGGAACTTTCCTACATAAAGGGATAATTTTTAACTCAGTGGCTAGTTGAAAAGGAAAAACTGAACATTTGTTTTATGTTATTGTGGCGAACCATCATGTGATTCCAAAACTAACATCCCAAACAGGCAGTTAAGCAAAAAAAAAACCAAAAACAAAACAAAACAAACAAAAAAAACCAAAAAAAAAACCCCAAAAAAACAAAAAAAAAAAAACAAAGAAGGAGACAGGAAGCATTTAAAAGCCTTTTACATGTGAAAGGAATTTCATATGAGAAATACAGCTTATCCAAGTACGTAATTCTGATCTTTATATTTCATAGCTGCTTGCTTAGAAATTTTCGGGATTGAAAACTGGATTTTCAAAATTTTCAGGATTGAGCTGTATGCAATTAAAAAAAATTGCAAACTGTATTTTTCTGTTGCTGAGGAAATAGTTTCTACAGAACCATGACCAGCATATTGAACTGTATCAACACAAACTATATTAAAATGCATAACAACACATATTGGCTATTAATTATATATTAACTTTGTTCCCGTGCACTCGACTGGCTTTTGGGAAATTGTGCTCTGTTCAATATGGGTAAGGTTTGCTTTCTGCCCTAGAGGCAGCTCCTTAAACTTCCAGCTGCAGGGAATATGCTGTGCTCACTGTGACACATGGAAAGGAGAGAAACAGTTCCTCTAAATAACTTTCTAACAGCAGTGGGATGTCCTGGAGCACTAGAAAAGTTACAAGAGTGCAGTTTTCACAAACAAAGAATAGAGCTTGCTCCCTCATCTTGATGGAAACAAGGATACTTTCCCAGTTCCTGCAGTCACCTCACTTTGCAGTGATGCAGCACCTTCCCAGAGATTTGTGATCCCTGGGCGACAGCTGATGCCACTGCTCCCTGGGAAGGGACTCCCTTCATCCACTCCTCTTATGCTACGAGGCTTCCCTTCTAGCAGAGAGAAGTGCAACACTTGTTCGCTGCCTCAGGGCCCGACTCCAAGTCTCCAGGAGAAAGTGGGAACCTTTCCAGGGACTTCCACGCACTTTTGGTCAGGCCCTGGCCGCTCCATGCCCAGCGTTCCCACCGCGCAGTGACAGCTCAGCTCCTCGCGTCCATTCCCACCTGGCCCCTCTGGAAGCCCTTAACCCTCTCCTCTTTCCTGCCTTCTCCACGGCACACCGGGCCCGCGGTGCCCGGGCTGCAGGCCCGCGACACGGCACCGCACAGGGGTTACGGCACACGGAGCGCCTCGGGGAACCCGCGGCTCCGTGCGGCGCTCCGGCCGGCAGCCCGCGGCCCCTGCCCTGGATGTGGCCGGTCCCCTCGGGGCAGTGGGGGGCTGACTGACCCCGCCATACCCTGCCCGCCTCCGCCCGGCCCCTGGGAGCTCCGCGGCCCCCCGCAGCCGGAAGTCCACCACTCGGTGCCTGCCCCGTACCTGAGAAGTCGGCGAGAGCCGCGACCTCCGCCCCGCACACAAGGACCAGGCAGGAGAGGAGGCGGAGGAGCCGCCCGGGCTCTACCTGTGCGCGGCGTGGGTGCTGCTCCGCACCCCTGTCCCTCATGGTGCGGGAAAGGGCGGCTCGAGGCGGGGGGGCAGCCCCGCCGCTTCACATGGTGCAGCCGTTCCCGGCCAGCGGTGCGGCCCCACCGGGCCGCCGGGCGCCCTCGGGGCTGCCCTTGCCCCGCGTGGGAGGAGGAGGAGGAAGAGGAGAAGGGGGAGAAGGAGGGCGAGGGCGGAGCAGCCCTGCCAGCGGTCGCGGCGGGAGCGGGTCCAGCCGGAGAGGGCAGTCGGGATGCGAGGGCGGCGGGGAAGGGACGGGAAAGGATGCGGGCTCCTGGCGGCGCCGTGCCGGGCACTGCCCTCGACGCACATCGTGCGGCCGGGCTGACTCAGCCGGCTGCACTTCGCCCGCCCCCCTCGGCTCTCCCCACCCATCGCCGAGCCATTCGCGCCTCCCTCCCGTACATGAGGCTCGGTTTCACGGTCTCCGCCATCATTCTTCCTTGGCAATGCTTGGAGGGCTGTCACGGACTTACACTCACAGTGCGACTCGTGACCACATTTCCCCGCTTGTGTTTTTCCCGAGACAGGTGCGAGGTGCTCCCCATCTCTCCCTGTCCCCCGCAGCCCAACTTCCCTGCTTTCTGAAGTTGGATTTGAATTTCCCAAGTTTGGCACCTCCTTTCAGGAGTTACACTGAACTTTAACCAACTTGGTCTTCATGTTTGAATCTGAATCCACTTTTATTCCTCACCCTCTCCCTCTTCACACATAGAAAAACAACTGGGTAACACATATATTAGCCTATGCTTCCTTAGTCTTGGGCAGGTAAGAGCAAAACAGGTTTCACATGAACCTGTCTGAGGTCAGAGACTTTCCATCAAGTGTTACTAAACTCAGATAAATGGGATCAAAGACGCCAAAATAACAGTTATAAAATCACTCTGAAAAATCTGCAACTGCAAACACAGATGGGGAGAGAGAACAGTAGCTCTGTAGGTGAAGCCCTTGCTTCTGGCTTCTTCAGATAAGGACAGTGTTTGCCTCTGAACTCAGCCAGTTACCCTCTGCCTTCCAGATGGGGAACAGGAAGGAGACTTGTGGGAGTCTCCCCCTACTCCTCTCCTTTTTCCCCTTGACCTGGCCTTAACTGATCATTCAATCTGACACTTCCTGCACTTGCTGTCTCAGGTCAGTGCCACCAAAGGCAGAAATGAATGCTGGGGAACAAGCAGCACAGATTTTACAGAGAAAGCATGTGGAGGCTATACTTTGATCCTCTGGAAAGGTGTTCAGATAATTAGGGTGAACTTACCTGTCTATCCTAACTTCCTAGCTGCTATAATCTCCTATTTGCCATAACTTCAGGTGAGTGCAGTCAGACCATCTGTGGCGTCAGGATGCCAAACTCCACTCCCTATACAGCCAACGGAGAGATATCTCATGTTCAGGCCACCTGCTACAGCTCTAACAGGAAGTGTTTCACCTCCTTATCTCACATCTGCTCACTACTCCCTGGAGCAGATGTCAATAATGACCACCCAGTCTTGTGTGGGTGGCTGAGTAGACAACAGATCTGTGACAAGTACACAGTCAATGCAGCAGAATATACAAAGCATCAAAAATAACTGGGAAGTATCCCATACTTGTGCTGAAAGGCTTTGAATCAAGTCTGCCAAGGCTGTTGCCTGATGAGCACTTGTGAATCTTCTCTTCCCAGTGAGATAACATAGCTTTTTCTAGCCTAGTGGTGCTGTAAGGAAAAGACCATCGCAAAGTGCAGGAATGAGCCTGGTATGCTTTTGGCACTTTTCAGGTATAACCCAAAGGCAAAGGTAATTTCCAAGTGTAATGACTGAACTGGGAGAGGTTCAAAAGATAGGTAACCACCAGGGAAGTGAAGCAGTGAGGGTTGAATGACAGCACAAGAGGCAGCTGGGTGCTCTTGCTTGTAGACATCTGCTTTCAAGGGAAGCCTTCCTGTGAAGGAGGAAAACTTACGGACACTTGAATGGCATATATATATATATATATATATACACCAATTTTTTTCTTTTCACTCTGAATGAGGGCTACTTTGCTATTCAAAATTAACCTAAAACCAAGTAACCTGAAATACAAAAGTAGTCTTCCAAATCTCTGCTATTCTCTGTGATGGGTAGTGCTTAAATAGTAATCTTGGCGACACTAGTGTAAAACACAAAGACAGGAAGGGAGAAAGTGTTTATCATGACATGATGTGCAGAATGCATCTCTTTGTCACAGCCTTGAAGGCAGCTCCTACAAGCTGGCAATACTCAGTTGCTGGAAGACAATATAACTAATTCAGACGCGTTTAGCATGTAGAATTACAGAATCCTATCCTTGTTCTTTCCTCCCAAACAACAGGAATTAGCTTCCTTTTTTTTCCCTGAAGAAAAAAAATCACACAAAAGTCCAGAAGTTAGAATCCAGGAAAGATATTACATCTGCTTCAGACAGTTTCTCTCTTTTGGACTTAGCAAGAAAAGAAATAATTTCACAGTGCCAGAAATGCAGGATTTGTGTTGTTACATGGATTTGTGTTGTTAAATCTGAGCACTTAACTTCTTTTTCTCCACATTATTAATTTTCCCCTGAACTTCACTCCAACTGCCAATTCAAAACTCATCTCATGACTGATATGAGTATGGAAATTCCAATAAAATTAGTCAGTTAAGAAGTAAACAATGTGAAATAAAAGAAAGTGAATGTGAAAAAAAAGTGAAAGAAAATAGACAGTTGAGTTAGATGACCTAAAATTTTCTATTAGTGAATAAAATCACTTGATCTATTGTACAGTAACAAAAATTGTCAGAAAAATATCTGAGACACACTTTTCCACACACACAGACACACACACACACACATGTCTGTGTGTACACTTCTCACCACTATACCTCCTACTGTTTTTTCTTCCTGCTTTCTCCCCTATATTTTTTAAAGAGCTGATATTTGTCATTTTAATTTTATTCCCCCAGAATAAAGTTTCCAAGAAGTTTCCTAATGTTCTTTTTGGATTTTGAGGATTAAAACAAAACAAAACAAAAAAATTAAGAACAAAGCCCCAAGTTTTCCCACACTTTTAAAATTTTTATATTCCTGCATTCTGACACAGACAGAATCTACAGGACAGTTCAAACAAGTGGGTTGCTATCCTCGTTCTGTTTCTATGGAAATGAGTGTCAGACCACTTAAAACAAAGCACATACTTTACAGTAATTGCTATATGGTGATTATTTAAAATAACAGAGTGCGTTTTTCCCAATCCAGCCTCTATTTCTATGGATACAAGATGAAAATAGTTGTAGAGAAGCCCATTCCACAGTTTTTTCTAATTCTCAATGTGTTTGGGATGCTATAAGTTCTCACAAGTTACTATGGATAATAAGATCTAACAAGATCTTCAAGTGTAATTTGAACTTGAGAGGACCAATTCAGTGAGCCAGAGTTAGTAAACACTCTTGTGTTTAGACATTTAAATGAATACTGAGTGCATTACTCCACACAGCAGGTTTAGAAGGGGGGGAAATATTTGCTGTGGTCTGCTATTTTTTGACTCACTTCAGAGAGAGCAAACTCACTAAACAAGTTTGAGTTTTGTGCTCATGAGCTGCTCCTTGGCCAAACTAATCAGAACACCACAGAGACCCTGACCACGTCACAAGACAGAAGATGTGACCCATGAAGTTTGTAAAGCTAATCTCCTCACATTTCATTTGGAATGAAACATCAGTCCATCTCCTCACCAGGCACAGCAGAAAGTCCCCATTCCTCACCCTCCTGAATGCTGCCAGTCTTGCTGGCACTTCTCCTGTACACAGATTATTTTTTTCTAGCAGTGCACCTGGCACTTGCATAGACATGAAGTAAGAGGCATGTCCCATCTTACACATGATTACTTACTGCTGGAAACAAGAGAAAACATGACCTAAGGCGGAGGTAGAAAAAATGCACCAAGGAAAGGCCCTGGTTTTGTTGTTCTTGCCTTGTTAAAGCACCCAAGTTGTCCCTGGTCACTTCCTGACATGATGCTTCAAAGACACACTGGGAAAGACTATGTGTCTTGCCTCTCAGTTTAGGAAGGACATTAGGACAGAGTTGCTGGGTGGACCATGGTCTTGGAAATCAACCTCTTTGTAAAAGTGTTTCATTATGGTTTTATGAGCCTGGGTTGTTGTCACTGTTCCACTTTAATAAGCACTTAAGCTAAGATTTTCCAAAATGACTAATAATTTTGAACTTGAAATTCAAGACTGAAGCTTTTTAAAGCCACAGAATCAATGTCAAAACACTGAAAAAACTGTGGCTTTTCCAAGAGCCTTGAAAAAAAAATCAGGCTTCAAGGTCTCTCAAGTTAGGTATGTAAAGGCATGGAAAACTGGTAGTGTTTCAGAAAAGAGTAGCTCATATCAATATCTAATCAGTGAGAGTTAATAGTTTTGAGATCCCAACCTCAGGCTAATTCAACCTGAGCACTGTAAAATTAGAAGCAAATAACAAAATTTGAAAATAATATTGCAGTGTTTTTAAGTGCCTACTTTTCCTATCAGGACTTTAAGGGCTCCCTGGTAAATTCTGTGACTCAGTGACTATGTCAAACTAACAAAGACTGGATGATGCTCAAAGATTATTCCATGTGTAGAAGGTGGGAAGGATTTCAGTACACAGAAGATACTCCAAGAATTGCAATAGATACTCAGAGGTGCTTCCAGCATATGCCCCCTCTAGCTCTTCACAGCCTGCTCATTGACCTCTCCACTCTTCTGTCCTCTTCCCTTCTTTTCTGATCTTTTCACCCATCTTCAGCACCTGGGCACTCAGCCCAGTTCCAGACTCACAGCATGCTCTGACTCAAATTCCTGATGTTCATCATGCCTTGTTGACAGATCCTTCCCTATAGACAGGCTCTAATATTCCTTGTGGGATGAAGATAAATTGCCATTAGTCAGGCCTAATTTGCACTCCAGCTGAAATAACTATGGGACTGGGGGAGGAGGGAGAAAAGGAGGAGAGGTGATTTTGTTTTACAGCATCTAGAGTAAAAAAAGTTGTGGCTTTACTTCAGCCTTGCCAGCCCACTCATCTCCTGGGTTCATATACTGACCTTGCACATCACCTGGACTCCTCAATGCCAAACTTCTGGAATTCAAGCACTGAAATGACTGTGTCTCCAAGTGTATGACCTAGCACTGGGCTGATCAGAGCAGAGAGCATGGGAGTATAGGGCACATTCGGACATGTGATGACAAAGAAGTGACTGTGTTGGGAATATTCCATTCTCAAGAGGCTGTGCTGAGGAAGTGGTCCTGATATCCCATCTCATGGCAGCATCCATGCTCTCTCTTTCTGTCATCCCAAAGTCAAAGGCTGGAAAGCAGGAATATTTGACAAAGAGCTCTATCTATATCACACTTGAAATTTTGGGAAAAACTGAAGGAAACTTTTCTGTGGAATAATTGTAAAAACTAAGAGCAAACATTGACAACTCCAGTTTTAGAGATGGGATTTTGGATTAAATCCATTCCCTCTGAATGCTTCCTATAGTTAATTTATACATGAAAAAATTATTTTAAGAAATGAATGTATTTCTTACTAGTGTAGAGTAGGTGATCACAATTCACAGATGGCCTCGAAGTGAAACCACTGCAGGGGTTACTTTAACTGGGGCTCCAGTACCCAAACACCAATGGGTTTACAGGACAGGTTTGGGCTTGGATTAGCGTGGGCTATAAAGCAGGGCTTATGCACAGGTCTGTCAGCAGTCCTACTCAGAGATAGTCCCTTATCTGTAGGGAGAGGTTGTAGGCCTGGAGATCAGACTGAGTTTGGTAAGGGTCATGAGGACACGGTTAGGAAGTGATGTAAATGCATATCAAGAGACTTAATCCTGAGGGGTGGCAAATATTAGCTATAGGACAGCAAATATCTATGGCTAAAGGCTGTAGACAGGGGCTAGCTGAGAAGAACAGGAGTGTTTTAAGGCTGAAATCAGAAGAGAAACCTTGGTGAAGCTTTGCATTAGAAATGGCCTCTTCTGCCAAATCAGATTTTTGTCTTCAGGACTGCATGAGTGAGGATCCCACAGCGAAGAAAAAGGTTCAGGTTTGGGAGGCAAAGGCAAGTAAGCAGGGCTGCAGGGCTGGGGCTTGGCTGTTTACATAGTGTTCAGAGCAGTAAAGGCTTCAGAGGTTGCAGCTGAGGCAGGAAAGGGCAGCATGGCTCTATTAGTCTTGCATCTAAAACTGTTCTTTGAACAAGGCGCAGAGCCGAAGTTCATGCAAGGGACCAGGAATTGTTTTTCAGACTTGAAAATATGCCAGAGGGGAAATATGTAACTTGGATATGATGATCTGTTCATCTGGCAAGAATCACAGAAGAATATTTTGATTTACTGAAAACTGGGTGGCTCAGAAGTTATTGTTTGACTCATTCACTGCTCCCATCTGTTGCACATATAAACACAACAGAGCAGATGAATTTTGTCTCAGCCTGAGGTCTTCAACTGGTCCTTCATAAACGCCACTTGCCAAAAAACACTTAGGAGAGGAAAATTGTCAGATATAACAGAGAAAGAAAAGGACATAGGCTTCAAAGTGCACTCCAGAAGAACATGGAAGTGACCTGGCTGGAGGTGAAAGCAGCAGTCTGCATATCCAGCCTCCTGGAAGCCTCTAACAGCTACATAGGCAGTGAAAGGAGAGAATAATTGAACTTCAAGTTAAAAAAAAAAAAAATCAGTATCCTTCTGCAGTAGTTTTTAAAATACTAGAACTATGACATAGGGTGTGATGGTAACTATCAGGCTTTTAAGTCTGGTAACCAGGACTTTTACAAAGATCTCAGTATGGGTACTTTGAGCCTTTTAAAAGCTGTGTTAAATCAAATATTTTTTCCTAGTTGTACTAGCTCTAGCCTTCCTTTTCATCCCCTCAATAACAATGCAACTCCCTCCTGACAATGTTATTTACTTTCCATATTATGTGCCTATCAGTTTCTGGAATTGCAAATGTATTTGGATACCTGCATAAATTTAAGTTTCAAGAAAATTGTAAGGCTGAAACAAAGGATTCCCATCATCCAGAAGAACCACCAGAAATGTTTTATGGAAGAACTGAAAAGTCTGTACCCTTGCATAGAATTTGCTGTACTGAGGTGAATTCCAAATGGAACTGCCATCTAAAGCAGAAAAATAGCTGGAATATAGTTTGTTAAATTTAAGTATTTCTAGAAATAGGAATTAACAGAGCTCGGAGTGTGATGTCACTAGCAGCAGTAAGATGCTTTTAGCTTTGTTCTCCTAAATTACTTGAAAAAAAGCCCTGGTACCTAGTGTCTAGCAATTAATATTTTCCCATTTCCCCTTTTTTCCCCCCAGTCTTATGTACTCCTTTTATTTTACCTTTTTCTATCTTCTAACTTCACCTTATTTTATTTTGTTCTACCCTCTGTTCTCAAAACATCACAGAATCTTCTGTCAGCGTGAAAGCATTTGTTCATCCTGTCTTAGAATAGCTGTGAATGTTGCCCTCTTCTGGATCACTTTTCTTTACAGTATGTTGCTAAAAAAAAATAAATGAAACAAAACAAAACAATAAAAAAACCCCCCAAAATAAAACAAAACAAAAAAAAACAACAAAAAAACACCGCAAACAAAAAACCCACAAACAAACAAACAGTTTGAAAAAGCCCAGGAAGATAAAGATCCTAATGTTACCTTTATTACTTGCACATATGACAAAGAAATTTCTGGTTTGGATTTGGATAGATCTTTATTTTGTTTTTTTCTTATTGAAATAATCTCCTCTATCTTCCATTACTGTTTCAACTGTTGTCATTCTGTTATGAACAAAAGGACCTTCCTGGTTCCCATGGGGACACTGCTGAATTGAGCTAAGTACTGATATTGAAATGTTAATTAGCTAATTGCTCCTGGGAATCACCTACACCCCCCCACCCACACTGCCATTCTAGGACTGGGATGCAAAATAGAGGGACCACTGGAATCATGGGAGGGGGTTTTGGGGATGAAAACACCCCTAAATGGAAGGCTGGGCATAGTGGAGGGGGCTGGACAGGTGTGCTGGCTGGGGAAAAGGGAACCACATCCCCAGTCTATGTCTGACCTGTCACCATAGCCTCCAGAGCACCAGACTGGACTGGGCTGTGGGAAGGAGGTACAAAGGAGCAACTCTTCCTGGTGTTACCAGGAGAAGGGACAGCTGCTGCTGGACTCTGGCAACAGGCTCTGCACATCCCCTCACCCTTCGGCTACCAGGATGCCAGCAGGCAAGGAGAGAAGTCAGTCTCCTGATCGGGACTTCAGCTACAGACTGCACACCTCTTCACCTCTGGCTACCAGTGTACCTCAGGGAAAGACTGCATCTCTCCCTTCGGCTACCAGGAAAGCTACAACAGTGGGGGCGAGCTCCGTGTTGAGCCCCCTGCCCAATTAATCTTTTAATAAAGAGCTGAACATTAATAAAGGCATAAGCCCTGTTCATTACAATTCCATAAGAAACAGTTTATTGGAACAAGGCTCTTTCCATTCTTTTTTATCACTGCTTGTCCTTGTTTAACTCTTGCTGAAAGCAAGGGAAGAGTTTAGATTTTAATTAATGTAAGCCTGCCCTCTGTCAGTTGGAAGTCATTCTCCCTTTTCTGTCACTCCTTGCCTTATAAATAGTCCCTCTCTATCGTTCCCGTGGACCCCTTCAGGTACTGGAAAGCCACAGTTAGGTCACCCGAAGCCTTACTCTTTCCTGGAAAGAAAGGAGTATCTGAGAAGTTCTCTCCTCTCCCTGCGTCCCAGCACTCCGTGCTTTCCCCTTCCACTCCGAAGGTTAAGCCATGTTGGTTCAGGATCGAAGGGGGCTGCAGTCCGGGGAAGCTGGGATGACAGAAAACTGCTTGGCCTTTCAAGCAGCGATGGCTGCTGCAGATGGGACGTTGGGAAGGAATTCTCGGCTGTGAGGGTGGGCAGGCCCTGGCACAGGTTGCCCAGAGCAGCTGTGGCTGCCCCTGGATCGCTGGAAGTGCCCAAGGCCAGGCTGGACAGGACGTGAAGCAACCTGGCCTAGTGGAAGGTGTCACTGCCCATGGCAGGGGGCGGGAATGGATGGTGGAACGAGATGACCGTTGCGGTCCCTTCCAAACCATTCCACGACAACTATTTTTAACTCTTTTTGTCCACCTCGACACTGGTCGCTGGGAAAGCCCTCCCACTGGGCCGGGTCCGGGCCGCAGTACTACCTCACATCCCCGAGTCTCCAGGGCCCCGGACTGTTCCAGCTCCTGCTCCGCCCGCCCCTTCCTGCTGGAGCAGCGGCAATTCCGGGGCGGGCCTGGGCCGGGCTCGGATTAGGCATGGCCGGCAAGAGGTGCAGCGGGACCGGGGAGCGGAGCGGGGAGCCTGCCGCCAAGCGCGCCTGTGGCCCGCGGGACGAGGAGTTCAATGGCGCCCGCTTCAAGGCGCTGCTGCAGGACCCCGCGGCCGCCGCCAAGGGTGAGGGGCTCTGCGGGGCGGGAGAAGCGTGCGCTGAGGTGGCCGGCCCGGGCTGAAGGGGTGCCCCGGGCCGAGGCGGCCGCTTCGGGCTGACAGGCTGCCCCGGGCTGAGGCGGCCGTTCCGGGGGATGTCGCGGGGGTGGCAGGGATGCCGTTGCTGGCAGGGATGCCGCACATGGGCACGGCCTGGAACCTCAGGGTCCCGCCCGCGGGCGGCCCAGAGCGGGCCCCACACGTGGCGCTGGTGCCCCGAGTGACGCTGTGGCTTTGCAGGGCTGGAGACCTTCGTGTCCATCGCCAATATGCTGCCATCGCCCCAAGTGTACGATGTCGTGGAAGGATACGTGAAAATTTCCATGGAGTGTGCTGAGATATTCAAGCTTCTCGACGGAGAAAGGAAGCCTGAAAGTGAAGTAAGTTGGATATAGGGGTGTCATTCAGGGACTGGCAGCTACAATCCCACCGTGGAGGAGACCCAACAAAAGGTTGCCATGGAATGGTCACAGCTGCCAAGGCTGCCAGAAGTCCTGGAGCGTTTGGATAATGCTCTCAGGCACAGGGTGGGATTGTTCAGGTATATGTGCAGCACCAGGAGTTGGACTGGATAATCCTTGTAGGCCCCTTCCAGCTCAGGATATTCTGTGGTTTTATGAGTAAATAGTGCTTTGTGGTGTAAATAACTCTGTAAATTTTTGGTTTGGGTTTTTTTTTTCTTTTTTCTGGAAGTAGCAGTGGCAGAAGCACCTGCCAAGTGGGAGATGCTCCTTTCTGTTCATAGATGTTCCTGGATTTAATGAAACACACAACCAATAGTTCTGTCCAAATCAAGCTGTTAAGGTTCTTTAAACATTATCAAAAGGAAATAAGGGGATCAACAGAAGCAGTTAAGAAAGCAAAACAAAAGTAGCCTAGTGAAAGTAAATGTTTTTAGATATCTGCCTGATAAATCAGTACTTCTAGGAAGCCACTGGTGAAGTTGACTTCATTTTTTTTTATTTCAGCTGGACACAATTTATCCTCATCAGAATACAATGAATGAACAAAGAGTTCAATAATTTTTCACTGTGAATGCTGGTGCAGCGTTGCTTACAATGTACAATGTTACCTTGCAGTATCATTTTTGTCTATGTAATGTTCAGTGACAGCCTTTCCTCTATATCCCGTTGCTGACAGGGGCTGATGTTTGTAATGGGTACAGCCCCAGTGCTGTATGGATTCTGGATTCTTCTGGAAGGAATTAATTTCAAGATTGGAACAGCCCTGATGTTTTTCTCCAGCACATTTCAATTTTTTGTTGTCCAATTAGGAGCAATTGTCTCTTGAAGCATTGATTCCTTGAAACTACATGCTCTCGAAAGTGATCTTTTCAGAGGAAGCATTAATTTGGGAGAGAATCTAGAAGTTAATGTCACTTTCATATGTGGAAGCTTTCCTCTTGGAATGGGGTTACCCTTTTTATCGGTGGTTATTACTGTTTGCTCAGCTAATAATTTCAGGTCTTACCTGATATTATCAGATAGTAACATACTTTTTTATCCTGCAGATGCTGTTAATCTTTCAAGCTTTAGAAGCCATTTTACTGAGGACAGCTAGCGACCTCTCACATTTTTCTGTTGTGGGAATGAACATTGTCAAAAAGTTGATTCATTCCTATATGAAACTGGTCTATGCTGCTTTGTATTCTGAAAACCACAGGTAAGTCTTCCTGGTGCTCTGGTGGAGAATCTCTGTCAGTTGATCTGGAGGGACTGTAGTAGATGTTGCAAAATTCATCTTGATTTACTGCTAATAATCCACCTTTATTTAATAATCTTTTTCCACTTGCCATAAAATAATTGCCTGTGGAAGTCTTTGCCAAGTGGAAGCTGATACATCAAACAATCCAGTGCTGTAGGATACTTTCTTGAAGCCATGGTTTTCATCAGTTGGGCTTGTCCTAGTGAGAGCTAACATGGGTGGTGCCTTGAGTCCTGTTATTTTAATGCTGCTTGATTTTGGGGGTGAAATGTATTGCATGGAACAGGACTGGGCAGTCTTCCTTTGATGGCAAAAAGAGCTGCTCTTGACTGCTTTATTTCTCTGTATTTTTTGGAGTCGGGTTTCATGTTTATAAGGGATTTTTCTCTTTCAGACTGGCTGTTCTTCTGTAATTTTTTCAGTCTCTTAAGTCTGAGGTCATTTTAGGTTGTTCAATAATTGTGTTATCTAGTCCAGACCAAAAAATTTCTCATGCTCATGTGGATGGGGGAAGGAAGCTGCAAATGTTAGACATTTAAGTACAAACCTGGGAGGAAGAGGTAAGCAGAGAAAAAACCAATTGGCTTGTCCAAGGCCAATGACTAGTCTTTCAGTCTTTGAGCAGAATTGGAAAGGCTTTCTGTGCTTTCCCAGTTCATAGACACAACTGTGTTTCCTGCACTGTGCAGTTGATCCTATTGCAGCAGGCATTTTAACAGGACAAAGCATCTCAAATAGGTATACTGGAAACAAATTTTGAAGCTGTGCAGCATATGCACTTCTTATTAAGTGTTTAAAGATTGCAGGTTCTCGAGAAGTCCTTCTAGAACCTGCACAGAGGAGGCTGAAGATTTCTGATGGGAGATGCTCTGCATTTTCTATGCAATCACTTTGATGTGCAGAGGTGTTATCTTTATGTCTAGATGAGATCTCTGCTTGAATCACGTGGCTTTTTACAGATTGTCCATGACAGAAACATGATGGACAGATTACAAATCTGTTCATGGTAGTGGCTGTTCAGATGATGGAGGTCTGCAGTCCTGTGCGTAGTGGCCCTGACATATTCCCGTTGAAATAAATGGCAAACCTCCATGAATTCAGGAGTTCATAGAATCATGGAATAATTAAGGGTTGTCTAGTCCAACTCCACTGCCATGAACAGGTTATCTTCAAGTTGTTAATTTTGTCACTTTCTCCCTTTTAAACTGCTTTATAAAGGGAATACCCAGCCTCACATTATGGCTTAATTTTGGGGAAGAATATAAAAAGGCATTTCCTTCTTTTTCCCCTCCCCCCTCTTTCCCAGCTGCTGTTATTACTGCCTGAAGTAATTACTTTGATTGTTTAACTTCCCTTCTATTTTCACTTTAAGTTTTAATCTCTTGTTATGGTGGTTTGTATAACTATCAACCATGGAATAGCCTGCAGGTTTCCCCTCTGCTTTGTTTTTTTAGGATGAGCCGACAGTGCCTTATGCTGCTGTCAGTGATGGTGGCTCAGGGCCCGGATTCAGCAAGGGACTTATATAGTCATTTTGACTTCAATAACAAGTACCTGCCTGGATTGTTGAAAAAAAGATGCAAACAGGTAAATTAAGGTGCTGCATGCCATGGCATGCTATGCCATGGCTCCACCAGCTTTTTTAGCTATCTGTTCAGAGCAAAGCTGAATAGAGCAAAGCTGTTGCCAATGTTTGCTATATTTTCATCTGTAAGAGCTTAACTCCCCCTCCCTGTCCTGTGTCAGGCTGAAGTCCTTGATTGTGCCTAACTGGACACATGAAAATGCTTTATGTGTTTCCAACAAGCTATGGAGAAATGGAAATGTACAGTTTCTGTGAACTGCCCTTCTAATGTCTAAAGCAGAGTGAAAGTGGTAGTAAACTCCTGAAAACTAATTGTTTTTTTTTTTTTTGTGGTTTGGTCTCACTGAAACAAACGGAAATTGGAGAGGGGATATTGCCCAGTAGTAATACATAGTAATTGCATTTGAAAACATAAACAAGAGTTCTAAATAATCTCTAGCTGGAAATCTTTAAGAAGAGTATGTGAGTGAAGAGAAAAAGTCACTCCTTTTTCCAGAAGAAACTATCTCTTGTTCCCTCCCTGTTTGCTAAAGACAGTCAGGATTGACCCAAACAAGTGCTTTAGAACAAGAATATTTGTGTCATTCCAAATGCAAGTGTATAATAAATCCAGTATTGTTTACAATGTTGACATATTGTTTCTGGATTTTAAAGATTACTTGCAGAGTGAATGTGTACGTTTGTGTTGGGTTTGTGCCATCTGAGATGAAAATTCAGGCTTTTTCTTTATGATGCAATCAAGTGGAGGGCAAAAAACCAAACACCTCCCTTTTTCCTTGGAACCACCTTTTATAGTTCTGGAATTGTCAGATTCCATGGATTTTGACCTCACTGCAAGAGTTGTCTGCAGGAGTAACTCCACTCTTAATTTTAAATGCTTGGGCTTAGTCTTTTGACCACCATTTAAGCTGCTTAAATATGTGAGTAAGGTACAAGGAAACTAGCATCCAAAAGGTCTTAGTCTTGTGCAGCTTTCAGTGAAATTATGTCACAGCTTGCCATCAGAGGTGAGTTTTTAACACAAAAATACCAGGCCCAAAGCTCAACAGCAAAATATTTTTTGTTTCTCTATTTCTTCTTTCAGCCCTGTCGTGAGTCCCTGCTGCCTTATCTTTTGCTTACTTAGAATCTTCTTTCAGGCTTCTTTACATGCAGCTTAATTTTGCACAGCAAGATTAAAAAAACTTGTAAATCACAGTGGGACTCTGTCAGGGAATGTGATGGTAGGACAAGGGGTGACTCTTTGAAAGAGGGTATATTTACATTGGGTATTGGGAGGAGATTCTTGGCCATGAGGGTGATGAGATGCTGTCCAGCACGGGTTGCCCAGAGCAGCAACTGCCCTATCCCTGGAAGTGTCCAAGGCCAGATTGGACAGGGCTTGGAGCAGCAGGGCTTGGGATAGTGGAAGGTGTCTCGGCCCATGGCAGGGGGTGGAATGAGGTGATCCTGAAGATCCCTTCCAGCTCAAACCATTTTATGATTCAATGTTCATATCCTATGGTGCTGTTATAGATCAAGCTTTCACTGTTCTCACTGTGCCTGAGTTGGTAGTTTTATATTCACCCCTTTTTATGGGCTTTTTTTGTGAATTGACCATGCTGTGCACAAGTGCGGAAGTTCAGTGATGCAGGGTTTGGCACGAAACGGCTGTTGATGTTCCCTTTTTATTTAAATTTGTGGCCTGGTCTCATATATTGAGAATTAAAAAGCATGTGAACTAGTACCTTTTCCTTTTTATATAAAAGTGATCTGTTTAATGCAAGAAGTTTTTTAGCTGAATACGCTGTGGATGTATTGCATGTAAATGTATGTCTGTGGCTGCATACAACATTTATATAGAAGTTGTTTCATTTACCATTTATGGTTCTTCTACGGATAATCAGCAGTTGCAGTATCAATTCTGCAGTTGGGTACAGTCTGTGTGCTAGCAACATTTTTTCATTTTATATTTAAATTTTGATGTTTCCAGGGGAGACCAGATGTCCGCATGGCCTATATTCAGTTTGCTCTCTCCTTTCTCATTGCTGGTGACAATGCAATCTTGGCACAGGTTCTGGAATTAAAAGGTACTTCATAATTGCTTGTTGGGTTTTTGTTTTTAAGGCACAGTTATTTATAGGTGATAATAAATATGACCTAATTAAAAATGTGGACCAGGTAGAGAGCACTAATAAGAAGCAAAATATACATTTTTAATCTTACCATCTGAAAAGCTATAAACTTCCTTGGTAGTGTAATAAGTAAGCCTCTTCTGCTTGAGAATAATATGCTATGTGCTAAAATTTTGCAAGAATAAAGTCTTTGGTGACACAGATAAAAAAAACCCCATAAATCTAATATAAAGCTTTGAGGTCATAAAGTCAATAAACAAAAAAAATTCATGGCCTCCAGCCTTGCTCATAAGATAGCCACAGTGGATATGTTACATTAATTTTTCTTTTGAAAAGGGTGTACTTCAGTTGCCTTTCTGCCCTGTGAATTGTGACCCTTGGTTAAGTTATGAGACAATTCAGAAGGGATCTAGAAATACTGTTTAAAAGTAAGTGCTTAAGCCACTAGCTGGCAGCAAGTAATGTCTCCTATGGCAGTGGACTGAGAACTGTATTACTTACTTCTCTTGCTGCTGCTGCCCCAGGGCTGCTCATTTCCTTTAGGTGCTGGTAGCTGTTTAGTTCTTTCAGGTTGGGGATTGCACACCTCAGCCCAGTCAGTACAGATGGCTTTCATTCCCCTGTAAGAGCACCAAGTTCTCTATAAATGAAAGTTGCCTAACTTTGAGATGCACAGGTGAGCCAAAAGGTGATGCACATAGTTGGAGATGGAACCTCCAAACATTTGACAATCACTCAGTGAAGCAATAACAAGTGCTTCAATGGGAAGAATATGAAATTACTTGAATTTTAGGATTGCATTTCACGGCCCAAAATATATTTAAAGCTGACAGATGCTGTGGCAGTGTTAATCAGCAAGTTGGCAAATTGGCTAGTCAAGATGAGAGTAGGTTTGGCAGCATCACTCGCTCATAACCATAGTCACAGACACATCATCCTTCTGACGTCTGACTGCTGCCTTTTGGTTCATCCTGGAATATAACAGCAAGATAAATAATGTGACGTGGTAGAGGAACGGGTATGAATTCCCTGAAGTATTTTAGTATGAAAAGAGTTTTCACATTTTAACTTAACATTTGAAATGTCCTCTTAGATTTCATTCCATCTATTCTTCGCTCTGAAATAAAGGAAGACAGAGTTTCTACTGTCAATCTTCTACTTTCCACACTGAGAACTAAGGTATGATACACCCTTGAAACTGTGTTGTTTCTTGTTTTCTATTTTCCTAACTGCTGAAAACAGTTCTGCAGTGATTTCTCACACAATGTTCAGTTCTTAGGGCTGCTGAAGTGTGTGTGACTGGTAATATGTGTTGGAGGTTGGTGGCTTGGCTATTATATTAGTCTCAGGATTAAAAACAGGGAAGCAGGAATTGCTGAAAGATGTGAAAGTTGGTTTAGTGGTGGCTGCCTTTCCTGTGCTCTGTCACCTTCTGAGCATGGCCCTGCCTCTTTCATGGGGTGATTTTGTTGCTTGTAGAGCAGCTGCACCTGAGTTGTATTTTATGTCTTTAAAAATATTTTTATCTCCAGAATCTATGATTTTTAGTCTCTGTTCTGAGCTGCTGTAGCAATGTTGCATAGGCTGCTGCATGAACAGTTGAGAGAATGAAGAAAAATTTCAAAGTCTGAGTGTAGCCATGAGGGCGTGTCTCAGAACAAAGATGTTCTTTCGTTTTGCTGTTAGGAAAGAAGGATAATAAAAAAGATATAATTTAAATGTAAAATAAACTTCCTTTGAACGTTCATTTTTCAAATGAAGCTTTTCTTGTGGGAATCATACATCATGAGCTGTTGCATTATTGGTGGACCCCAGCACACTGTATGACTCTTACAGCTTAGCAAGAAAAAGGGGAATTACAACAATGCCAGCAGTAAAGCACAGCAGAAGAACTTTTGAGAAACTTCTTCCACTGTGTATTCCCTTTCATTTAAACCTTATTTGTAGTAGGCTTTACTATATCCATGCCCAAGTTCCCCTGGTTCTGCTCTGTGGCTGTGATGATATAAACAAGATCTGTACTCTTCAACTGAGCTTGAACATCTGTCCTGTCCAGCATGTGCAGAGGTTGCAGAGGTTGGCGTAGGGTCAGGGTGGAGCAGGAGCATGTGAGAGAAGTGTTGACAGGACAGGCAGAACCTTTCTTCTGCCATGAGGGAGAGCCAGCTCTGCGTGTACTAGAAGAATGAGGTGTGTTGCTGTTTTGCCATGGTTTTGTGACAGTTTGCAATAAATAGAAGAGTTTGCAATTTTTGTCATTTTCAGGTGGTTCATAACAAAAGCATCAGCAAAACACAGAAGGTGCGTTTTTTCACTGCAGAAGTGTTGCTTCACATCGCTTCACTGTACCGTTGGAATGGGATTACTGATGTCAGCCCGGAGGATTTAAAGGTTTGGTCACTTATTTCTTTGTTAGTCTTAGTCCTTGTGCTGCCTTTAATTTCTCCTCCTCTTGCAGCCCACAGCTTTTGAAACAACTCCCAGTTGCTCTGAGTTTAGTGAGCTCAAAAAGAGGAATCTACTGAGCCTATTTAAAAAGAATCCCCAAATTTCTGCTGCTTCTCATTGGGTTTTGGCTACAGATCTTTCACCTTTGTGTGTGCCCTCTTGTATTCCTCTACCAGATGCTTATGACCCTACCACTCCCATCCTAATGTACTGTAAAAACCCTTTGGAGGAGATCTGTTTCTAGTAGAAATCTGTCTGGAGCTGTGCAAATCTCTGACCCCATTCACAAGCATACCTTTCAGTTCTGAATAATTTTAAGTTCTTACAGTTCCTGGCAGTCCCTGTAAGTCATATGATTAATGATTTCCCAGCCACAGTTGTCAAGAGTCTTCTCATCCTAGGCATTTTGAGTTGTTCTGGATATAGAACATTAATGGAATTGTAGAATCTCAGAATGGTTTGACTTGGAAGGGACCTTCAAGTCCTGAAGCTTCTCTTTTTAATCTGAATAAAAGCCAAACTTTCCTTTAGTATTTCTCTAAGAGGAGCCATGTAAAATGTAAAGTAAAGCTGATACCTGTGATGCAAAATCTCATATGCCTTTTTTACTCCTTTTTGATTCTTCTAGGTGGCTCAAGGTTCTGAGGAGTTGGGAAAAGCAATGGTACGAGAACTTGTGCATAGTTTCTTAATGGACCTCTGCTGCTCTCTGAAACATGGCATAACGTTCTATGATCCAAGTCTTGGAACTTCTGGCAAGTAAGTCACTGGGCAGCTGGGATTGTATGTGGATTTTTTGCTAGAAGCAGAAGAGACTTCACTAGTTATGGTGTCTGCCCTGAAATGTGTGGTGTTAATTCACTGTTTGTCATGCAGAAAATGTGGAGGTAAATTAATTTCTTACTTCTTTGAGTATAAACTCAGAAATTACGTCAGGAGGGTGAGAGATCTTGCCTTCAATTAACAGTGAAGCCGCAGAGTTCACATCCAATATAAAGTATCAAAATAAGGATTTTTAATTCAAAATACTTTGTCTTCAACAGGGGAGGAAATGTTGTACTTCTGCACTTCCTGCTTGGTTTAAAAACTGCAACAGAAGATGAAATGGTTGCTGATCTTGTGGTGAATATTCTCAAAGTATGCCCAGATTTATTGAACAGATACTTCAAGGAGACCCAGTATTCCTTTGTTCCTAGAGTGAAGTCTGCTTGGATGGACAACATGAAGTTACTCAAGAAGGTAAGAGTATGGGTGATGGTAAAAAACCTTGCTCAGAGCAGGAGGCTCTATAAACATTTAAACTAAACTGGTAAAGAAGGAATTGGTGTAAGAAACAGTGGAAGACATCACATCAGTGACATATTTTTTGAGATGCAGAAATATCAAAGCTCAGCTAGAATAACCTTTTGACCTTTCTGAGTGTTCTGCTGCCTCTTTGTTTAGCTTAAAATGGGCAAGTAGGATCTGGAATCTCTTGAAAAGGGATGGCCTTTAGCAGGGATGCTGGTTGCATACAGAGGGTCCATTTATCGAATAGGAGTCTGGAGGATGCTCTGTAGCATTAAATTTGACATTTAATGTTGCCATCACTTCCGACAGGTCAAAGTCTTTCTGTAAAATGCTCCCCTGAAGAAGCTGTCATCTCTGGAACTGTAGAAATGGGGCTTAAATTTTTTTTTCTTTTCTTTCAGATCTATGAGGCTCAACCAGAGATCTCCAATTCTTTCAAGACTTCAGAATTTATTCCTCTTCCCAGATTGCTTTCTATGGTGATGGTAACAACAATCCCTGCAGTGTGCAATAGAGCAATGTTCAACCAAGGGTTAAATGTAAGAGCAGTCTATACTATTTCAGTGATTTTTCTGTCCTCGTTAGTACTGTTTCATTTTAGTATGTGATCATTCAAGAAATTTCTTAAGTTGGTTAATTACTTGTGTTTTATGTTGTCTGCCTCAGCATAAATCTGGCTTGGTGAAGCACTGGAAAATGAATAAAAATCAGTGATACTGATTCCAGGTGCCTTTCATGAGCACTAGTTCTGCCACTGTCTGGTAGTGTTTTAGGCTGGGAATCTGAAAACCTATGGATTCTTTACTGCTAGCTAAGATCTAGAAAATTAGGAATTTACTGACCAGTTTTAACACACAGACTACGGATCTGTGCAAAGCATAACAGGAATCACTGAAATGTCATAAATTCACTTCCTTCTTTTAGTTGCCTAGCACAGAGGTGAAGCACAGCATCCTATCATTGATGTCCATGGTGCTGAGAAGAGCCCTGAGGAATATTCAGCACTGTTTGTCTGAAGAAACCTGGAAGAGGTCACAAATCTACACACTTCCAGCAGTGCAGGAGTTTGTGCAGCTCTACAGAGAAGCTGTCAGCAAGGTAAAAAGAAAGAGACAATTGGGGGCTGACAGGAGGCATTTTGCAGGCAGCAGACAGCTGCTCTCCCCCGTACTTTCTCCTGGAGTGGTTGCAGCTCAGGAGCCAGGAGATGGTACCCTGGGGGACTCTGTGGGTTAAATGATGAGGTGGGAGCCTACACTTCCTGACATGTCTGTCTGATGGGAATGCAGATAAAATTTTGTGGTGAGACAGATTTGCAACACTGATGGCTGTTGTGCTGCAAATTATTTCCAAGAACAGGAAGCAAGTTCTCTTCCTGGTTCAAGTCAATGTAGCCAGTAGAGGTTACTCAGAAGTTACTAGACAAGAGAGCACTTGAGTTGACAATATGCCTTGAGGAAGAAAAACGGAACAAATTTTTCACAGGAAGCTTTTTCAATAAAATGTTTTTCCCGTACTTACATTTGACAGAAGTGGAAGTACAGTGGTGAATTCAGATCATTCTCGGATTGCACACAAGGTCAGTTCCAACCTTTGTGAAGAGCAGCAAATCTGTCTTCCTGTTAGGTGTCTGGGAATGTATTTATCACAGGAGCTTTGTCTTACAAAGGAGAGCTGTTGCAATTTACCCCTTTTGCTTTTAGGTTTTACCAGACATGACTAGTATAGTGGCTGTCTGGCAGTCACTGCTGAAGCAAGAGAGAGAACACAAGGACAGCCCAGCAGAGAAAAAGGAAGGTGTTGAAGGCACTGTGAAGGCAATGACCGAGACAGAAGTTGCAGAACAGCATGGTAGGCAAAGCAGGTGGAGTTACAGCTGCTTATTTCTGTGGGAATGAGTGTTGTGAAACCCGCATCCCATCCTTAACTTCAGCAGAATCCAGATCTCAGTTGTGTATTTACTACTCACCTTTTCTTTGTTCAGTTCCTCAGGCCATTAGAATTGCCTGAGAGCACAGTTCGACATATAGGCTGCCACTGCTAGTTAAGCAGTTTGACTTGGCTGTCCCAGGATCACAGAAGGTTGAGGTTGGAAGGGATCTCTGTAAATCATCTTGCCTGATACCTCTGCCTAAACCTGGTTACCCAGGTCCACATTCACACAGCTTTTGAACATCTCCAAGGATGCAGACTCCAGAACCCCTTTGGGCAACCTGTGTGGGTGCTCAAATCTAAAAGTGATTCCTGATGCCCAGAGTGTTCCTGTGTTTCACTTAGTGCCCAGTGTCTCTGCTCTTGCCACTGGGTTCTTCTAGGAGGAGCTTGGCACCATCATCTTTGCACTCTCACTCAGATGCTCATACACATTTATAAGATGCCCCTGAGCCTTCACTTCAATCTGAACAGTCCCAGCTCTCCCAGCCATTCCTTACAGGAGAGATGTTCCAGTCTCTTCACCATTTTTTTGAGCCTTTGCTGGATTCTTCCCACTGTCTCCATTTTCTGGGGAGTCCAGACCTGAACACAACACTCCTGGTTTGGCCTCCCCAGTGCTGAGAGCAAGGGAAGGAGCAGCTCCCTGACACCAGAGCCTTCAGATCCTTCCCTGGTGACCTGCTCTCTGTTATAAGTTATGACACAGGACCAATTTGTGTCATTTTCCAGTTAAAGAGATTTTATTAATTTGGCAAGCAAGCAGTACGGGCAAATGCAGCGCTGGGCGGCCGGGGGGTCTCCGCCCCACCAACGGCACGCAAAAATGTTCTGTCCCAACCTTCCTTTTATACCCCCCTTCTCCTTGCGGACGTGACTCTCCAGATGTAGCCTGCATCTTGTTGATAGGGGGTCGTTCCCTCCTGGTGGTCGCAGGGGTATTCATGTGATAGCTTTTAAGTCTCTTCTTTTAAGATACAGTTTTTACAAGCAAGCAAACCAGATAAACATACCCAGCACCTTAATCTCAACCTCCTTATCACCTTGTAAGCAAGTAAGCATTTCAAAGACAGACCAGTACATTCTTAGCTACTATCTTATGCAAAACAAGGTAGGCCACAGTACATTCTTATGCAAAACAAGGTAGGCAAGCATACCACAGTCTTGTTTCAGTGAACAAATCAACTTCCACTTATTTCACTCTACTTGGGTGGCCCCCAGAATATACTGGTGAATGGGCTGCTCCTCTGCTGTTCCTCTTGTTGAACTCAGCCCTCCTGCCCTTGACCTTTCCATGCTAGGAGCTGTTTCACAGCTACAAAATAAAACTGGCAGGGAGACTGATATGCCTGAAAAATAATTTTTGGAGAGATTTTTGTTTGTCCAAATTATTTTACCAGGAGGTCTTTTTTTTTTCAGCAGTTAGTTGCTGTGGCTACAGAAATGCTTGCATTGATGTAACACGGGAGTGGAATTATGAGTGTTGGGAGAGAGATGGAATGATGGCCTCAGTTTTCCTCTCTCAAATCCAGTATCCCTCCCAAAGGGTTTCCTTCCAGAGTTCTATTGCAGGGAATGGGGATTTTCAGGATTACCTCTATCTTGGCCAACAGCTTGTGAGGTTTTCCTTGTGGGCTAGAGATTAATCTGCAGCCAGTTTTACCCTTCAGAGAGCATATTCCACAGAGAGACTTCCTGGAGCAAAAGGCTTTTCAGTGGATGTCCTCCTGTGCCTCCCTTTGGGCAGGACAATGTTGTCCAAGGCTGGAAACAGTGAAGCAGCTAATTCCTGTAGGACCATAGCTGTAGTTCCTCAGCATTCTAAGGTGGTAATGCTGTGTCACTTATTCCCAGCTCACCTTTTACTGCTTTATTTGCATTATAGTCGCTAGAGAGTTCTTTTCTAGTGGGAGCTGAGACTCAGGCAAACAAAGTTTATCCATGGCATTCATCCAGTTCTTCCTAACTCCGTGAGGGAGACCAAGTAAATAGGAAAAAATTAGGTGTTAAATGTTTTGGCCCATGTTCTTTGCTTTCATTAATGACTGGATAACAAGTAGCTTTTATGGCTCCTCGTGGTACAACTGAAACCTGAGATGGTTTTTCCTAGGAAGTAAACAACTGCCTTAAGTGCTGTTGGTGTTTCTCTTATACAGGTATTTGTTGTCTGCCAGGAGCTTTGTCTGTCTTGCCAGGAGCTTTCACTGGGAAAGTATTACTTTGAAAGGGGAAAGGGAAAAAAATAAGTTTTTAACTGAAATAATAAATTTGCACCAAACTGTAGTGTGCTGTCTTCTGCACTTCCCCAGCCAAACCTACCTGACGTTAGCTAAAAGTAGTGTTCCCAGAAATTAGCAGCATGACCATATCTTTTCCTTTACTTTTTCCTGTTGTTCAGCCTTAAACAGCAGTGGAATGGGTGGGTTCTTACAGTGAGTATTCAGATGGTCAGGTTGTGCTTTATATGTGTGAGCACTTCTGGTCAAATTAGAAATGGCAGCTCTCAATCTAAGCACTGAATAAGCAGATGTAGTTTTGAAAGTATTCCTACAGGAATGCTAGGGAATGAAACTGGAGATTCCACTGGTGTTTTTCTCATTCTTGTTGGGAAGATAGCAGGTCATTTCCTAGACAAATCTGCTGGAAATACAGTTATTAATTCTCATACTGGGTAATGGAGGTGTGACACTGTGCTCTCCTGCTATGAAAGAAGAAGAAACTAATTATGGAAACATTTTATTTAGGTTCAGATGATGCTGAGACACTGCTTCTGAAAGCTGCCCTGCTTCAGGTCATATGTCTTTATCAGAAGGTTGTTCCCCACTTGGTAGCACAGAGCAACTTTGATTTTAGCAAGCTGCTAAAAGGTATGTGATGGGTATTTGTATTTCCTCCACTGGTTTTTCTGGCTGTTTACAAAGTTCACAGCAGAAGGGAATGTGTGCTTTTCTGTGGAGATAGAGAATTGTTTTCTAAAAGTAGCCCATTTTAGTTTCTCCATTGTGTTGGCATTTATTATTGCTGTTTCTGCAGTGCTCTGGCATGGTTAAATTCCATAGCTGCTCTGCCACACCCTATGCTGATATAGCTGTCAGCACTACATTGCACTCCAGTCTTCCTCTCTGTGTGTCATATTCTTGGAACTGTTTGGTCTTCATGAGCTTTGCATTCTAATCTTTCTGAGGAAGGCTTATATTCAGCTCTTAAAGAGGTTTCTTCTAGCCCTTGGTCAACAACCCACTGTCAGTAAGTTATTTCCAAACTCTTATTAGCTACGATGGTACAGAATTTTTTTGAACAGGATAGTTCACAGAAAGCTCAGGGTGGGGGTGTAGAACAGTACCTCTCAGTCTGCCAGTGCCCTCTGGAAAATCTTTTAATAGAGATTTGGCCTTGCTAGGGTCTAATAGGGACAGAGCCCTGAAAGGCAGTGAAGCCTTAGAATGCTGGCTGATAACCAAGGACCACCTCCTCCAAGCTGTGAGTTCTAAAGAGGAGGAAATAGGGAAAATTGCCAGGAAGGCTTCCATGGATGGATAAGGAGCTGAAGAGCAAATTCATGGGAAAAAAACCAAGCTTTCAGGAGGTAGAAGGGAGGACAGGTGGCCTAGGAGGAATATGGGGAAATTGTGTGGGAAGCTAGGGATAGGGTTCGGAAAGCTAAGGCTCAGTTAGAGCTGAGTCTGGCCAGAGATGTCAGAGACAACAGGAAACATTTCCATAGGTATATTGCCAACAAAAGAAAGCCCAAGGATGATGTGGGCCCTCTCCAGAAGGAAATGGGAAACCTGACTTTCCTGGACATGAGGAAGGCTGAGTTCTCAATGACTTCTGTGGCTCAGCCTTCAATGACAAGTTCTCCAGCCAAGCTTCCCAAGTTGGGAAAGGCAAATACCAGGACTGGGAGAGCGAAGACCCTGAGCCCACTGTCAGAGAGGATCAGGTTCAAGTCCATCTGAGGAACCTGAATGTGCTCAAGTCCATGGGATCTGATGAGATCCATCCACAGGTCCTGAGAGAGCTGACAGAGGAAGTGGCTAATCCACTGCTCATCATATTTGAGAATTTGTGTCAGTCTGGTTAAATTCCCACTGACTGGAAAAGGGGGATACACAGCCCTCATTTTTACAAAGGAGGAAGTGGAAGACCCAAGGAACTATAGACGAGTCAGTGTCACTTCTGTGCTGGGCAAGATTGCGGAGCAGATCTCCTAGAAACTCTGCTAAAATACTTGGAAAACACAGAGGTGGTTGGTGACAACCAGCATGGCTTCACTATGGGCAAATCATGTCTGACAAATTTGGGAAGCTCCTCCAGTACTGCTTGTGGTACAGTCGATGCGGCCATGTATAGCTGAGGCTGAGGGAGAAAGCAAAGGGTTGATCGGGCATCACTGCTCTCTGTGAGGAGCTGTGTGTCTGGGATGTGTAAGGATGGGATTCATGTAAATGCCTTAATTAACCTGTAAGAGAAAAACAAAATCCCTCTCTAAATCAACTGTCTCATGTATGAGGTTTTCCCTCCCTCTGTCAAAGCATGTTTAATTGATTTTTGTGCTTGGTAACTTACCACATCACATACCCTGTTTATCCCTTTATTTCTTGCACTGGCCTGCTTACTTCAAACTGGACAAAAGGCAGGACACGGTTTTAAGAGGCAGAAATTTCTTTGTGGGTCTCTTGAGTACATTATGAAATACTAAAGTTAAACAGACTGGAAAATAAAGTGTCATTCTCAAACAAATGTAATGAAGTGAGCTTGGGTATTGATGTTGAAGAGAGATAATGATGGTGTAAAAAAATCATGAGACTTTGTTTTCTCAGGTGAGTCAGTGTGAGAGTTCTGTTTCCCCTTCTGATGCTCCTGATGGAAACATGGAAACCAAAGGCACCATGTTTTTCTACCTTGTAGCAGTATGTTCTTTAAATAGCTGGAGTTTTATTGTTTGGTCTTATGTACTCTTGGATTGCTTTGGTGGTGACTGTTGAAAATGTTTTGTTGCTTCTCTCATGTGGGCCACAGACATCCTGCACAGGCTCCGAGAGGCTCAGGCACCATTGCTTTGTACAGCTGATGTCCCCGTGTAACTTACCTGCAGGTCAGGTGTGGGCTGCTCAGGTTTTCATCACACTGCAGGAGCTCCCTGACCCGTGACAGAATAAGGAAGGTTATACCTGTGCTGGTGGTACAGTGATGCAGGGAGAAACATGAGTGTAAAGTTCCATTGTCTGGAGCAAATATTGTCATGGTGTGAGCATTAAGATTTCCTGTTGACTTAAGTTCTGCGTTTTCCTCTCCAGCTTATCCATCCTTTGTACTGCCTGTAGGTCACAGCTTTTCAGAGTTGCTGAGACTGATAAAAGAGATTTTATATTCCCATGCATGACCAATGGTTTCTGCTGGGTTCAGGTGATGGAATCTCTTTCTGAGGACTGGATTCTCACCTTGGGTTGGCCAGCCTTAGTTGCAGTACATCTGGGGATCCCATGAGATGAAGATCTTTGAATTGCCAGTTTGTCCCACAGCTGTGTTTGAAACCCTAAAACATGAGTATTCTGAGATTTCAGGAAGATGGACCAAACTGAAGTTGCTTTCTTGCTTTCACACCTCAGGTATAGTCACTGAAAAGGGCCTGCGGGAAGAGGTCCCTCCTCTTCTGCAGCACCATATCCTGAAAGTGGCTCTGGAACTTCCCGCAAATAAATTTACCTGGTTCAAAGTACAGGTAAGAAGCTGATACAAATTTATGTTTCCTTGGTCTGTTGTCCTCAAATCTTTCCATCTGGCATTGCCTACTTTTAAATTAGTCCAGTCATTTTAGGAGGTGACCCTTTTGGAAAGTCAACAGGAGTTACATTCTTAGCAGTGGTGAAAGATCCCTTCTGATTTTAAAGGTTTTTTTACAAGGACAACATTTTTTGCCTCCCTGGTGGACACAGGAGAAGGTTCCAGTAGCTCTTTGTGTCTCTGAGAGGAGCACAAGTGACAATGTGCTGGTTTCCCCTGGTCTGGAAAGCCTGAGGTTGCAGACCAGGGAAATGACCCCCTGATGGCAGCCATCCCAGCTCTTCCCAAGGAAGATTCCAACATTTTTTAATGCTCCCTGTAATTAGTGGAAACCATCAGGGCCCCAGCTCTCTGTTTTATTGCAGGCTTGTAAGATAAGAAGTCTGCCAAGTGTTTGCTTGTCATGTGAGGAGAAAGGAGTGGACCTGGCTTTGAGGAGAAGCAGAGACCCCCATGGAGTGTTGTAACAGGGGTAGACATGGAATGGCTGGGGAGTAAAATAGGATTGATGAGGGAGGTGGCTTTGTCTTGGGTCCTTGTAGTAGTATAGCAGTTGGGATTTCGGTTACTACTGTCATCTTCCACTTTCCAGGAAAGCATTTTACAAGTGAATGCAATGATCCTGGCTCAATAAATGCAAAGTAGTGTAAATGATTCCATTTGTTTCTAGCCTTGGGACTTCTGGACAGGTCTATTAAATAACATACTTACCTTACATATCAGTCTCAATGCAACATAGTCCTGTACAGTGTTGCTGTAGCAAAGGAATTTTAATATATTTTTCTTGTAGGACATCTCTGAGACAGAGAAGATACCTGGTGAAAAGACAGTCTTCTATTTACTGATGAAAATGTTTGTTACAAGTACCCATTCTCATCTGAAAATTTCCACCAAAAAGTTAATCATCAAGGTAAGAGAAGCAAGGGACTTCTTATAAAATAGGGAATGCTGGACAGGACAAATGCAGATCAAGCCAATATGGTTAATCATACGATCTCCTTTTATTGTTTATAAGATGGCAGTTTATATACACTTCAATATAGTTTACAATTGTGAGCACACTCTCATTGGAAAGCAAACATTTTTTGTCTTTGTCTTAAGGTGGTTAAAGTTTCACACTGCAGACCTATACTAATTCACACCCAGAAAGCTCATTGCATTGTGTTCACCTTAACATAATTTCTACCTGCGCCACAAACTAATTTCTTACTGCGTCATAAACTTCAAAGGCCTCGCCGAGGCCCATATCTGAGGCCTAGACTGGGGGTAGCTCAACCTTCACTCTAAATATAAATACTGTCCTCTCTCTCTCAGAAATCCTACTACAGTAAGCATTTGAATTGAAATTTCAGGATGTTCACTATATCCCAGTGGTCTGAAATTTCAGGATTGTAAAATTTTTTCTTAAAGCATATACATTTACTGTATGGTTGTGTGGCCATAGAGTCTCCTTTCATGTTTCTTCTGACTGTTGTTGGAATTTGCTGTCAGATAACTGGCTATTAACAAACTATTTTATGGAAATAAATGCTGTGAACTGACTTCCCTGTAGCAGTTGATGAAAGAGTAAGGAAAATACCTTTAATGTTTGCCCACTTCCCCCAGGCTGAATTAATTCTGTCACTGTAATAAATTAATGTAGTTTGTGCTTGCAAAGGTCTTGACATTGATCAAGAAGAGATTACTTTTGAGTTTTATTTTTTATCATTTATTTTTTATCATTGTTTATTTAATCTGTACGTCAGCACTCCAGCCTAACATAAGCCTTAGATGGTTTGCTCTGGCCCTGCAGAATAATCCTCTCTGTTACTGTCTGATACAAGCTTTGATGCCAGGAGTATTTTCTGTCTTAAAAAATCAATTAAAATCCCTGCCAAGAGAAAATCCAGGAAGCTGTACTGGCCCTGGACAGGGCTCTTCATGCAGTATCCTGCAGTATTCATGGCACAGCAATTTGTACCCAGCTTTGTGCATTTAATCTTTGCATTTAGCTCGAATCAGCGAGTGCCATTTTAATATTCAGTCCACCAGACCAGTGGTTGAATTGGGGTTTAGTTGCCCTTCCAAGGGTTTAAAGGCAGGTTCTCTTGGTCTCCCAGTCGTGTATGTCTGAACCAAAACCTGCTCAAAATGTGCCGTTTTTCTGGTGGTTTTGGATTTCTTTTGCCAAGTGGGAACATGGTCTGCCTTACTTGTTCTTGTGTCCACTTTCCACTTCAGTCCATTGCATTCTCTCTGAAGGGAATGCAGGAGCAGGGAAGTTAGGGCAGTTATGTCAGTAGAAAGGCTGCTAAGAATAGATGGTAAGGACTTACTTTTCTGCACAGTGCCATGTGACTTAAGGCTTGTTTTTGGATTTCACATTCTGTTCCTGCCTGTTTCTGGGAGAGCGGCAAGTGCATTTCTGTTTCAAGACTCTGCCAAAAATAGTCAATTATATTAAAATTAATCCTTTTCCCTTAATTTTTTCTTTATTTACATGAATTACCCTGTCAGATTCATGTAAGCAGCAGTTATTTTCAGAGTTGCTGGTGTTGTACACAGAGTAAAGGTAGAACAAATGAGTTGTGATAGCTTCCTTTTATTTTGTGTATGGAAAGGAGCAATGGCACAGATTCATCCTGTGTAATTACAGTCGTTTAATATGGGTGCCAGAGTCAGGAAGCTGGGCAAGGTTTCCTCTCTTGTTGACAGTTAGAGGCAGGGAGTTTAACTATGGTGTCACTTTGATTCTCCCTCCCCTCTTCTCCCTCCTCCTTTCTTGCTTGTGGAGCTGGAGCACAGGGTCACCAAGTTGCTAGTTTGGTTGCTTGAGGTCAGGGCCTGAATTTAGAGAGCAAGAAAGTGGGGAAAATTTCTAGGTATGTGTCATTGTTTGACACTGGCACAATGCCAGCACCCCCATAAAAATGCAACCTCTTAATTGAATGCTGTGAAATGCGATCGAGAACAGAGCAAAGCAGGCCAAGCTTAATAACAAAAACGAAAAAAAAACTTTATTAAGGTACTACTACTACTATAAAAGGGAAAAAAAAGAAAGAGAAGCACACACAAAATCCAAAATGAAATCCTTTCAAAACATTCCTCCTCCCACCATCCTACTCCAGCAAACCACAGTGAGACACATTTGGACCCTTAATCAAGTATTCACCCTTCAATATAATCAATACTGAGTCCATCAGGGGAGAGAGGAGTCTCCCTTGCACCATAGACCCCCAGGAAACACAGCTTCCACTTCTTGTGTTTCCATGTCACACATGGCACCGCCCAGAGAGAATCTGCCAGTGTGACAATCTCCTCTCCATGTCACAGTGCTCTCACCACCATGCATGGACTCATAGGGCTCCTTTAAGGATGCTCTGCCAAGGACCAACAGGAACAACAGTCCAGTGTCTCAATTTTGGGACCACAGTCCCCCCCATTTTCCCCTGGGGCCGAGGGTCCAAGGACAGAGATCATCTTCTCTGAAGACAGCGGGTATCATCACACCCTCCTCAGCTTTTCTCTGTTCACTCTATTCTTGTACTAGTAGTTGCTGAAGCAGGTCTTTTGGCTCAACATGCCTCCCCCTAAAATGCAGTCTCTCTTGGAGGAGAAATTGGTTCAGTCTATGGCTAACAAGAAAAGTCCAGCCAAAAGCCACTCCATCATCTCCCCCCAACCTTCTTTCCCCAACATCTCAGGTCCCAGGTTGTCTCTCTTTCCTTCAAATTGAGGAGGAGTAATATCTCCCAAAGCCTTCATTTCCCAGGAAAGGGTTAAAAGTCACGGACTCCCCGGATGAAAATCGGGCATTTTATCCCCCTGCCTTCTCCTTCTCCTCTGCCGGCAGACTTCCAGGTGCCTTCAGGCTCTCTATCTCTTTCCCTCTAGGTGGAGGTGGCAGAGTGGGGGGGGGGGGGGGGGGGGGGGGGAGGCGAAAAAGACATCTCAGACTTCCTCCACCCTTCTGTCCGCAGGAGCTGGCCCAGCTCGGTCCCAGTCCCTTCACCCCCTGGCCTACCTCCCTAGGGCACACAGCTTCCCCTCCCACACCCAGGCATAGCTGGGCAGGAGAGGTCTGCTCTCTCCTGACGGATGACCAGAACCAAAGAAAGCTAGTTCTCCTGGGAATTCTGCTTTTAACCCCTCTGTGTTCTCAGACGCGTGTCCTCCCTCAATTGGTCACTCCAAGTGTCAATATCCAAACCTAACCCCTGACTGGATTGACCTCTTCCTTCCGCCCCTGCAACTTGCACTTCTCTCTGGGCCTTGCTGTGGTCACTGCTCATTTACCTGACTTTATCCATCTGCCTAATTGTTTTATATACAGGTAGCCTGATTTAGGTTTAATTTAGCAGTGATTTTCCTTTATGTTAGATCAGTAATTTTCTAAATCTCCCCTACAGTGTATTTTTAAGGCACTTTTATTTTTCTACCTGTGATGATATAAAGATGTACAACCCTCTGAAAGTAGTATAATCTGCTTTCCAGAAATTATAGAAGATTTTTATTGTCCATTATGCAGTTGAAGTCCCTGTAGTGAGTGGGAATAAGGCCTCTTGAACTGAGGGGGTGAGGAGAGTGACAGATACTTCTTTTTATCAACCTGCTCTTCTTTTCTTTCCCAAAAGAAGGAATCATGAAGTTACTATACAAAAAGATCTATATCTCTTGGGGTTTTGTATTTTAGGTGTTTTGAGGTTTATTTACACACCTCCCCCTTATTTCCCGGACAGGTTTTACGTGACAGTGGAGTGTTTGAGTACACATGGAAGGAACTTTCCGTTTGGCTGGAACACTTGGATAATACAAAAGAAGACCAAAAGGAAGCAGTGATTCAGTTTTTGGAAAGGGTAACAGTGTTCAAATTAGCTAGATAAACAATGCAAAGAACAGTGCTAGTGGAAACTAGAGATTTTATTGCTGTTATTGAGAAACCTGTCAAAGACCAGTGAATGAATTCTGAGAGAAGCATTGTTTGGGATTCTTTATACAGAGATGGCATCGTTCTTGTCCTAATGGGAGGGACAGCGAAATAATTTGTAGGAAAATAAATTAAAAAAAAATCAGTTGTTATTACAGCATTGTTGGTATAAAGGTAGAGTGTTGTATGTGTGGATAGCTTTTATCTCCTCTTTAGATGCCAAAATTATCAGATCTCAGTAAATTGTGATCTTTTACAAAGAAAGCTGACGCTTCCTGTTTACTCTTCACGATGTTGAATGCCTAGTGCTTCATTTCCAGTGCAGTCTCCCGGGACTCAGTCTGTGGTAGCAATCTAGATGCAGTGGACTTTTATTTTTCCCCTCAGTGTCCTCTGCAGAGCAGGAGGTGTAGACAGAATCCTGCAGAATTAATATGGAAGTTGTCCTCCTAAATCCTGCCCAGCTTCCAGCCACTTTTAGCACATGGTCTTCCTTAGCAGCACATGGTTCCCCTACACTTGACAGCCAGTGCACTGACTTGTCTTTACACCTTTGCTGACAGATCCTGCTGAAGCTGATGACAAAGCCCTACCCCTACACAGACAAGGCAGCAGACCTGGTTCAGGAAGCCAGCATGCTCCAGGTTGCTCTGTTTAAACAGGACTCTGATAACATCAGCATCCCTGTCTCTCACATTGATGGTATGTGAGACAGAATTCCATGACTTGGGGCTACATTTTCTAACCTTAAGCAGCAAACTGGGGATAGATAACTATATAAATCCTGTTACGTAAGGACCTCCAGGATTCAGCCCTCCATGTGTACTTGGTATCAGAAGTTGGAATTGCAAAGTTACCACTTTACCCCCAAACGTAATCTTTGATGTGGTTGTGCCACTTTAACAGTATTTGAAATCTTTCTTCATGCTCTTGCAACAGCATTTTCGAACTAAAATGGAAATTTAGTCCTTCTGCCTGGAGCTGTTAATAGAATCATGGAATCCCAGAAGGGTTTGGATGGGGAGACACCTTTTTTTAAAGCTCATCCAGTTCCACGCCCTGCCATGGGCAGGGACACCTTCCACCATCCCAGGGTGCTCTAAGCCCTGTCCAGCCTGGCCTTGGACACTTCCACGGATCCAGGGGCAGCCACAGCTTCTCTGGGCAACCTGTGCTGGACAGCAGCATTGAAAGGCAGAGTGAAGTACAGCTGTGATTTTTGTGCTGCACTTAACATTCTATTGCCTGACAAATGTGCCTTTTTTTTTTTTTTGGCACTAAAAAGATACCTTGTGTTCCTGGAGTGTTGCATTCTACCTCTGTTGTTTTTCCAGTTAGTCTGGATCCTCTGCTTACACTTTCTTCCTTCACTTATTAGATGCCCTGGATATGGTGGATGTTCTGATTGAGGGCAGTGATGGCTTAAATGAAGAAATTGGGCTCTCTTTAAATGAAAATATGATTAGCCAAACATTTCCCTTCAGTGCTGTTGTCCCTGCTGCACTAGAAGCCAGGAATATACTGTTGCTTCAGTCTGAAAATGAAACAGGTACAGATTTTTTTTCTTTCATGTGTCATTTCTACCAGTGGAGTGAAAGTGACATCATTTTTACCCATTTGTAATAATTTTTTACCATTTATCATTTTTTACCTTGAGATATTTTATTACCTTCCCTGCAAGCAGAAGGAGGTACAGATTCATGGTGTTTTGTGCTCAGGAGGGGCATTGAAGCTCCGTAGGTGCTTGCCCTTCTTCCCTGACCCTATAGGGATGTGACACTGTCCCTGCATGGACAGTCTTGGTCTGGAAGTAGTTAGCTTCAGTAACACAGTGTTTTCACAGTAACAGAGTGTGGCGATCAGGAGAGGAAGGTGGTTTCCATGCCTGTAGGCAGCTCTTCCTGAGATCAGGGAGAGAGGACTGCATTGTAAGTAGGAAATGGATACATTTCCCAAAGAAAACTTCAGAAATTAAGCTCTAGGCGGGCAAATACTGCAAAGTTCTACCACCACCTTGAGGAAAGTGTTAAAATCACAGGGGCATCAGGTGGGCTTGGAGCCGGACTGGCCAACCCTACAGCACCTCACACAGCCCTCTGTGTGTATTTGGCAGTGGAGTAGCACCTGGGGTGTACTTTGAGTCCTAGTTCTGACAGAAAATGCTGTTTAACTTGTACACGTGAGCTGGGTGTGTCCCCCCGGTACAACTGGGTTCTTCTCTGAGGTGCTGCTTGGCAGGGCCTCTCCCTGTTAAGAGACGGGCATGTTTTCAGCACAATGCAGTGAAGGTGGATTATTTGCTTCAGCGAGAGCTGATGTTTGGAGGATTTTTTCAGATACCTCAGTGGTCAGGAACATGTGTCTAGGTTACTACAAACACTTTTTGATCTTATTCAGTTCTTTTCTGCATGATGCTCTGTGGGCTGCTGCCAAGGCCCAAAGTAAGGAAGGTTGCCCCTGTGTCCGTGCTCATATCAATAGTTTAATTTATTATGCTTTTCTAGGGGCACACATCGTGGAGTACCTTGTTGCTGTTTTCACTGACCTCCTACACTCTCAGAGAGAACCCCTTGCTCTCTGTTTGATGTTCCAGCTCTATGACAAACATCTCGAGTCCCTGAAAGTTGCCAAGTATCCTCAGCTCTACCAGTTTAACCAATACTATAAACTCTGGATACCCAAGCAGTCCCAGGAACCCGTGGTATGGAATACCTGAAGTCACTGAATACTTGAGCCAGTATTCCTATAAAAACCTCACAGTTTATAGAGGTTACATTTCCATCAGAAACAGCATTTTTATTGAGCTAATTCTGCATTTCTTGTTGATCACATTGGAACACACATTTTCTCCAGGGCTTTTCTCTGATGACGCAAGAGGTCTTTTTGGTGTTTGGGAGGTGATAACAGGGCTCAGGGGTCATACAGAGACTCCTCACCAGGCACAGCAGAGCCTGGTGTGTGCTGTGGCCTCTGCTTATGGTGCCTGGAGTTCCCCTGGGTGGGTGGAGGATCACAGGCCCCTGGGCTGGGTTTGGTGAGTTTTTCCTCAGTTCAGCAGTGAACACTACAGATTCCCCTGGGGACACTGCTGGACAGCTCTGTTCTAGCAGGACTGCACCCTTGTGCTCCCAGAGCTTCAGCTCAGAGCTCATCTCAAAACAAAGGTGGCTGAAGAGATTTTTGTTTCATACTCATCACTGTTTTTCTCTTATGCTTTTTTTCACTTTAAACCGTTTAAAAACCACAAGGAGGTAAGCAAAGAACCTACTGTGTCACTGGATTCTGTATTTACCACTTTGCTGAAGGGAGCCTATGAGAGAGGAAGCAGTACCTTACTGGAAGATGGTGTTCAGACAAAATTGAGAGACTTGGCTTCCTGGCTCCCACCTGAGCAGCTTTTGTTGGGAGTAAAGCACGTGCTGCTGTACCTGAAATCCACAGTGGAGAACTTCAGCAGTGTAAGAGAAATATTGTAATAATATTGTGGTTATGTTTGGTTAATTTTATGGTAGAAGGTACAAATGACTTGGCTGTTAAAACTTAGGTTCCAGTTATGTAGCTCTTTTTTCTCTACTTGGCTCTGAGGGTACACAGCACCATACAAAATTGCACCTAATTTGTAAACAAATGTCAGTTGTTCTGATTTTTGAAGTGTTGGATTTACTTCGCATGGGTTGCCTTTCTGATCAGTGTGAGTGCAAATAAACTCAAGATTTTAATCCAACTCATGGGTCTCCCTGAGAAGCCTTTCCAGAGAGTAAAATTCACTGGCTTGTGTAACTCCAAATGTCATAGCATAAATGGAAAACTATCAGTATTGGCAACCTGAGACTTCTCTTAGAATCAGGTTTCTACATAGGGAAGTGGTTCCTTCCCCAAGAAAAGGTTGTAATCTAAGTAGTTCTTAGTTAACTCCTATTCCTGTTGGATAATTACCCATTCTCCTATTTTCTTCACTTCCAAGATGGCTTTCTTTTCATAGGTTGGTAAAACTTTGGGTCCTCAGCTCATTGACCTGTATGTGGACATTCTGAGCATCTTGTTGTGCCGGGGGAATCAAATAAAGCTGAATCATCAACAGAAGCAGGAAGAGCATCAGACTGAGTCATACCTCTTTATGGATGAGGAGTCTCTGATAACAGAAGTATCTTCAAATGACAAGGTACCAAATCCCTTGATACAGAGGCACCTATTAGTAAACTTAGATTTGATTGATTCTCTAGGGAATAGTTTGGCTGAACAGAGAGATGCTGTTAAGGTCTTGGAGGAAAATTTAGGAACATAAAGCATGTGGTCCAGCAGTTGCAAAACTACTGTTTGGAGATGTGACCCAGCTGCATCACCCACAGTCTCACCCCTGAGCTGGAACACAGGAAAGGTCCTGAAAGAGATCACCTTTGTGGAAAAAAATGTATTCCCTCAGCCCTGTGTAAAACCTTGTTGTGAAAATTATGTACTTGAGGAATGAATTTTCCCCCTCTTTCATCTGTTTTATGAATGTGTGGAGATTAGAATCTGTTGATGAACCCTAGAATATTCAGTTTTCCTCTGGATATGAGCTTAGACATATTTAGAATGTTCAGTATAACAGCATAAATGTTGGGAGAATGATATTTATGTGCTTGTAATTAATTAATATTTTTTATCCTCTGACCAGGTAGTAGACAATTTCATGTTCAATAATTGTAATTGACAAGCTGTGGAAAATAGGCAGATGAATAATTTTTTTTTTACCCTGCACTGTGATTATCCAATCATTGATAATGTTTCCTCTCTTTGTTACAGACTCTGGAGGATACCATCACCTTGATTTTCAGACATCCTACGCTGGAGAGCTGGTTCCTGGCCTTGGAGCTGCGCTCTATTCCTCAGCCTGATTTGAACCCTGTCACTCTGAAGCTCCTGTCAGCTCACCTCAATTCTGGGGTGCTCCAGCTGCTGAAAACAGGTGCCCCCATCGTGCAGAGCATCACAACAGATCACAGACACGTGTTGTCCAAGTATTTCGAAGCTATCACCAAAAGTGTCCTGGAAGAGCTGCAGACTGTGGGGAAGGACAGAAGCCAGGTCTGTCCCAGGAAGTCTCACCAGCTTCAGGCTCTGGAGAAGCTGCACATGTACATGACTGCAGCTCAGCTAAAGGAGATCACTCTGACCATGCTGCAGCTTCCTGAGATGAGCTTGACTGATCAGAAATCTGAAAAATCACCTAAAAAAGGGAAACGGTTAAACTTCTATGGACAAATTTTGGTGCAGCTCCTTACAGACAGCTACCAAAGGCATCCCCAGCAAGGAGAATTTCTGCTATCCACAAAGCATATTAAAGCTTTGGGGATATTGATGTCAGCATCGGCCAGCAAAGATTTGGAGGAAGTTTTCCTTCAGGCTCTCCAAAGTGAGCCAGTCCTTGCTCTTGCAGTTGGTGTTGAGGTTCAGGCTCACTGCCTTGCCCAGTGCTCACACACCTCCCTGGCCATTGTGGCAGCACTGATCCAGCACTCCAGGACTCACCTGCTGCAGTTTGAGCTCTGGTGTCTGAGCAGTGCCACGGGGAAGTACCTCAGGAAACACACAGCGAGTTTTCTTCCGCTCATTAACGTGTACTTGGGATGCAGAGACCGGTATGGTTTCAGCCGACCTTCCACAGGTAAAAGCACTGCTGAGCCCTGCTTGTGATTCAGGATGCCCTGTTTAGGTTCTGCTGGAATATTTACACAATAGATAAAGGTATAAAACTTAGATGTCTGACCTTGGATGTCTGTCTTGGAAGTACTCTGCAGCACTAAAGGTGCTGTTCTGAGGGTTGCTTGTTAGACTGAAGCCAAGTGCTCTCACAGTTACTGCTGCCCAGATTTCTCTTTTGAAGCCCTTATTTCATGCTTAGTGCATGTGAAAATCTATCATTGTGCTTCTTTTGGTTTAGTGCAGGAGGTAAAACCTTTTGCTCAGGCACAGATAGAAAAGTCTGGAGCGTGCAATTCCACAGCCAGATGGTTTTTCCAGAACCTGAGCTTTCACTTTTACAGAGTCAAAAAATTTGTTCTAAAACAAATCTCCAGCTGTGGGCTGGCTACAGTAATGGCCTTCTGAGCTGGCAGTCCAGAAATTTCCAAACCCACAGCAGCGTTACATCTATGGACAAGTGTGTTAAATCTCTATCAGCAAAACAATGAGTTCGGAGTCAACTGGGTAGAACAGTATCACTTTAATTTAGTTTCTCTTGTTGCCCAGAAATGTCAATAGCAAAGGAAACAGGCTGACTGGGGCTGTAGCTCTACCTACAAGGTCAAGCAGTGATAAGGCCTTGTCAGCACCCTGGGGAGTAGAGAGTGGGTCAAGAAGTGATCCTCTGTGTAGCACTTCTCTGTAACAGATTAGCAACTGCTGTAGCATCATTTCCTAGAAATTGAGTAGTCTGGGCCTGGATTAGAAAGTGATGTGGGATTAGTGTGTTGTTTAACAGCTGCTGATGGAGGAACCTGTGCCTTCTGCTCTTTCCATAGTTGTCTTGGCTGTCACACCTGTCCTGCGAAAAGCCCTGTGGAAGGAGCTCTGTGCTGGGATTCAGGACACCAGAGCATCATGTGAGACCACTGTGAAACTGCAAATTCTTTCCAAGTTGTTGCCACCTCTGGGAAGCAAAGGGCTGCACAACCTGATGGACTGCCTTCCTGCTGCTCTGGAGAGAGCAGGGAATGAAGAGAGGTGGGCAGCATGTATGTGCCTCCCCCAGGGCTCAGTTTGTCCTGGGAAGCACTGTGATAGGAATAGGAGCAGTAATAGCATCTTCTCCTCAGAGAATCTGTTGCTTTGCACTTTGGCAGCAAAACATCTTTAATATATACAAAATCAAGTTAATAATAAAATATCAACAACTATCTCTCTGCAGCTGGGCCGTAGCAGATGCCATATCCACAGTGCTTAAAAACTCAGGGGAGCTGAATTCTTGGAGGAGACATCTCTTGTCCGCCTGCATAAAGGGGTTAGTTGCCATGTACAGCAGTAGTAGAGATGAAAGCAAGCAAGAATTGGAGAGGTCCATGCTGCTGAGGCTAGAGGAATTATTGGTGAGACTTCTTATCTACTTTGCCACAGTGGGACTGTATGCATATGTGTGATTGGGTGATGTGGTATTTAAATGATTCCGAGATTGCAAAAAGTCTCTGTTTTTCAGCCATGCTGCCAAAGAAGAAGTCATAATTCGTCTGTGCTGGTTTTCAAGGTTGTTTATTCTTGCTTATCTAGAACATGTTCTGCTGCCCTGCCGCAGGTCTGTCCTGCAGAGCAGTGTGTGGGGCTCTACCCCTCAGTGGGATGTTACAAACATTATATACCAGAAACTACGTGTGCTATATTTACAATAATGTGCCAATATCTATTGCCTACGTTGAACAATGTATCCCCAGTCTAAACCAATAAAAAAATGCCAACACCACAGTAAAACATGGAAGATATGAAAAAGAAGAAAAAGGATGGGACACACCCAATTTCCTCCATCTTGTCCCAGTCCTAAAATTTTACTTTTGCACCCATGTCACACTAATTATTGCTTATATCAAACACTCAGAGCTTGTAATTCATCCTGTAAGATTGAAAACTCTTTTCCATGGACAGAGATCAGAGACAGTGCCTGTGAGGGCTGTGTACAGGGGGGTTTCTGACCCACTGCCAGGGTTCCAGACCTTCCAGGGCAGCCAGAGGGATGCACTGGATTCCCACAATTGGGCAGTTGTAGATTTTGTAAATACAGATTGAACTTGATTTCTTGTTTTATGGATTATGGTTTCCATGGACTTTTAATAGCTTTTTCAGAGTCCTGATAATATTTTATATGAAGCAGTTTTATGTTTTTGATGATGGCTTTCTGGTACAAATCCCCTTTGAAGATAGGAGTTTAAGGTATTTAGGAGTAAGAAATCAAAGAAAATCAAAGTTTACCAGTGGAATTTAAAAAAAATGAAATTAATTTAATTAATTAATTAATTAAATTATTATAAATTAATTAATTTAATTTTTAAAATTAAAATTATCACCTTCTTTTTTAAAAGAAGGTGGTAGAGATACTTCTGCCATGCTATCTGAAGTCTGGGGTAAAAGTCTGGTTGATCATGAATAGAAATCCAGACTTTGATCTTGAAGAACACTACTTGGTCACTCTCTCTGTACTGTTCCCTTGGTTTGAGTTTAGTGAACATGGATCCCTGTGACACATAACAGGTCACAGGGAAGGTCTCTGAGCAGTGAATGCCTTTTCCCTCTCATGGCTTTTGCTGAGACTCCCTTGTAGGACCTGGCTGACTCTGCAGACCCTGGGGCCACCTCACAGCATTCATCCCATCCTGAGGGTGTTTCCAGCCTGGTGAGGTTGGCACCTGCATTCCCAGGACTGTTGGGATGTGCAGCTGTCAGTCTTCTCCAGACTGACTGGGTTGTTGTGGTTCCCAGCTCCTCAGGGCACATTAGTTGTAAGGACCACCTGTCCCAGCCACCCCGTGTGCCACATGCCAACTTGGTTAGCTAAAGCACACAAAAACCTGGTACCCAGTCTCTTGCTTTGACTTGTCAAGTTGTGATTCCTTTCACACTTCAGGAGTTAGAAGAGTTTTGAGCCACTGGGTTTCTGGAATCTACAGCCCAGCTTGCTTTTTAATTCCATACAGCCCCTGCTCCCAGACCAACAAGTTTCCTTTGAACCAGGAATTAGGATTGTTGTATCCAAGAGCTTTTTTTCCCCTGTTACTCTCTGATCATCCCACATGAGTGTTTGGCTTTGTTCTTAGTGGGTCCCTTGAACAAAAATTGCTTTAGAAGCTCCATGTGCCAAATGTAAACCAACACCTGTTTTTACTTGCTGCATACAGTGTGTGGTTGAAGAAGTGGACCCAGATGACTGGTGCAACCTTGTGAAGACAGGACTCAAGTAAGTGTTTTCATTTGAATTTGGTTTGGTTTTACTAAGTTAATTTTCTTTGCCAAGTTCTCATTTCGTAACCAACTTTTAATTTCAAGGTTTCCTTGGGTTTGGATATGATCTGACTTCCCTGTGATCCTTCTCCCAAAGGTACCATTACAGAGATGAAACATTTCTGAAGGTCCTAAATGTTGCCATCCAATTACTATACAAGAAAGAATCCTCACTTAGTCAGAGCTTAGTCAAGCTCTCCAAACTTCACATGATGGTCACACAGCACTCTGTATTTTTGTCAGCCATTCTGAGGTCAAGAGAAGAAGATGGCATGAACATCCAGACAAGAGGTATTTTTAAATCATCTTCTTCCCATACTAAATACAGCTAATCTTATCTTTCTTGCATTATATTCTCTCCATCCAGTAAAACACCCACCCATGTAAACACTTGCAGAGTTATTAGCAGTTCCAGAATACTGGCATTTAAATTGTACCTCTGCTTGGATCGTAATGTTAACATTCATTTTATGCTGGTTTTAAAGACTTCTGTTTTTAAAACTACTGGAAAAGTGAGTTTGGGTTTTTATTTTGGTTTGGGTTTTTGTTTGTTTGTTTTTCTGGTATTTTTAACCCAGCTGAAGTCTTGGATTTATTCTTTTGGTTTCTGTGAGGCACTTCGTGTAAGATCACTGAAGTGCACATAAATCCTGTGATGTTTAACCCAGTTTTAAAATAGGTTGATACAAGAGATTTAAAGTTGATTTTGTAAGTTTTATCAAAAATGGCTATTTAAATTACATGTATTTCATATTACCTTTCATGAGGAATATCCTTCCAGAGGAATATAAATTGGATGCTAGTTCATGTGTAGAATTGGCTTTATTTCTTCTTCACTGGCAACTGAAATCCTGCCTGACCTTGAACCACATTTAATCTACATAGACCTCAGCTTTTCTCCACTGTACAGGGGTTTGAGATTCAGTGATTGAAAGGGCAGCATGTTGATAACAATTTTTTAGTTTATTGATGAGGAACATGTAAACAAGCTTTCAAGTTCTGAAATATCTGAAAAGAGAAAAAAGCTTTTGTGACGTCACTGTCCAAGATTGAAGCACCAAGATGTTTCCTATTACCATCTGAGTAGCAGTTGCCTCTGGGCAGTTTTCCTTATCTCCTGTTAATAGGCCCATCAATGACTTGCCACATGACTCAGAGATAACACTCTCCAGGAGCCAGTTCTGTTTAACAGGTGATTAAGGACACACCTCGTGACCCAGAATAACATCAGCCCATTGTGAGATGCTCCACCCAGGGGGAGGAGCTAGGCATTCCCACCTGGATAAATCCGGGGATTTCTAGACAGAGAGGCAGCCTTTCCACAGGTTTCCGAGAAGACACAGCAACCACATCTGCCATTCCAAGAGGACTGCAGCCCCTCCAATTTGGACTGCTACCAGCATGCTGGCCAAAGGGGTGTCAGGTTGTATTCTGACTTTGTCAGTGGTCTTCCTTTTGTATCATTGCATGTATTTTTGTCATTTTTTTCCCTTTTCCCAATAAATTGTATTTCTGACTTGGAGTCTCTCACTGGTTTTGCTTTCAAACCAGAACATACTTTTGACACCCAACGTGCAGCAAGAAGATACTGAGAAAAGTCAGAATTACAGTTTTGTATTGTAGAGGGTACTTATGCACTATGATGCTTAACGTGCTTTTTTGTGTCTTATACCTAGCTCTCTGTATTTTCCCGAACATGGGGAATTATCTGGCGATTGTAATGCTCATGTGTAGACCAGGGTATGGTATGAGAATTGCTTTATTGTTCTATTACGTCTACTGCATTATAACCTCCGAGGCAATGAACATGATTTGGAATATGTACTCAATTCTGTTTGCTTGTCCTAATCTAGGCTGCTATGTCTGGGGCCTCGGCAGCCACACCCAGACCCTGGGGGGAGGGGTAAAGATTGTTTTTTTCCAACCTTTCAGGCTTGATGCAGCAGATTTTAAAAATGTTAAGTTCCCTCTGGATGCCAAGGACAGCATAATGTTGTTATTAGTTCTTCTTTGTCTTCTCTGCACAGTCTGCAACATGCTTAGAAACAAAGCACTACATAGTGTGGTGCAGCAAAACATACATAGTGTGGTGCAGCGTCTTCTTGAGGAAGAGGAAACAAGAAGCAAAGCAGCAGTGTCTGTGTCCGTACAGAATGCCACAACAGCGTCCATGTCGACACAGACTGTCACAGAGGAGGAAGGAACCAAAAGCACCATCAGCATCTCTACACAAACCATCACCAAACCAGAGCAGCCTGAACCAATAGTAGTTGCTCCCATTCAGAAGAAGAAATCAAGGAGCAAGTCAGTCCGCATAGTGACTGACGAGGACACTGCAGGACCCTCGCACCCAGCGGAAGAGACAGAACCAGAGATCATCACTCGCTCTCTATCCCTGGGTGAGCTGCGTGACCTGCGGAAGGAATTCACCTGCCAGACAAATGAGTCCATCCTGACCTGGCTGATCCGCATCTGGGATGCTGCAGCCAATGACACCATTCTGGAGAGAAGTGAGGCCAGGCAACTGGGATCACTGTCCCGGGATGTGGTCATTGACCAGGGGATCGGGAGAACCCAAGAAACTCTCAGCTTCTGGCGGCGACTGCTGACAAGTGTGAGGGAGAGATACCTCTGTAAAGAAGACCTCCAGGTGCACCAAGGAAAATGGAACACCATGGAACAAGGTATCCAATGCCTGAGGGAATTGGCTGTGTTAGAGATAATTTTCTCAGAAGACGAGAGATTTCCTAGGAGTCCAGATTGTGTCCAGTGCACATCGCAAATGTGATTGAGATTTGCACGGCTTGGACCAGATATGTACTCCCATTACCTGGCAACACTGCAGTGGAATGAAGGCGAGGACAGGGTGGGCGTCTTAGCCAATAAATTAAGAATTTACGAGGATACTGTCACCGCTGCATTTTGTACCCTTGTCTCATCTGTGGAAACAAGGTTGGCTGAGCAAGTCCGGGACTTGATTGAAGAGAGTCATCAGAAACTAAAAAAGGAACTTAAGGAAGAAGTCTACCATATTTCACCAGAACCAACAAGAGTCTCTGCCATTAGGAGCTAGTGTTCCCAAGCCAAGGAGAGAGAATACACTCCATGAGGAAACCTCTGTTTTTTTCTTCAGGAGCATGGAGAAGACATGAGGAAGTGGGATGGAAAACCCACCTCCTCCTTAGCAGCCCGAGTACGTGAACTAAAAAGAACACCTAACACAAAAAGCTCATCTAGAGTCAATGCTGCTCAAGTCTCTCACACACAGAATTCCAGACAATGATGGAATGATGATATAACTGATCCTCTTGAAGGAACCTCAAGAACCTATTTACAGGAAAAGAGCAACGTGTACCATGACTAGGAATAGAGGGGCCCTGCCTCTAGCCAGGTAGAAGACAGGGACAATCAGATCTATTGGACTGTGAGGATTCGATGGCCTGGCACATCTGAACCACAAAAATACACAGCTTTGGTTGACACCAGTGCCCAATGTACCCTGATGCCATCAAGATATGTAGGAGCAGAATCCATTTCTATTTCTGGGGTAACAGGAGGATCCCAGCAGCTTACTGTATTGGAGGCCGAAGTGAGTTTAACTGGGAATTGGTGGCAGAAACACCCCATCGTGACTGGCCCAGAGGCCCCATGCATCCTTGGCATAGACTATCTCAGAAATGGATATTTCAAAGACCCAAAAAGACATTGCTGGGCTTTTGGGATAGCTGCTGTAGAGACAGAAGACATCCGAAAACTGAATACCTTGCCTGGTCTCTCAGATAACCCCTCTGCTGTGGGACTGCTGAGAGTTGAAGAACAACAGGTACCAATTGCCACAGCAACAGTACACCGTCGGCAGATTCGTACCAGCAGAGACTCTGTGACCCCCATCCATGAAATGATTCGTAAATTGGAGAGCCAAGGGGTGGTCAGCAAGGCCCATTCACCTTTCAACAGTCCTATATGGCCAGTGCGCAAGTCCAGTGGGGAATGGAGACTGACGGTGGATTACCGCGGCATGAATGAGGTCACACCACCACTGAGCGCTGCCGTGCCAGACATGTTGGAGTTTCAGTACGAGCTGGAGTCCAAAGCAGAAAAGTGGTACATGACCATCGATATTGTGAACACCTTCTTCTCCATTCCTTTGGCAGCGGAATGCAGACCTCGGTTTGCCTTCACCTGGAAGGGAGTGCAGTACACCTGGAACCAACTGCCCCAGGGGTGGAAGCACAGTCCCACCATCTGCCATGGACTGATCCAGGCTGCACTGGAAAAGAATGAGGCTCCCAAACATCTACAGTATATCGATTACATCATTGTGTGGGGGAGCACAGGAGGGGAAGTCTTTGAAAAAGGAGAAAAAATTATCCAGATTCTGCTGAAAGCTGGTTTTGACATTAAGCGAAGCAAGGTTAAGGGACCAGCTCAAGAAATTCAGTTTCTAGGAGTCGAGTGGAAAGGTGTACGTCGTCAGATCCTGACAGAAGTAATCAACAAGATCGCCACTATGTCTCCACCTACCAACAAGGAGACACAAGCTTTCCTAGGTGCCATAGGCTTTTAGGATGCACATTTAGGTGCCATAGGCTTTTAGCGGATGCACATTCCCGAGTACAGCCAGTACAGAGCCCTCTCTACCTGGTCACGCGCAAGAAGAATGATTTCCACTGGGGCCCCGAACAGCAACAAGCTTTCACCCAGATCAAGCAGTTAACTCATGCGGTAGCCCTTGGGCCAGTCAGGATGGGACTAGAGGTAAAGAATGTGCTCTACTCTGCAGCCGGGAACCATGGTCTGTCCTGGAGCCGTTGGCAGAAGGTGCCTGGGGAGACTCAGGGTCGACTACTAGGATTCTGGAGCCGGAGCTACAAAGGCTCCGAAGCAAACTACACTCCCACAGAGAAGGAAATCTTGGCTGCCTATGACGGAGTTCAAGCTGCCTCAGAAGTAACTGGCACTGAAACGCAGCTGCTTCTGGCACCCCGGCTACCAGTGCTGGGGTGGATGTTTAAAGGAAAGGTTCCTTCCACACATCATGCCACAGACACCACATGGAGTAAATGGATTGCCCTCATCACTCAGCGCGCTCGTATTGGAAATCTGAATTGCCATGGGATTCTGGAAATTATAACAAACTGGCCTGAGGGGGAGTTTTCTGGATTGTCTTCTGAAGAAGAGGAGCAAGTGGCACGTGCTGAGGAGGCCCCACCATGTAATGAGCTACCGGAAACTGAAAGACAATATGCCCTTTTTATGGGTGGTTCCTGCTGAATTATAGGCACTAGCCAGAAATGGAAATCTGCAGTGTGGAGCCCTCCACGACATGTGACACAAGCTACTGGGGGACAAGGTGGATTGAGTCAGCTTGCAGAGCCTAAAGCTGTCCAGCTGGCTTTGGATATTGCTGGGCGAGAGACGTGGCCGAGGCTCTAACTCTACACCGACTCATGGATGGTAGCCAATGCCCTGTGGGGATGGCTGAGTCGCTGGAAAAAGGCCAACTGGCAGCGCAGAGGGAAACCCATCTGGGCCGCCGAGATCTGGCAGGACATTGCCACCCGAGTAGAGAAGCTGACTGTGAAGATTCTACACGTGGATGCACACATACCCAAGAGTCGGGCTACTGAGGAGCATCACAACAACGAACAGGTAGACCGAGCTGCCAAAATGAAAATATCACAAGTAGACCTAGATTGGCAGCATAAGGGAGAATTATTCCTAGCTCGTTGGGCCCATGATGCTCCTGGTCATCAGGGGAGAGACACAACATACCAATGGGCCCGTGACGGAGGGATGGACCTTACTATGGACAATATCTCACAGGTTATGCACGACTGCGAGACCTGCGCTGCAATCAAACAGGCCAAGTGCACGAAGCCTCTGTGGTATGGTGGGCGATGGTTGAAATACAGGTGTGGGGAAGCCTGGCAAATTGACTATATCACGCTTCCCCAAACCCACCAAGGCAAAGCGCTGTGTACTGACCATGGTGGAAGCAACCACAGGATGGTTGGAAACCTACCCTATGCCTCATGTCACTTCCCGGAACACCATCTTGGGCCTGGAAAAGCAGGTCTTGTGGAGACACGGCTCCCCTGAGAGAATTGAGTTGGACCATGGAACCCATTTCAGGAACAGCCTTATCAACACCTGGGCCAGAGAACATGGCATTGAGTGGATATATCATATCCCCTGTCATGCACCAGCTGCTGGGAAAGTTGAACGATGCAATGGACTGCTTAAGACCGCCCTGAAGGCACTCGGTGGGGGAACCTTCAGGAATTGGGAATTGAACTTGGCAAAAGCTACCTGGATGGTCAACACCCAGGGTCCATCAATCGAGCTGGTCTTGTCCAATCTGAACCCTTGCACACAGTGAATGGAGATAAAGTCCCTATACATATGAAAGGTATTTTAGGAAAGACTCTTTGGATTAATCCCACCCCAGGCAAAGACAAACCCATCCGTGGGATTGTTTTTGCTCAAGGACCCGGTTATTCTTGGTGGATAAGGCAGAAGGATGGGAAACCTATTGTGTACCACAAGGAAATTTAGTCTTAAGTGAGAACTATGTGTAAGGTTTCATCATGATGCAGATGGAAATAGGAAAAGGGGTGGATAATGTCCAAGATTGAAGCACCAAGATGTTTCCTATTACCATCCGAGTAGCAGTTGCCTCTGGGCAGTTTTCCTTATCTCCTGTTAATAGGCCCATCAATGACTTGCCACATGACTTAGAGATAACACTCTCCAGGAGCCAGTTCTGTTTAACAGGTGATTAAGGACACACCTCGTGACCCAGAATAACATCAGCCCATTGTGAGATGCTCCACCCAGGGGGAGGAGCTAGGCATTCCCACCTGGATAAATCCGGGGATTTCTAGACAGAGAGGCAGCCTTTCCACAGGTTTCCGAGAAGACACAGCAACCACATCTGCCATTCCAAGAGGACTGCAGCCCCTCCAATTTGGACTGCTACCAGCATGCTGGCCAAAGGGGTGTCAGGTTGTGTCACATCATGCCACAGTGGTCTTCCTTTTGTATCATTGTCAGTGGTCTTCCTTTTGTATCATTGCATGTATTTTTGTCATTTTTTTCCCTTTTCCCAATAAATTGTATTTCTGACTTGGAGTCTCTCACTGGTTTTGCTTTCAAACCAGAACAGTCACCAATTTAGTGAAATTAAAAATGAAGAATAGATTTTGCTGTTTGCTGTAGGTATGTGTCTTACCTTTAGAGTGTATTTCTGTAGATCAGCAGAATGGATTCTTTGAGGCCAGCTGCAGTAGTGCAGAAGCTTGGTGTCGGGAGTGCATTCACTCAGGCTGGTACTTCGGGAACTCTTAAGTTTTGACTGTGTTTTTAAAATATTCCTGGACATAACTAGGGTCAAAGCCCAGACCTTTTCAGATACTGGGAGTTGAGAAATCTGGAGTTGAGTCTTGAGTGTGCTACAGACAGCCTCTTTGTTTTTGAGGAGCCCAATCACTTACACTTTCTGTTTCTCAGTTACAGAGCAAAGGTGGATAATTTTTGTACCCCACAGGACAGAGTTCCTGTGGCTCACAAACCGCCCACAGTGCTGAGCCCTGCTGGGACGCACAGTGCAGAAGCATTTTGGTATTTACTGCAGCTGGGGTGCAGACTTTGGAAGTGTTTTGCTGTGAATTCTGGAGTCCCTGGGGAGGTTGCTGGGATGTCTGCCTTTCTCTTTGCAACTCCTGAGGTCATTCCAGATGCCCCCTGGGGGAAGAAGGATTGAAGGATAGGGTACTCTTTAACCAGAGAGCAGTTGTGTATGCATGGAAAGCTTCTGTAGAGTAGTTTTTTCCACCTTGGGGACCTCTCCTGGCTCAGTGACTTCTGTGTTTGTCTTGGGAATACGGTTTTGAGATGTTCCTTTTATTTATTTCCTTAATTAAATACATCAAAATCACACTTTAGTGTATTGGGGATATGGTCTGTGGTATCTCTAGAGATAGATGCTGATGTAAAGTGTCCAGTGCTGTGTGTGCATCTATTTGGAGTGGGTCTTGGGGTGTTACTTTGTGCTCTTTGTGTCCGAGAGCTCCTTGGCTCAAGCTGTGCTTGTTCCAGAGGCGCTGGTGGACATTCTGCTGACAGCTGTGCGGCTCAGCCCCTCTCTGTGTGAGAGCAGTCACCTCCCAGTGCTGCTGGGAGCCTATGGAGCCACACTGAGCACCGTGGGTGAGTGTCAGTCTGGATAGGCACTTCCTCCTGCATCTTGTTCTTGTGTTTACAGGTCACTAACTTTGAGTTAAATCTTGGGTTTTAGATCAGAAGATACTGCTGTTGCTTCAGTTGTATGAGAAGAGTAGTCAAAGTCTTATAAACTCCAGGTAAGCTGAATGCCTTACTTGGTTGGGCAAACTACACATAGGTAGTCTCACAACTGGTATTTTTCCAGGGTCTCATTTTTAAATGAAGGAGACAGTGAACAAAGTGAAACTTAAAGATGAATGTTGCTTCTGGAAACACTTTTACTACATACTTCCTATTCTTAATATAATTCTTTTATGTTGCCCAGACTTCTGTGTATCTGGGGGTTAGATGAGGGAATGTCTCATTTCTGGAGTCACTCACTCTCCATAATTGGGACTCACTATAGGGGTATTCTCACAGATGGGAGGCCGAAACTTAAGTCACTAGTGGACTTTCCTGTGCCCCAGCAGTCCACAGGAAGGTGTGTTGGCAACAATTGTGGTTTGGTCTGCCTTCTTCACATGCTCTTTGCTGTCTTGGAGGTAGGAGCAGAAATACCTCCAGCAGTGCAAGAGCACGGATCAGGCAGCTGAGGCAGGCCTGGATTCCTGTCCCTTCATGCAGCTGCTGTCATTCTTACCTGCACTTACAGCTTAAATCAATAGTTGCCTCTGAGTGGGTACGTTTTGACTTGAATGGACAGGGGAGGGCAGAGTGAGTGAGACACACTCAGACTAAATTTGAAACGAGGGAAACGAGTTACAGTGTCAAGTCCCGCAGGGTACTAACTATGAGTGAAGACAAAATTTTGGTACTAATTGCTCTCCTCCGTAATTGCTTTTGGCTCTGTTGCCTAATCTGTTTGCCTTTAACAATGTTTAAGGATCCTGCTGTGGGGTCCAGCTGCTGTGGAGCATCACAAGACTTGCAAGAGTCTGGGGAAGTCCTTGTGGCAGCAGCCAAGCATGGAGGAGATTCTGTGTCTGCTGGATCGAGAGAAGATGATGAAGACGATTCTGTCATTCCCTCAGCATCGCCGGCTGCAGCCATCACAGGTGCTTTTGGTTCAGCCTATCCATGGTCACCCTTCTTTGGATATGCAGGAAGACCCTTCAGCCATTCATGTCTTGCAGCCATGTAATACACATCAGTTTGTTTCCATCAGGATAGATTCAGAATTCCAGAATCTCCATCAGAATGTGTTCTTCAGGAGCACTTTTCAAAGTAATTGCAAGATACGGGCCACATCTTGTCATCAGGGGTGATAGTGCATTGCAGAGGTTGTCGTGTATGTGAGACCAGGATTGGACAGCCCAAGGATCCACTGGCAATGGGCTCTCACCTTTCTTACAGTTTGCTGGATTGCTTCTGTAGCTATTCCCTGATGCTGGTCAGGGAAATAGTTGTGGATATACTCTCATAGTGAAAGACAAGCATGTCTCACCCTGTGTTGCACTGTATTTTATAAGGTGTAGTATCAAGTGGTTTATAGTGGGATGAGGTGGTTGTGGAAGTTTGAAACCAAGCTTGATATTGGTGTTGTTCCTTACAAATACTGGTTTGGATTTGGTTTCAGGGAATAGAGGAGTCACTTTATAAAGATGAAACAGTGAAGAGCCTTGATGACTTCTATGATCCTTGTTTTCTACTTCCGCTCTTCAGTGAACTGACCAGACCAGGTAAAGTGAGTGTTTCTCTTTGGTATTTAGTGTCAGGTTGCTCTGCTGCAGGAGCTGTGCCTGGACCACTGTTATCCCTCATCTGAGAGCTAATACTGCACGGAATTTGTGCCTGACTTTAGAGGGAAGAAACAAACTACTGTGAGGGCTGTGACTGGGCTGGCTGTAGATCTGGCCTGTTACAAGCTGTGGTTGTAGAACAGGGGAACTTCAGCCAACTCATTTTGCACCAGACAGATGGGCTTGAGGCCAGTATGTTTCACAAATAGGCTGGTGCTCTGAACTGTCAGCAAGTTTCTTGTTTGCCATAACTGGGCTTTGCACGTGCAGATCCCTGCTTTGCTCCATGGACACACTGTCCCTGGAGAGAGCTCTCAGAGGTCAAAGGGAGACAAGAAGCCTAAGGGATTTCCTCATCAGCTCTCTCCCTGTGTTGGTTATGGTTAAACACTGTGTAGTTACAGCTAGATTTGGCTTTCCACAGCAGTAATGTTAGAAGCAATTGGCGGGCTGTTGGTGTGTCAGTGAAATCACACTCACAGTCCTTTGTTCACCCAGAGCCCTGCAAGTACAACATCTGTTTGAGTGTGCTTAGCCTCTCCTTAGGTATGGTTTGAAGTGCTCTTTGTAATCCTGGCAGCAGGAAAAGAGCTGTCTTTAAGTCCTCTGAGGAGAAAAGGTACCAGAGCTATCTGGCATTTTGCAGTTGGAGGGATCTTAGCCAATCCAGTTATTGCTGGGCCTTTGAGGTGCACAGGGAGGAAGAGCATGGACAGTTGGTGTCTTTGTAACCTAGTGTTGATAGCTGGAGAAAGGACACTCTGCCAGCACTACTCACCCTGTGGAGGGAGGGATTCGGTGTCTATGGCAGCACTGCAGCTAGTCGGTGGTTGCTGATGTGGGAAGCACCAAGGCTGAGGGAATTGCTGTACATCATGTTCTTGTGGAGCTGTAAAGACAGTGGCTGTCCTGAATCTGAACCTGGAGAGAAGAAAATAGGCCTCTTAGCTTCTCCACATAGAGTGAGAGTCTGTGTCCTAAGAGGGGCATTTTTAAAGGGTCCGAATGATTTATAAGTCTCAGTCCCATGGTGCTTGTAAACCATGTTAGCTGCTCTTGGAATTTCCAGTTCTTTATTTATTTGCTCTTTGTCCTGGCTGCAAAGTGCCATCAGAATACCTAAACATGGACTTCTTGCACAGTATTTAGTGCTTGCTGAGGAAAAAGTAAGTCTGGGGTTGGGCAGATAGCACATTCTATATATCTTTAGCTCTGATAAGCATCTTATGGAAAGCTTTTCCATCCTGGTTCTCAAGGTCCTTTAAATAAGCTGTGTGTCAGACATAAAATTAAATTGGGGTGCTTTTCTAATAAGAGCTTGTTATTTTATGTCAGTTATTGAACACATTCTCCAGGGGCAGCAGGATGGAAAATATTCCCACTGCATGTTTTCAGTGAAGGAAAGTTTTCCAAATAAATCTTCCTATGCACTGCTGAAGTGAGAACCTTGAATCTCATTCTATAGCACTCTGCCACAGTGTGAATGGTTACTGTGCATCAGCAGTTCTCCAGAGCTGCAACCTGAAGGAGAGCAGAGTGGTGGCCCAGGGACAAATGCCAGTGGCTGGTGGGGAAGTGGAGACCCTGCTTTACCTGGCCCATAACCAGCAAAGCTGGCAGTAAGAAACTGCCAAGTATGAAATCGAGTTTTAGTAGCTGTAGTAGTTGACAAAAAGATGAGATAAATGGTCCAGGTGCTGGTACAGGGACAGAAATAATCTGTGATTTTTTAAACGTAGTTTTATATGTACATGCATGCATATCTATATACACATGCGTGCATATATGTACATATTTACACACACTAGTCTGTGTGGGCAGCAGTAGGGGAGGAAATCAATGGACCAAATGTAGGTACTTGGCAGTAAGATTGCAGCCCCTTCTTAAATAGGAATATTTGTTCCTAGAAACTTCCTCTTGACCTTCAGTGTGAATGACAAGAAAATACATCAATATTATTGATTTGTAACTGGTAAAATACCACTGAGGTGCCATTGTGCTCCATTCTTGGAGATAAGGTGGAAGGTTCATACCAAGTCATTTCTAGCCATTAGTGAGTGGAAATGGCAGCAGCCCTTCAAAACACATAGAACACAAGCCCTTAAAGGAGAAACTCCAAATCCTGATGACAAAATGATGTGAAAGCTAAATGCTACCATTAAAGGATGTGTTTCCTGTTTTTTCTTGGTCTGATTTCTGGTCATTGCTGGATTTTGTTTTACCTAGTAGGGCTCAGGGGTACAGCTCAGTACTTGGCTCAGGGCAGGCCTTACCACAAGAGTCACTTGTGCCTGCATAGGGACAACTGCTGTGGTTTATGGGCTATTTGGGTTATTCTCTCATCCTTTCTGTTACAGGAGCTTTTTAGTGCTGGTCTTTCAGGCACCCTGCAATGCTCTGGAGAGATAAATTTTCCCTTTTGTTGTTCTTTGTACTCAAGTTCCCTGAAACAGTGAGATACAAAGATGACGTTACAGAATTTACCCCTAACTTTGCATGGCCTGGTGGACGGGATCATCTCTTTCTCACACAAATGAGAACAGCCCCATGATTTTCAGCTCCGGTAAAGAATTCCTGTTCCAAGTGAATTGCTGAAGCCCTTTGTCAGCTGGAGGAGCTTTTGTGCACTGAGGTCATAATTTGTGGGTCTAGAGCCAGAAATGGGTGCTCATGATAGAAATGTTAAGGATTATGGTGCTATTACACATGCTGGACGTGTCAGTGCTAACGTACTGGCTGCTTTCTGTTTCTCTTCCCCCATCCCCTCACAGAGTGTGTGGTGGCATGTCACATGTTTGTGGAAGTCAATGCCCTGGGTCTCACAGTGGCTGCCCTGAGCAGCTACGACTCCAACATGAGAGCGGCTGCGTATTTTGTCCTGGCTTCCTTCCGCTCCCATCTGGAAGGGGCTCGCTTTCGAGAGAAGAACCAGGTAAGCCATTGCCAGTGTGGCAGGTGAGACCTTGTAGGTCATGGACATATGTGGAAGAGATGTTGCCTTGGTCATCCACCTACATGCATGTGGTGAGACAGCTAAAAGAAGCTTTTTATCCTCTTTCTCATTGTTTCTCCTCTACTGCTTTGTGTTCCCTCCTGTTATAACTAATGGACAGAGAAAAGGGAAAATACGTTTTAGAAATTCTTGGGAATTTTGTATGTAGGAATAAAAATCCTGATGGAATTATTACTTGATCTGTATGTCCCATGAAATGTCCTGGAAACTGATCAATTTCTTTGTGCTCCTGCTGCATTCATTTGGGCTGTGCTTCAGGCTTCTCTCCCTGGGCTCTTGCAGTTGCTGTATCTCTTGGATGCCATGCAGAACGGAATCAGGCAGCCAAACCTCAGGTTCACCTTCTCCCTGACACTCTATGCTGCTCGTGTGGCACAGCAAATCCTGAAGCCAGGTACTGGAACTTGCTGTGTGTGTCACTGCTGGGGTGAAAAATAGAGCCCTGGGGAGTGTTGATTTCCTCACCTGCTCTGTGCTCGTGCACTCTTGACTGAGCTTTTCCTCCTGGTTAAGAGAAAGGGAGGGTGGGCAGCAATTGGAATGACCTTCAGAGCAAAGGCCTTCTGCAGTTGCTGGGCTGTTCTACCAGCTTGGAGCACTGCACATTCACCACAGCTTCCACAAATTGTTGTCCATGCTTGTGGATTAGGAGCACTCTCCTCCTCCACAATGCCAACTTTTTCTCTTTACAGAGGAGCACATGTACATAAAGGTAAACAGATTCCTTCTGTCACACCAGTATTTGGACCTGAGGAAGGTACCGGGTTTTTTCCAGCTTTTCTACAGTTTTGATTTTGAGGTAAGAGTCTCATTTTAGGTATCCAGTAATTCTTCAGGAACATATTAAAAACAGCTGTAAAAATACAATGAAATGTCATTCTCCCACAGGTAGTTAATTAGAAGCATCTTTCCTATGATTCATATTGGAATTAAAAATGTTATTTCTGTGGGGTTTTTGTTGTTTTCTTAATACTAACGCACAATGAGTTGTGCTGTGTATGCTCTGTGAGCACAAGAAACAGAATATTCTGCCCCGGCTAGCTACAATTCCTCTTTGAGTTTAGATTAGTAACTTTGAGTTCAACTGAAGTATTTTAGAAACAGCAACTTCTAAAATTCCATTTCCACTGCATGTTTGGGCTGCAGACTGACGTTCCAATGGCTGTTAGTGATTAAGTTTGATAGGAGTGGAAATGGAGAAGTCCAGAACAAGCTGTGGTAAGCCCTGAGCTGGCACTCAGAGGGAACCAGGGTTTTGTGCTCTTAGGAGCAGTTATTCTTTGGAAATGTCTAAATGTCTGATAGTGGTATTTTTCTTTGTGGCTTCTAGTACAAAACAGAGCGTGAGTGGATCCTCAGATTTCTTGGGGAAGGGCTGCGTGACAAACATTGCTATGAGCTTTATGACTACCAGAGGATTTTCCAGATCATTCTTTCCTTTTTTAACAGTCCTTTGTGTGACGAGGGCTCCCAGGTAAGAATTTGAAAGGAAAGTTCCAAAAAACCCCAAACCACAGAAGCTTGCATGGCTTTGAAATCTCAAGTACCAAACAGAAAGGAGCAGCTGACTCTGTCTTGGTCCTCTTGAAAATCTGTTCCTTGTCGGTTTTGTGTATGTGTGGAGGGGGAAATAATTGCTTGTGTCTAAACCAGTCCCATCCTTATCCCCTGAAACTGGAACAGGTTCCTGCCATCATGGAGTCTCATGTGGGTGCCATGGCTTTGCTCCTACAGTCGGGGCCTTTTCTTTTTAGGGTCTCTATTCCCCAGCCAGCACATTTGTTACCTGAACAGTGCTTCAGCAGGAGGGAAACTCACATGCCAGGAGCTCTCAGGTTTGGGAGCATCCACCCTGAGTATTTCAAGTATCAAAACCTTGGACAAAAAGAGAAAATTGTCTTGCTACCTGAATACTTCTTGTAAGAGCAGCACCTGTAGTATGAAGCGTTGAAGGGAGAATGTCTTTCCTTCTCTGGAGTTGCTGAGAACAGGTGGTGTTCATTTTACCTGGAAGTTGATCAGATACCAGTCAAATTGCTGATTTTAAATTAGATAATTAGATCTTGTCTGTAAAAGAGCAAGTTGCATTTTCTGTTTCAGAGTTGTATTCTGGAGATATTACAAAGTGCTGCCAGTGTCACCAGAGCTGCCTTTGAGCTGATACAGGATCACAGCCTCCTCACGTGGGTCCTGCACAGCTTAGAGAAAAGGTAACCAGAGAAGTGCAGGAGAAATGGGAACAATTTTCCTGTCCACAGTAGAAGAATTCTGTGGCTGAGGATGAAAGCAAGGGTGACAGAGACGGAGACAGGGGCACCAAGGGCTGCCCTGGCAGAACTTGCTGAACTCTGAGGTGTCCCTTGTGTTTTTGAAAACAGAATCAAGATGCTTTCAGGTTGTGGTACAAGGGATGATGGTGGGGAGGCTTTGTGATTTGGAAATGACTTCCTTGAAAAAGTGAAATGACACCTTGTGTTCGTGTCTTTACCTTTTAAATTTCAAGCACTCTCAGTTCCCATCCTGTCACAGGACCTGTTGCACAGGAAGTGGCACACTAATGGATTTGAGCTGTTTAGAACATTTCTCTGCCCCTTGCCTCTCCCTCACAAAAAATCTCTTCTGCTAACATAGAGTGCCCTGACAGGTTCAGGCAAGTGCACCAAAAGTGCACTAGAATATGGTCTCCTGTAGGAGATGGACCAGCTGCTGGTGAGGATCTGCCTTTGAAATGTGGTTTTCTTTTTTTCTTTTATTTTTCATTTATTTTCTTTTTTGTTTTGTTTTGTTTTTCATTTTGTTTTGTTTTGATTTTCAGATTTCTGGAGAACAAGGTGATAAATAAAATTATTTCTTTACTCCATACTCTATGGCTAACAAATTTAGGGGACAAGAGAGAAGACAAGAATCAATCCCAGGAGAATAGGAAACTTCTTCCTATTCAGCTTGTAAATGAATTTCTGTGTGTTTTGGTCACATTAACCAAACATATTCGGTAAGTCCTTTGTTTTGTTTTTTGTTTTAGTTGGTTTGCATTTCATCCTCTGTCCAGTTCGAACTTTATTAAGGCCAGAAGGCTTTCATTATCTCTGCTAGATGGATGGCTTTTTTCACCTTTAGTTTGTGTGTTGAGTAGTGACTTTGGGTGGGATTTCTTTGACAGGAGGATTTAGGTGTCTGAATACATGGGGAATCAAGTAAAATGTGATGCACAGTTGCTATCAAGTCCTTTGTCCCTAATTCGTGGCCATTCTGACAGTAGGGATTAAGAGCTGTAATGATGGATTTGCATGCATGGCACTTGTGTTTTCTTTTGCCAGGACTAATGGAGATCTGGCCAAGCTGAGTGAGTTGTTCAGCACCCTCAGCTCTGTGCTGGAATACCGTGCTGTTGTTGTGGAGGCTTTTAGGGAGATGAGACGTTTCACAGTCAACGATAGCATCCTCTCCAGCAGGGAGCTGCTGCTGCTGCTGCACAAGTGGAGCCTTGTCAGCCAAGACCTGCAGCTGCAGGAGGACCTGCAGGCCCTGGCTCAGATGGACCGAAACAAAGAGTTGCTCAGTTAAGTGCAAGGAAGGCGTATTTTGTTGTAGCTGTTGCAGGCCAGCAGTTCAAATGAGGCAGACTTCTCTGGAAGTAGTACTAATACCTTCTGTCAGACTGATGGACCTTGAGGGAGGAGGAAAGGAAATGGAAAGGCATTTTTCAGATCTTCCTTGTGGTGATTTTGAACCTTAACACAATTTGGAAGCTTTGGAGAAACACAGTTTATGAAGGGAAAGAGCTTTCAAATGAAACTTGGTGGCAAATCTTGAGTCAGGCTTTGAAAAAGGGTATTTTTAATGAAATCTTAAGAGAAGAAGCAGTGCCTGGAGGATTTGTGCTTAAAGCTGTGAATGGGGATCTGGAAGAGATGTGTAAGTAAAAACAATAAATAAATAAAGCAAGAAAAAAGTTAATAGTTGGTGTCTCTTGTCACCAGTTTTAAAGGAAAAAAAACCCAGGACTTGAGTGACTTTTCTTGTTCTCTTTGTGAACAAAAAGTGCAAGGAACTTGGGAGTGGAAGGTCTTAAAACAGCGCTGGTTTGCTGCAGCAGCAGCTGCTTTTGGTGCACATTAAAGCTTCTGTAGATTTGTTTAAATGTTCTGTATCAGTTAAGAAAGTGTCATGTATTTAGGGATTCTGTATTCTGTAAAAGCTTTAGCTTTTCTACAGTTTTTTCACTCTTTAAAACTCCTCAGAAAGCTATGAAGAGGGTTTGTGGAGAGATGCCTGTAACTTAGTGCATGTGTGGGTTGTGCTGCTCCAGGCTTCAGGAGCTTCTCTTGTCCCCAGGCTGGGCAGTCCAGTTTGGAACAGGGTTCCAGCCTGGAGTCCCTGGGAACTTCCGGAGCCCCTTTGAACAGTGCAGGCTCCATGAGGCTGCTAAACAAGGCTGGAACTTGCTATTTTAACAACTGAATCAACACAGGAGAGCACCTTGCTTGCACAGTTTTGTTCTAGGAAAATCCTTTGGAGTATCTGATGTTTGTTTTGATGGTGGTTATCTTCTTACAGAAAATATTAAAGACAAGAACAAACCTCAAGCCTCATCTTGTGTGTATCATCACACCTGGAAAAAGAACAGGCTGGAAGAAGATTACACTGCTGCAGACATGGAAATGTCTGAGCTGGAGAAATGCAGAGAACATCTGAATTCCATACTTGCCCACTGGGACCCTGTTTTCCCAGCACCACCCTCCACAAAGGGAGGGGAGACCCTCAGAGCCGGTGAACGGGGGGGTGAGGCAGTGGCTGTCACCTGTGCATCCATTCACATTGTCACTAAGTGGCTGGTGAGGTCCCTGGCTGGGCAGAGTTCCCTCAGGGAACAGGACGTGTCACCAGTGCTGAGGTGGCTGCGGAACTGTGTCCTACCACACCCGGCGGCTGTGCAGGAGACGCTCAGGGATGAGACACTGAGAAACAGCCTTTTCAAGCTTTACACCCAGCTTTGCCAGGCAAGCAGCACCTCAGCTGGGCTCTCCAGGCAGCTCGGTGGGCTCAGTTCCATCATGCTGCAGCTGATGGAGGAGCAGGGCCTGTCCAGCACCTTCCACGAGCTTATGAAATCTCTGTGCCTATCAGCAACGGTGGAAGAAGATGCGGACATGACAGGTGACTTGTCTTGTTCTTATCACTCACGTTGCAAGGCAGTGGTGGGAGAAACTAGGAAATTTCATGGCTTTTTAAATCCATTAAATCAGCTCTCCCATGTCCACCCAGGCTCGTGGCTTCCCAGAGCAGAAGCTGTGTCTTTGGTGGGATGGGGGCACGGGTGGGCAGCACAAAGCGTGGTCACACTGTGAAGTTTTCTGACACTACAACACTCCCACTCCCTCAAGAAACTTCCCTTTCAGGGACTAAAATGGAATAAAAGGTGTAAAAGAAATATAAATCCAAGAGGGAGAGTAGTCTGCAAAAAGATACACATGGGCCTGGATGCTGATCCCTATTGCTGGTCAGTGAGAGCATCTGACAGGTCAGATGTCCAGCTGCTTTATTTAACAGGAAACTGGTTTGTTCCTTCTTGTGAGTAGGATCGTTGGCTTTGCATTGGCAAAACCACTCCAGATTTTCCAGTAGGAAAAGAGTTAGGGAAGTCTTTTAAAGCATCCTGGAGGTACCAAGCAGCTTGGCTTGGAAATCCTGTGGGGAAATAGAAACATATCTGTTCTGATTTTTCTCTCTTCTTTCTTCCGCAGCTGTTTCTGTATTCCTGACTTCCATTTACATTGGAGACATGTGGCTTGGAGCACAGGAGCCGGATATGTTACTTACCCATGTCAGATTGATCTGCACTAGTGCAGATTATGAGTTACAGGGTGACTCAGAGACTCAGAAACAAGGGGAAGAAACTGTTACGTCTCTTTGCAAAAAAATTTGGCTCCATCAGGGCATTAATTCAGGGGACTAACACTTCACCTTTAATGTTTTTCTGTGCTCCGTCCTCATCACCGCGAACCATGAGAGCCTCCTGAGCTGTTCTCATATAGACCTACCTTGTTTGGTCAAAAAAATCAGTATTTTATTACTGGGTTCAAACTCGGGGAAGATTTGATTCAACATCTCTCAGTGGGACATTAAAGCTCCAATTTGCCTTTTCTTGAACAGATTGAGGGACAATACATAATGTAATTACAATTATGTAATTTTTATTACAGGCATTTTTATCTTTTTGAAGAACCAGAAAGACTGTTTGTGCCTGAGTGTGCCCTTAATATCCATCCTCTCTCTAATACAGGATGAGAAAAAAAGGCTGCAGAGCTTCCTGCACTGGGGTGTAATGCAAAGAACCAGGAGACAGAGGTTTAGTCACCATGATTTACTGTTTCTTGGAGAGCCTGCTTGATTTCATGATACCAAAACTGGTGTGAACAGAAGACTGGACTCAGGAATCAGGACAGTCTTCTTGCGTTTAAAAAGCTTTAATGGCTTTTAAAAACATTTATGTCAGACCTGGTTTATTTTTATTATCCTTTTTCTAATTAAAAAAAAAAACCAACAAAACCAAAATCCCCACAAACACCGTAACAAAACAAAAGAAAACAAAAAAACCAACCCAAAAAAAGCCCTGATTCATGTCGCTGCTGCTGCAGTGTGTGAGAAAAACCCATCTCCCCCATTTGCCTCTCCTCCCCAAACCCGGCTCCTTCCTGTCCTGTCCCTACCCCGCAACTCCGTGCTGTTCCCCTTCTCTCCCTCCTCTGTGCACTGTCCTTTTTCCCTCTGTTATAAATGAAAATTTATTCAGCCAAATTAAAAATAAAAATAGTTTTATTAGCAGTCAAATTCTATCTGGCCATCCACGGAAAAAAACAGTTCTGAGCCCGGGGATCAACCCTGGGTGTGCGAGATGGAGTCAGCCTCAGGAGAGGTTTTCCCCTATGCCCACACACCTCCATCCTGGCACAAGCAGTTTTTATAGGGAAAATTCTGCATGAGGCCAAGATTTCAGCAGTCAGTCTTTTCTTCCATTCAGAGTCCATAGGTTAGTAAGATTTTCTTTTTTGGTGATGAGGAAGAACAATTCAGTGTCTGGAGTTGTTGAATCCCCTGATGGAATTTACAGAACGCTGCATTCACATGTATCTGCCCGAGGATTTCCATGATATTCATCTTTGGTCGTTTATGCAATGATTAGCACCTGGGGTCCCCGTATCTCTCCAGACATGGCCCATCTCCTGGCAGAGCCACATCCTTTTGTAAATCAGGTTCCAATATACACCAGGTCTCGCCTGTGAGGGTGGGGGGCTTCTAATACAAATGAGCATAATCTAACAAGTATCCAGTATTACATATTTTATACAAGGAATGGTGCAAATTATGTTTACTACACATAACAATCCCCCATCTTCTGTATTAACCCATTAATTTGCACCCTAATTTCTACCCCTACTGACTCTCAAGATTTCTTTATTAGAAAAAAACATTCTATTCCCCTTTTATTAATTTTCCTCATTCTAGTCTACATCTGGAATGTCCTGGTAAACTTTGTAGTTTTGTTCTTTTTCCTTTATTCGTCCTTCGAACTTTGCCAGAGCCTCAGCTGCCCTGCTGTGAGGAATTTCTTCTCCCAGTGTCATTATTCTTGGTACCTGATTTGTTTTCCCTTGGGCATCTTCCAGGTCTGTGGGTAAGGCTGCTGTTTGCATCCCTTGTACCACCGAATGGATGAGTCTTATTAAACAGGGGATGAGACAGGGTAGAAATGTAACTCCTGCTACTGAACATAAAATGAAGAAAATTACTTTCTTCCACCAAGCCCCACCAGACAAATGGTTCCACCACAATGCCTGGAGAAGTGAGTTCCACTTTTGTACTGGAACATGGGCTACCCATTTAATTTCTGTGGCCAGATCTCTAATGATTTCCCCATAATCACCTATTTCCACATAGCATTGAAATTCATTAAACTTTCCACACAAACCTCCTTCTTCAGCTAGTAAGTAATCAAGGGCTATCCTGTTTTGGTATGCAAAAGCCCTCATTTGAGAGTGTTGCCTGGATAATAATTCAAGAGCATCCGAAGTGTGATTGGATACAATCTCCGCCACAGCCTGCAATCTTATTAAGCGGTTTAGCAAATAGATGGGGGTCCGGTATCCCCATGACCCATCCTGGTCCCATGTGGCAGGACTATAATATTCAGTGATCCTTTCAGCAGGCCTTTCATTCTCTCCCCAAGTTTGTTGCCCACTGATGAGAGGGGATTTTTCCTTTAAGCTCCTCTCCATTCAGGGATTCATACAAGGGGGCCCCCAGTGAACTACTTTCTGACCTGGGTAGAGTGAAGAAAACAGGTCTGATTAGTCCTACCATGCAGGATCCCTTCCAGTGTGGAGGTAATTTGCTGTAGGCTTTCTTTCCACATACCCAGTGTAATCTATTAGGTTAGGGTTAGGGTTATTCTGATGGTTAGTTTTAGGTTTAGGCTTAGGCTTAGGTTTAGGCTTAGTGTTAGGCTTAGGGTTAGGTTTTGGTTTAGGAATAGGGTTTGGCTTAGGTTTAGGGTGAGAGTTTGATTTAGGTTTAGGTTCACATTTAGGGTTAGGTTTAGGTTTAGGCTTACGCTTAGTCTTCTGCCTAGGTTTAGGGTTCATTTTAGGGTTAGGATTAGGGTTAGTGATTGGTTTAGGGCTAGGTTTAGGTTTAGGGTTAGGGTTAGGATTAGGTTTAATTTTAGTTTTAGGGTGAGGGTCAGTGTTAGGGTTCACGGTAGGGTTAGGGTTAAGGTTAATGTTCAGGATTGGTTTTGGATCAGGAATAGGGTTAGGCTAAGGGTTAGGCTTAAGGTAAGGCACAGGTTTAGGTGTAGGGTTGGGTTTAGATTTAGGGTTAGTGTTTGGTTTAGGTTAAGGTTCAGGTCTAGGGTTAGATTTTGGCTTAGGCTTAGTTTTCTACCTAGGCTTTGGGTTCATTTTACGGTTAGGAGTAGGGTTAGTGATAAATTTAGGGTAAGGGTTTTGATTAGTTTTAGTGTTAGGATTAGGATAATGTTTTGTTTTAGTTGGAGGGAGAGGGTTAGGATTACAGTTAGGTTTTGTTTGAGGTTAAGGGTTTGGTTTATGGTTAAGTTAGGGTTAAGGTTAGGGTTAGGTTTCAAATTACAAATAGGGTTAGGGTTATGGTTAGGGTTAATCCTAGGGTTAGGGTTAGTGGTAGAGTTAGGGTTAGGGTTAGGTTCTGCATTAAGTATAGGGTTAGGCATGGGTTTTCCTGATCGTTAGGATCAGTCTTAGGCTCAGCTTTATGATTAGGCTCAATGTAAGGTTGAGGTTTAGTGTGTGGTGTAGTAATAAGGTTGAGTTTATGTTTAGGGTGAGTGGTTTAGGTTTTGGTTCATGTTTAGGGTTAACTTTAGGTTTAGTCTTAGGCTCAGTCTTCTGCCTAGGCTTAGGGTTTTTTTTAGGGTTAGGATTAGGAATAATGATAACGTTAGCATAAGGTTTAGATTCAGTTTTATGGTTAGGGTTAGGATTAGGGTTCAGGTTAATGTTAGGTTTAGGGTTAGGTTTAGAGTATTCTTTCAGATTAGGATTAGGTTTAAATTTTAAATTAAGGATAGGATTCAGCTTCAATTTAGGCTGAGGGTTAGGTTTAGGGTTATGTTTAAACTTAGGTTTAGGTTTAGGCATAGGGTTGAGTTTAGGGCTAGGTTTTGGTTTTCGGAAAGGAATAGCGTTGGGTTTAGGTTTAGCGTTAGTGATTGGTTTAGCTTAAATTCAGGTTTAGGGTGAGGTTTAGGTTTAGGCTAAGGCTTCTGCCTTGTTTTACGGTTCATCTTAGGTTTAGGAGTAGGTTTAGTGGTAGGTTTAGGTTTAGGGTTACGTTTAGTTTTAGGGGTAGGGCTAGGATAAGCTTTAATTTTAGTTTTGGAGAGAGGATAAGGATTACGGTTATGGTTATGGTTAGGGTTAGAGTTAGGGTTAGGGTTGGGGTTAGGGTTAGCATTAGGGTTAGGATTAGGCCTAAATTCAGTTTTCAGTTTAATCGCACAGTGCAATTTAGGGTTAGGGTTAGAGTTAGGAGTAGGTTTATGCCTCAGCTCCGGCTTAAGGTTAGAGTTAGGGTTAGTGTTAGGGTTAGGGTTAGGTTTAGGGTAAGGGTTAGTGTTTCGGTTACGTTTTGGATTAAGAATAGTGTTAGGCTTAGGTTGAGGTGAGGGTTAGTCTTAGGCTTAATTTTAGGTATAGGCTTAGGTTAGCCTTAGGGGTGGTCTTAGGGTTAGGTTGTTTTGGGTAAGAAATAGGGTTGGTCTTCGTTTTAGGGTCAGTGTTTCGTTTAAGATTACATTCAGTTTTAGGGTTAGGTTTAGGCTTAGGCTTAGTCTCTCCCTAGGCTTAGGGTTCGTCTTAGGTTTAGGACTAGGGTTAATGATAGATTTAGAGTTAGAGTTAGGTTCAGTTTTTGGGTTAGTGCTAGGATAATACTTAGTTTTAGATTTAGGGAGAGGTTTACGGTTATGGGTAATTTTTGTTTTAGGGTTAGGGTTAGGGTTTGGTTGAGGTTTAGGGTTAGGGATAGGGTTAGGGTAATATTTAGGATTAGGGTTAGCATTCGGGTTAGGTTTGGGGGTATGTGTTTGGGTTAGGGTTAGGTTTAGGGCTGGAGTTAGGGTTAGGGTTATGGTTAGGGTTAGGTTTAGATGGGGTTTTGGGGTTAGGGTTAGGGTTCAGGTTAGGGTTAGGTTTAGGCTTAGGGAGTGTTTTAGGTTTAGGGTTGGGGTGTAGGATTAAGGCTAGGGTTAGGTTTATGGTTAGGCTTAGGTTAAGGGATAGAGTTAGGGTTAGGTGGTAGCATTAGTGTTAGGCTTAGTGTTCGGGTTATGGTTAGGGTTAGTTTTAAGCCTAAGCGCGGGGTTCAGTGTAGGGTCAATGTGGAGCTTAGGGTCAGGGTTAGGGTTGTGATTAGTTTTATTCCTAGGCTCAGTGTTCACTTTAGGGTTAGGGTTAGGGTTTGTTTTAATATTCGGGTTAGGTTTAGGATTGTGTTTGGTTTTACGTTTGGGTTTAGGGTTAGGTTTAGGATTAGCTTAAGGTTTAGGTTTTTGTTTAGGGTTACGATCACTGTAAGGGTTGGGGTTAGGATTACTGTTATGTTTTGGGTTAGGGTGATGGTTAGGGTTAGTGTTAGGCTTAGGGTTAGCGTTATGGTTAAGGTTATGGTTAGGTTTAGGTTTATGATTAGGGTTCAGGTTGGGGTTAAGGTTAGTTTTAGGTTTAGGGATTGAGTAAAGTTTAGGGTTAGGTTTAGGCTTAGTGTTAGGGTTAGGTTTAGTGTTAGGATTGGAGTTAGGTTTAGGGTTAGGTTTATGGTTAGGTTTGGGTTATGGTTAGGATTGGGTTAGGGTTCAGGTTAGGGTTAGGGTTTGGGTTAAGATTAAGCAGAGCCTCATCATTCACCCTAGGCTCTGTTTTCAATTTAAGGTTAGGTTAAATGTTACGATTAATGTTAGGGTTAGGGTTAGAGTTAGGGTTAGGGTTAAAGTTAAGGTCGGCCTAGGCTCATGATTCACCTTAGTTTGAGTTTGTAATTTAGATTTAGGTTTAGGATTCAGATTACGTTTAGTCTTTGGGTTATGTTTATGGTTGAAGTTAGGGTTAGGGTTTGGGTTAGGGTTGGTGGTAGGGTTAGGTTTAGGTTTAGGGTTAGGGTTAGTCTTAGGTTTGGGTTTAGGTTTAGGTTTGGGGTAGTTTTGTGTTAGGCTTAGGTTTAGGGTTAGGGTTAGGTTTAGGGTTACGCTTAGGTTTAGGTCTAAGTTGAGGGTCCACCTTAGGGTTCCGGTTTGTGTTGTGGTTTGGGTTAGGGTTAGGGTTAGTATTAGTATTAGGGTTAGGGTTGCGGTTACAGTTAGTGGTAGTGTTATATTGGGTTTTTGGTTCGGGTTAGGGTTAGGGTTAGGCTTAGGTTTAGAGTTAGGCTTAGGGTTAGGCCTAGCTTCAGAGTTCTGCTTAGTCTTCTGTTTTGTGTTGCGGTTATGGTTAGGGTCAGCGTTGGGATTAGATTTAGTGTTAGTATTAGGGTTAGCATTAGGTTTAGTGTTAGGGTTATGGTTAGGGATATTCTTAGGTTTAGGTTTAGGTATGGGGAAATTTGGGGTTTAGGGTTAGGGTTAGGTTTAGGGCTAGGGTTAGGTTTAGGGTTACGGTTCGGGTTAGTCCTAGCTTCAGGGCCCACCTTAAGGTTGCAGGTTGTGTTGCAGTTTGGCTTAGGGTTAGGCTTAGTATTAGTGTTAGGTTTACGATTGGGGTTATTGTTAGTCTTAGGGTTATGTTGGGGTTACGGTTAGGTTTAGGGTTAGGGTTTAGGGTTAGGTTTAAGGTTAGGGTTAGGGTTAGTTCTAGTTTCAGGGTTCATCTTAGGGTTCTGGTTTGTGTTGTGGTTTATGTTAGGGTTAGGGTTGGGATTAGAGATAGTTTTAGGATTAGGGTTAGGGTTAGGGTAAGGTTTGGGGTTAGGTTTAGGGTTAGGGATTGTGTTAGGCTTCATGTTAGGGTGAGGGTTAGGGTTAGGGTTAACTTTAATTTTAGGTTTAGGTTTATATTTAAGGTTGGGGTTATGTTTAGGCTTAATATTAGGTTTTGTTGTAGTCTCATTCTTCAGCCACGGGTCAGGGTTAGGGTTAAATTTAGGATTAAGCTGAGTGTGAGGATCAGGGTGTGTATTAGGGTTCGGTATATATTTAGGGTTATGGTTAGGGTTGGTTTTAGGATTAGGGTTATGAATTGTGTTAGTTTTAGGTTTAGGGTTAGGATTGGGATAGTGTTAGATTTAGGGTTAGTTTTAGGGTTGGATTTAGAGTTAGGGTTAGATTTAGAGTCATGGTTAGGTTTAGGTTTAGTGTTAGGGTTAGGGTTGGGTTAGGGATAGGGTTAGGGGTTAGGGTTAAGCCCAGCTTCAGGGTTCATTTTCGGGTTCTGGTTTGTGTTGAGGATTGTGTTAGGTTTGGGTTTGGGATTACCGTCAGTGTTAGGATTAGGGTTAGGCTTAGGTTTAGGGTTTAGTTTAAAGTAAGGTTTGGGGTTCGAGTTAGGGTTAGTGTGAGGTTTAGGGTTAGGGTTAGGTTTAGGTTTTGGAGTAGGGTTAGAATTAGTCTTAACTTTCTTTTAGGGGTTAGGGTTAGGGTCTGGGTTATGGTTCGGGTTTGGTTTAAGGTTAGGTTTAGGGTTAGTGTTAGGTTTCTTTTATGGTTAAGTGTTAGGGTTAGGATTTTTATTGGGGTTTGGGTTAGGGTTAGGGTAAGGTTTAGGTTTAGGTTTACGTTTAGGGTTAGGGTTAGGGTAAGGTTTAGGCCTTGCTTCAGGGTTCAGTTTAGGCTTCTGGTTTGTGTTATGTTTAGGTTTAGGATAAGGGTCTGGATTTGGGTTTAGCGTTAGGGTTAGCGTTAGTGTTAGGGGTTAGGGTTAGTCCTAGCTTCAGGGCTCTGGTTTGTGTTGTGGTTTATGTTAGGGGTAGGGTTTGGATTAGAGGTAGTGTTAGGATTAGGGTTAGGGTTAGGGTAAGTTTTGGGTTTAGGTTTAGGGCTTAGTGTTAGGGTTAGGGTGAGGGTTAGGGTTAGGATTAAATTTAATTTTAGGTTTAGGTTTATATTTAAGGTTAGGGTTATGTTTAGACTTAATATTAGGTTTAGTCGTAGTCTCATTGTTCAGCCACGGGTCAGGGTTGGGCTTAAATTTAGGATTAAGATGAGGGTGAGGATATGGGTGAGTATTAGGGTTCGGTTTTTATTGAGGGTTATGGTTAGGGTTGGGTTTAGGATTAGGGTTATGAATAGTTTTAGTTTTAGGGTTAGGGTTAGGATTGGGATAGGGTTAGATTTAGGGTTAGGGTTAGAGTTAGGCTTAGGGTTAGGGTTTGCCTTAAATGTGGTTTTAGGTTTATGTTTATATTTAAAGTTTGTTATGTTTAGACTTTATATTAGTTTCAGTCGTAGTCTTGTAGTTCAGCCTCAGGTCAGGGTTAGGTTTAATTTTAGGATAAAGATTAGGGTGAGTTTCAGGGTGAGGTTTAGTGTTAGGAATATATTTAGGTTTATGGTTAGGTTTGGGTTTAGGACTGGGGTTATGAATAGTGTTAGTTTTAGGGTTAGGGTTAGGATTGGGATAGGGTTAGGTTTAGGGTTAGTTTTAGGGTTAGCGTTGGATTTACGATTAGTTTTAGGGTTATATTTAGAGTTAGGGTTATGTTTAGGTTTAGGGTTAGGGTTTTGGTTTAGGGTTATGGTTTAGGGTTAGGGTTAGGATTAGTTTTAAGGTTCGGGTTAGTGTTAGCGTTAGTGTTACGGTTAGGGTTAAAGTTAAGGTAAGGGTTAGGTTCAGGTTTAAGTTTTGGATTAGCCTTAGAATTAGGCTTCTGTTTCTTATAGGGTTTAGGGCTAGGGTTATGTCGTGGTTTGACACGGAAAAAGAATCTTCTCGGAAGGAAGAATTTCAATTTGGATATTGACACTTGGGGTGAGCAATTGAGGGTGGACACCCCTCTGAGAACACAGAGGGTTTAAAAGCAGAATTCCCAGGGGAACTCGCTCTCTTTGGTTCTGGTCAGGGTGCAGTGCAGGACTCTCCCCTGCCCGGCCAGTGGCTGAGTGAGGGAGGGGAAGGCCCGCGGCCTGGCTGAGGTAAGACCGAAGGGTGGAGGGACTGGAACCGGGCTGGCCCTCTGCAGATGGAAGGGTGGAGAAATCTGGGACGTCTCAGTTTCCCCCCCAGAGTCTCTCTCTCTCGAAAGAGACAGCAACGGTTTGCCAGTTAGTCGGGAAAAAAGGAGAGCGGGGGTGGGCGGGGGCTCAAGGCCTCAAGGTGCCCAGCCCCCAGGTGGGAGCCGGAGATCCGGGCAGAGAGCCAGCCAGGGAGTTGGGACTTTTTAACCCTCCCTTGAGAAATGAAAGCTTTGTGAAATTTTACTCCTCCTCGGCTTGAAAGAGAGGAAGAGAGACAGCCTGGGACCTGAGATGTTAGAAGGAGAAATTCTGGATGGAAGGAGATGATGGAGTGGCTTCTGGCTGGACTTTTTCTTGTTAGCCATAGACTGAACTGATTTTCTCCTCCAAGAGAGAGACTGTGTTTTAGGAGGATGGTGGTGAGCCAAGAGACCTGCTTCAGCAGCTGAGGAAAACACAGGAGTGGAGCGAATGGAAAAAAGTTGGGGAGGTTTGTGGTGGTGCCCCCTGTCTTCAGAGAAGAAGAAGAGAAGATCTCTGTTCCTGAGACCCTCGGCCCCAGGGGAGGAAGAAAATGGGGAGGACTGTGGTCCCAAAAAATGAAAAACTGAACTGTTGTTTTTTACCCTCTTGGCAGAGTATCCTTGAAAGGAAAAAATCCTAAAAGCAGTCTGTCCATCCATGCATCGGTGGTGAGAGCACTGTGCATGGAAAGGAGAGGGTCACACTGGCAAACTTTTTTTTCTCCGGGCGGTGCCATGTGTGACGTGGAAACACAGAGAGTGGCAGCTGTGTTTCCTGGGGGTCTATGGTGCAAGGGAGACTCCTCTCTCCCCTGATGGACTTAGTATTGATTATATTGAAGGGTCTAAATGTGTCTCACTGTGGTTTGTTGGAGTTGGGTGGTGGGAGGAGGAATGTTTTGGAAGGTTTTCATTTTGGATCTTGTGCTTTTCTTTCTTTTTTTCTTATATAGTACAGATAGTGGTAGTAGCTTAATAAAGTTCTTTTCCTTTGTTATTAAGTTTGGGCCTGCTTTGCTCTGTTCTTGATCACATTTCATAGCATTCAACCGAGAGGTTGCATTTTCATGAGGGAGCTGGCATTGTGCCAGTGTCAAACCATGACAGGTTAGGATTAGGTTTGGGGTTTGGGTTAGGGTTAGGTTTAGGGTTAGGTTTAGGGTTTGGAGTAGGGTTAGAATTAGGTTTATGTTTCTCTGAGGGTTTAGGTTTATGTTTAGGTTTAGGTTTCAGTTTAGGGCTAGGGTTAGTTTTATACTTGGGTTTCTTTTAGGGTTTAGTGTTACGGTTAGAGTTTGGATTAGGTTTAGGGGTAGGGATAGGATTAGGGTTAGGTTTAGGATTAGGGTTAGGTTTAGGGTTAGGGATAGGTTTAGGTTTAAATTTAGGGTTAGGGTTAGGCTTCAGGTTAGGATTAGGGGTTAGGGTTTGGCCTCCCTTCAGGGTTCATTTTATGGTTCTGGTTTGTGTTGAGGATTGTGTTAGGGTTAGGGTTGGGATTAGAGTCAGTGTTAGGATTAGGGGTAGGGTTAGGTTTAGGTTTAAATTTAAAGTAAGATTTGGGGTTAGTGTTAGGGTTAGTGTTAGTGTGAGGTTTAGGGTTATGGTTAGGGTTAGGGTTAGTTTTAGGATTAGGACTAAGTTTAGGGTTATGGTTAAGGTTAGGATTCGGGTTAGGGTTTGGGTTAGTGTTAGGTTTACGGTTAGGTTTAGGTTTAGGGTTAACGTTGGATTTACGAGTCGTTTTAGGGTTATAGTGAGGGTTATGGTTCGGGTTAAGTTTAGGGTTAGGTTTAGTCTTAGGTGTAGGATTAGGTAAGGGGTTGTTTTGGGTTTATATTTAGGGTTAGGTTTACGGTTAGGATCAGAGTTAGTGTTAGGGCTAGGGTTAGATTTAGGGTTAGGGGTTAGGATTAGGGTGAGGGTTTGCCTTAAATTTAGTTTTAGGTTTATGTTTATATTTAATGTTAGTGTTATGTTTAGGCTTAGTATTAGTTTCAGTTGTAGTCTCATTGTTCAGCCTCAGGTCAGGGTTAGGGTTAATTTTAGGATTAAGATTAGGGTGAGTTTCAGGGTGAGGTTTAGTGTTAGGAATATATTTAGGTTTATGGTTAGGTTTGGGTTTAGGACTGGGGTTATGAATAGTGTTAGTTTTAGGGTTAGGGTTAGGATTGGGATAGGGTTAGGTTTAGGGTTAGTTTTAGGGTTAGCGTTGGATTTACGATTAGTTTTAGGGTTATATTTAGAGTTAGGGTTATGTTTAGGTTTAGGGTTAGGGTTTGGGTTTAGGGTTAAGGTTTAGGGTTAGGGTTAGTGTAAGGTTTAGGGTTAGGGTTAGGATTAGTTTTAAGGTTAGGGTTAGGGTTAGCGTTAGTGTTACGGTTAGGGTTAATGTTAAGGTAAGGGTTAGGTATAGGTTTAAGTTTTTGATTAGGCTTAGAATTAGGCTTAGGTTTCTTATAGGGTGTAGGCTAAGGGTTAGGATTAGGTTTTGGGTTTGGGTTAGGGTTAGGGTTCACGTTAGTGTTCGGGTGAGGGTTCGGGTGACGGTTAGGGTTAGGTTTCTTTTATGGTTCAGTGTTAGGGTTACGGTTTGGATTAAGGTTAGATTTAGGATTGGGGTTAGGTTTAATTTTAAGGTTAGGGTTAGGAATAGGTTTCTTTTATGGTTTAGTGTTAGGGTTTGGTTTAAGTTTCGGTTTAGGGCTAGGGTTAGGGTTAGGTTTAACGTTCGGGTTCGCGTTAGGGTTAGCCTTAGCTTTAGGGTTAATTTTAAGGTTAGGGTTAAGTTTAGGTTTAGGCTTTCGAGTAGGGTTAAAATTAGGCATAGCTTTCTTATAGGGTTTACGGTTAGGGTTTACGGTTAGGGTTAGGGTTAAGGTTATGGTTAGGGTTAGGGTTAGGTTTAAGTTTAGGGTTAGGATTAGGGTTTCGGTTACGGTTAGGTTTAGGGTTAGGATTAGGTTTAGGGTAAGGGTTAGCATTATAGTTAGGGTTAGGTTTAGGGTTAGTTTTATGTTTAGGGTTAGGATTAGGGTTTCGGTTACGGTTAGGTTTAGGGTTAGGATTAGGTTTAGGGTCAGGGTTAGCATTATAGTTAGGGTTAGGTTTAGGGGTTAGGTTTATGTTTAGGGTTAGGTTTAGGGTTAGGGTTACGGTTAGGGTTATGCTTAGGTAGAGGCTTAGGCTTAGGTTTAGGCTTAGCCTTACGGTTAGGGTTAGCCTTACGGTTAGGGTTAGGGTTAGGTTTCTTTTATGGTTTAGTGTTAGGGTTAGGGTTTGGACTGGGGTTATGTTTACCGTTAGGGTTAGGGTCAGATTTAGGGTTTAGGGTTATGGTTAGGGTTAGGGTTAGGGTTAGGGTTGGGATTAGGGTTAGGTTTAGGTTTAGGGTTAAGGTTAGGTTTAGGGCTAGGGTTAGGATTAGCGTTAGGGTTACGTTTAGGTTTAGGTTTAGGGTTAGGGTTAAGTTTAG
>QUSF01000017.1:0-25489 GCA_003676055.1 Chloebia gouldiae
GGGCTGTGACCGGGCACCCCGGGGCTGTGACCGGGCACCCCGGGGCTGTGACCGAGCACCCCGGGGCTGTGACCGAGCACCCTGGGCTGTGACCGGGCACCCCGGGGCTGCTCCCACCACCGCCCCATCCTCAGCCCCCCGGCCCTGCCATCCCTGTTCCAGAGCTCCAGGTTCTCGCAGGGCCCAGGGGTCACGGCAGGGCTGGCCAGCGTGGCAGGCTCTGCAGGAGGATGCTCGGGCAGGGCTGCACGGGGCACACTGGCCCGGGCACACAGACGTGCCCAGGGCCGGCACTGCCGAGCCCCCGACACGTCTGTGCCCGCAGCAGCTCGGCGGTGCTGGGGAGGCACGGCCCTGTCCCTGCCAGGCTCAGAACCAGGAGCACACACGACGCTTGGCGCTGACGTCCAGCGGAGAAGGTCAGAGGTGAGATTCCCCGCTCCGGCCTTTTCCTTTGGCTGGAAATTAATACTGAGTTAATGAGTGAATTAATTACTGGAAGTGGAATGAAATACTGGAATAGCTTTAGCTTTGGTGTTATCCCTCTGGAAATGCACCTCAGTGCCAGTTCAGCCCGGCAGGGCTGGGGGCTGCGTGGAGCAGCTTCTCCTGAAGGAAAGCTTCTCCTCTCACATGTGTGAGGATGTTTGAGTTCAGGGTCCCTGGGCCTCGCTGACAGTCTGATGCAATCACCACAGCCAGGCTGGTTGTGAGTGAGTGCTGCAGCCTTTGCTTTCTGAGAAAGCAGCACTTGAGCACAGGAATAATTCATGTTTGTAGTTCTCTGGAAGAGCTTTCATCTCTCTGCCACTACATATCCCACAAACGGGGAGCATATGGTTCTTCTCATGGAGTGGGGGCTCTGCCTGTCCCCTCCCAGAGCCCCTTGGCCCAGCTGGGGTGGTGGCTCTGTCCCCCTGTCCCTGGAGGTGCCTGCTCTGCTCTCACTGCCTTCCTCTCCCTGTGCCCCCAGCCCCCTCCCCCTGCCTTGGGCTGCTCTGCTGAAGGGGTTAATCTGTTCAGAGCGTGTTCTCCTGAGCTATGCTGCCTCCTGAAGCACAGTGGAAAAGTGATCTGATTTTCCAGTTTGAGAGTGGCAGATGTGTGTGTGGGAGGGCTGTGAGGGAAAGGGGGGTGTTGTTGTTTGTAAGGTGACCAAAACCTGCTCCACCAGATTGAATCTAACCCAGTTCCAGCCTGCTGGGCGGTGACAGCTGACATGGTGCTGCTGGCACAGGGTGAAGGGGGAGACAGAGCGTGGAGGGACCCCAGCCATGGGGGGTCAGGGGCTGGGATGTGTGGGAGCAGGGATGGGGTGGGAGCAGCTCCCGGGGCAGGTTTCGGGTGGGAGCAGCCCTTCACACCATCCCTGATCCTGAGAGCTGCTCACCCAGCCGTGCCCAGAGCTGCCTCGTGCCCTCCTGGCACAGACTCTGCTCCTCGAGCCCTCCTGGCACAGACTCTGCTCCTCGAGCCCTCCTGGCACAGACTCTCTCCTTGTGCCCTCCTGGCACAGACTCTCTCCTCCTGCCTTGTGCTGCCCTGGGCTGGGGGATTTGCAGTTTTTTTGGTTTTTTTTTCTCAGAGCAGGGGTGGAAATGATCCAACCCACACGTGCAGCTCCTTGCAGGCACGTTAGAACCGGGTCACAGTGCTCTGCAAGCAAGATCCTCTTTTATTTGTTGAACAGCCTCAGTGCTGTCACATCCTGACCCTCCTGCACCTGGGGGTCCCTGCTCAGGTTTCCTCTGTTCCCAGCCCCGTCCCTCAGGTAATCCTTCATCCCTGCACGAGCCCTCAAATGTCATCTCCTGTGCTGGCTCAACGTGTCTGGTTTGTGATTAATCTGTCTCATGCCTGAGCTCTGAACCCATTTAAACAGCCTCAGCAGCCTGGGACTTCCTACAAGGTTTTCCATTTTCTTTTCTTATTTACTGTAGAAAATTGCTGATGGAAGAAAAAAAGAAGTTCCCCTTTGGCTCACTGCCCACAGCTTGAAGGGATGAGGAGCCGAGGTCCATCTGGCTGAGATGGGAAGGCAGGAACAAAAAGGGAAAGATGAGAGTGAGAACATCTGGATTTTGGTCCCAGAGTGTCCCTGTGACAGATTGAAGCCCTGAAATGCCAAACCCACCACATTAAGTAGTCCTGGTCCGTGTGGCCCCTGCTGAAAAACAGGGATGGAGAGAGGGGAAGGAGGATAAGCAGGGAGTCCATGGAATATTCACCAATGTCGGGCTGTCACTCAGCAACCCAGCAAGTCTGGGTTTCCTCTGGAGCCAGGAAATGTTTCTGCCCTGCCAGCCTGTCCTGGTGATGTTGGCAAGGCTCTTCACGTGACCCTGCTCATATCATGGACTTCTCAAGGTTGGAAAAGACCTCGAAGATCGTGGAGTCCAACCATCCCACAAGAGCCCTGGCTGGTACTCGGGAGGTGCAGGAGCTGCCACAGCTCAGTGCAGTGACCTTATCAAAAAGTTTTCCACACTGGAATACTTGGAGGTGACTTAGAAAGCAAATACATAACGTTTTTATGGCTGGGAGTGTTTATCACCGTGTCTCAGCAGTATCCCATGACGTGAGTAACAGTTCTAAAAGCGCTTTGAGCTTATTTGACAGTAAATGTTTTGTGGCCATTCTCTATTTCTTCCCCTTGTATTTTAAGGTGCTGAGCTGTGCCATCAGTGTTTACGAGCACCCGAGCCGGGTGTGCAGAGCTGTGCTGGGGGAGAGGTGCCTGCCCAGCCGAGGGGGCTGGGGGTGCTGGGGCTCTGGAGGGGCAGGGGCTGCTCGGGCCATCCCATCCCCGCTGCAGGCCAGGAGCAGAGCAGCAGCTCAGTGCCCAGCACGGAGGTTTGGGTGGGCAGGGCAGAGTGCACGGCCTGGGAATGCAGCAGGACACAAACTGTGCCTTGTCTGTTCCAGAGAGCAGCGTTTGGGAAGAGCTCTGAGCTCAGGGCTGCGAGGGAGCAGCAAATTCTGTGTTGATGCTGAGAAATGCAATATCTGCTGCACTCCCCTGGGCCTCGCTGCTCCTGCTCAGGTGAGGATGGGTGCACAGCCACGGAGCCCCGGAGCTGTGCCTCCCCCAGCCCATGCTGAAGGAGCTCTGCTGTTACCGCAGAGAGCCAAGCAAAGGAGAAGCCCCTGCAATGCTGCAGAGGAGCAGGGGACACACACGGGGGACTGTCATGAGCTCTGTCACCACACAGATCAGCCTCTGCTGCTCGAGGGCAATGGAACCAGGGGCTCTGTGAATGTCTGTAAATCCTCCCAGCCCACGCTGTGGGCTGCTCCTGCGAGTGCTGCTTGTGGAGCACTTTGTGTCCCAGGCCCTGTCCCAGGTTCTGTCCCAGGCTGTGTCACAGGTATTCTTTTATGTGACTTTTCTTTTACTTCTTTGCATGTTAGGAATCATCACATGGATGCAGGATTTTGAGAGCCAGAGGGAAATCATCCTGCAGAGGGAAATCGTCCTGCTGGTGATTGCTGGAGTAAAAAGATTTCCAATACATCTTGATTCAATATTTTGTATTGCTCTGGGCCATGGGGAATTCTGGGGGGTCCCCAGCATGTTGGGGTGCCTGCTGTGGCTGGGCTCAGGGCCAGCCTGGCTTTTTGCCTCTTGGAGAGGCACTGGCTTCTCCTCGGGAGGACTGTGCTGGAGGGAGCAGGGGCTCTGTGCATGGTTTGCTCTTCCAGACTTTCAGCCCATCCTTGTCCTCCTGGTGCTGCAGCAGCTCAGATCAGACATTCCAGAACGTTCTTCGGGTGTCCTTTCTCCCCAGCTGCCCAGTCCAGCTGCAGGCAGGGGCTCTCCTCGGGGAGAGGATTTGCTGTGGGGGATCCCAGGGCAGCCGCAGCTCCCTCCAGCCCTGCCTGTGTGGGCACAGCCAGCCAGCCGAGCTCCTTGGCAGGCAGCTCTGTGCCCAGCCGTGGCAGTGCCACGGTGCAGCCTGGGCACAGGCCTGACCACCCTGGCACATCCTGGGAGGCAGAAACACAACTCACTGCCGATTTCTCGGGGCTCTGAAGGTCAGGCTGGCCCCGAGGTTGTAAAGAGTCCTCGTTCCCTTGGCCCGAGCAGCCAAAGAAGGAGCCTGGGATGCTCCGATTGTGCTTTCAAGGTTGTTTATTTCTTCTTATCTCTAACATCCTTTCCTGACCTGCCGAGGTCCTTCCTGAAAGGAACCCGTGGCATTCTGCCCTCGAGCCTTGAGCAGCTCCCACATTATATACTCAAAACTGTGTATGTCTGTGTTTATAAATTCCTTACCAATTCCCATCATCTGTGTTAGACTGTGAATCTCTACTTTAAACCAATAGGAAAGTGCCACCATCACAGCAAGACAGGGGGGACAAGAGGAAGGAGAAGACCAGGACATGCCCAAATCCCTCCATGTTGTACCCCCTTGAACCCCATTCTAAAAATCCCAAAATTCCATTTTTTCACCCTGTGTTAATTCAAATATCACACTACTAAAACTTTATGCCTTGTAATTCCTCATACAAAATTTACAGTTTTCCACAGGCTAAAATCAAACCACAGGTGTTTTTGACTTCTTGCCAGGGTCCCTGAGCCCCCTCCAGGGTCTGGAGCCAGCCAGGGCAGCCAGGGGGATGTGCTGGGCTCCGACACTGCAGCACCTCCACGGGCTGCTGCTGGCACATCTGTACTGATTGTGGCACAGGGCTGCTGTCCTGAAACATCTGGAATAATGCTTGCTCTTAGAACTGCTGGCCTGGAGCACTGGTAATTCTGAGGTGAGTGGTGAAGGAGCATCAGTGCCCATCCCTGAGTGTCCCAGGAAGGGCTGGAGGTGGCACTCGGTGCTCTGGGCTGGGTTCAGGGTGGGGATGGGCACAGCTGGGACTCGATGGCCTTGGGGGTGTTTTCCAACCTCAGTGATTCTGGGGGGAGCCCCCTGTGCACCTGACTGCTCCTCGTCAGTGCAGCAATTAAATCATGGAGTAATTCCATCATCAAGGACAGGCGTGTGGAGAAAGGGAAGAAAGTCTGAGTACAGGGGGGTATAATTATTTTCCCTTGTCTTTTAGAGTAAACGTTGTGGAAATCGAGGGAAGGTTTAGATGGCAGGCACTTAACCACTAAAGATTTTTGCAAGAGTCATTTCCACAAATGTCTTACAGCTCTTCTATAGATCGCGAGCCCGTGCTTTTAATGGACTGACAAATGTACACCAGCCCCAGCTGACTGTTGCTCTGTTGCCTGGCTATCCAGATAAAAGGAATGCTTTCCTTTGATTGAGATCTTAAATCAATTGTTCCTTTACCCCATGGCTGGTGGTTATTATCCAAGGAGAAGATAAAGTTCAGATGGTAAATTGTTAATATTGTAAGAAAAATGTCTGTTGTGTCCTGCTTAAAGTTTCCTGTCTGGATGAAATACACTCTGCTGTAATATTTCCGATTGTGTGCAATCCATCAGAGCCTCGTGCTGCCTGCAGCTCTGGGCTCTGCCTGCTGCAGGGCAGAGCAGGGGCTCCCTGCCAGGGCTGGGGCTCTCCTGGCACGAGAGAGGCACGGGTGAGACACGAGAATGGGGCAGGAGGGGCAGGGGGAGAGCTGTGCCACACACAGCCCCTGCCCCACACACAGCCCTGCCCCAGAGCCCCGGGGCTGCAGCCCCAGGGCTGGGGGAACCGCTGGGGTTCATCCCATGGGCTTGTTCTTGCCCTGCCCTGCCCTGCTCTGTCCTGCTGTCCCCGTGTCCTGCTGTCCCCATGCCCTGCTGGACCAGCGCTGGCCCCTGAGCCACCAGCATGAGGAATGTGGAGTCCTTAAATGCTTCCTGGGATTACTCACTCATTATTCATCGCCTTTTTGAGTTCCATGACTACAGTAAGAACTGAAAACTATTTGGAGGTTCTTCCTTTATAGCTGTGTTACCAAAGATACCAAATTTTCTCTCAAGCACTCAAAACACATCGTCTCACATTTGCTTCCCAAATGAGCACCGACTGTAATCCCTCATTTACTCATCCCTCATTTAGCTGGGGTCCTTATATTTCACCTCCCTTTGCTGTTGAATTTTCACCTCTTGTCATTGAGAGAAATAGTTCTGTTATTTTGTAATGGTGACTCATGTTGTACCTTATGAACTTTAACTACTCTCAGGGTCATTCTCCTGACAAATTGCTCCAGGCTGTTGCAGTAATTATTTGTCCTTGGGAAGATGCATATCCTGTATCAAAGGTACCCTAAGAATAAAACAATCTTCAGTATTAAAATGTCTGGTCTACCAGTGGAAGATTAAATGCTTCTCCTTTTGACCAGTTCATGCCTGTCCTTGAGAAGCAGAGATCCAGCGCTAAAATCACCTCCCTGAAAGGCTGTGAGGGAAGGTGTATAATTAACATGAATGCATATAATTAGTTCTGATACATTCCTATTTTCATTTCAGTTTTGTGTTTCAGATCTGACAGCGATCACCAAGGAAACAAAAATCTGCTGCTGAGTGTTCACATGCCCAGCAAAGGCGAGCGGGAGGCTCTGCCTGGGGACGCTGCTCTCCGCCGGGCCAAGGACAGGCAGCCCCCTGCTCCCGGCTGGGGATCTGCTTTGTGGGGACCCCCGAGCCCCCCGAGCCCTCTGTGATCGCTGCTGCCAGCAGCTGACTTCCAGCACCTCCAGGCTGGGCTGAAGGAGGCAGGGCAGGAGTTCCAAGGCCCTTTCCTGGCCGGGTGCCCTGCGCAGGTCCTGGGGGCGTCCAGCAGGCTCTGCCTGCCGCAGCAGAGGGGTCGGGGAAGGAAAGCAAACCCCGCTTCATCAGCAGCAGAGGAGAACTGAAGCAGAGCCACAGCCTGGGTGAGGGGCAGCGGGGAGCGAAGGAGCCGTGCCTGGGCAGACCCCAGGCCCTGCAGCCCCCAGGGCCGGAGCCGGAGCCTTCCCCTGCCCTGCTGGCTCGGACCAAGGCCCCAGCCAGCCTCAGCTCCCCCGTGGCCCCTCAACCCCTCTCCTCCCATCTCTTCTGCCCAGATCTGTGGCCTTGCTGCTGCTGCTGTGACAGATGCTGAGGGAGGCTGACAGCATTTCTGGTGTGAAAAGCAGGACTTCTTTGCTGACAAGCTGTTAAAGGAAAGGTTTCCTGTCATGAGGCTGGCTCCCCTCTGGGTCCTTTCTGAGAGGGAGTGACTTTGGCTCTGTTGGCTGGGGACGTGCAGGGGGTGTCTCCCTGCTCTGGCACAGAGGGGACAGGGCAGGCTGGCATCAGTGCCACCCCACGGGACCCAGGAGGGTGTCCATGCAGGCTGCTGCGTTGCTGGAGTGCTCACCCTGCAGGGTTTGTGCTTTTCCTGCAGTGGCAGTAGCAGGATGGCAGCTGTCAATGCCGGCCATCTCCCCAGCGCTGAATGGGAGGCTTTTTGTTCTTCAAAGGCACTGTGGGGATTGAATGATCTTTTTGACTGCTAACAGAATTTACAGAGCTGTGCAGCTCCTGTTGCAAATATTCACCTCCAGTGTGGCTCCCTCCGGTACCACATTCCTGATGTTTTCCATTGGCAAGGATCAATAAGAGCCTCTATGAGGAGACAGATAAATGCATATCTGGATAACAAGGGGTAAATGGCTCTTCAGAGCAAGTTGGCCTCATAAATTTCTACTTGTCTGCATTTTTTCACGTTTTGGCTAAATATTCAGCTCTGCATGTTATCCTCCTCACCCTGGATGTATCGGGACTCTCCAAGCTCTCTTCCATGTGCTTTCAGCGTTTTGCAGCGTCAGATGTTGCTCACAGCTGTAAGAGCAATTACCTTTTATACTTCTTTAAAGGCAAAGCAATTGGGAGCGTTTCCAGCTGCAGGAAGAGGCTCCTGGAGGGGCTGGGCCGGGGGGAGCTGGTTCTGGCTCTGCTGGGGCTGCCAAAGCCGGGCTCGTGCTCGGGGCATTAATGAGCCCCTCTCCAGGCAGCCTGCACTCCTTCTGCAGGGCCTTCATTATTCACACCAATCTGTCTTTCAGATCATCTTCCATAGACACTCCAGATTAAATTTTCCTCATTATCATGATAGAACTGGATGAATAAGTGGCACATCTGTTCATGAAGTGCTTTATTATCTGTTCTGATGAGGTTTTGGATGAATAGCGGGATGACTTAAATACGGAGCAGAGAAATGCACACAGGTTTATGCATCATCTTAAATTCATGGCCAGTAGTGCCAACTCAAGGCATCTGATTTTATACAGAAGAGGTAATTATTAATTAGTGATTTGGGCTGATCTATCACTAGGGCCAGCTTAATGAAATGACAAGAGGAGACAGAGCAAACCTGATTGTAGAACAGCACTAATGGAGCCCCACGCATTGTTAAACTGGTCCTTGTTCCATCACTGCAAAGGAAAACTCCATAAATATTTTATCAACACTCCATTCTGGCCATGTAAAACCAAATTGCACCAATAAATCTATTTATCCAGAAGTTATTTCCTAATCTCTTCCAGCTGCATCCCTGACAAAGGAGGACGCTGATCGTGTGTCTGTCAAAGAGACAAAGGGCTGAGTGTTCCACGCCATGGTGGAGGGGAGTTCCAGGGGCTCTGCTGAGCCTCACTTGGGATCCTGTTTGCTCCAGGCTGCTCTCATAGACAGCAGAGCCTCAGCAGCCAAGGCTTTCCAGCTGCAGGCCGGGCTCCCTGCAGGAGCAGGGATTTTTCTCTTCCACAAATTCTGCTGGAAGTCCTGAGGAAATGCCCCAGTCCCACTAAAGGAAGCCTGATGCTCTGGAGTGCACTGAGCACAGCCTGATACCAAAATCCCAGAATGGTTTGGGCGGAAGAACCTCAAATCCCACCCAGTGCCATCTCTGCCATGGCAGGGACACCTCCCACTGTCCCAGGCTGCTCTAAGCCCTGTCCAGCCTGGCCTTGGGCACTGCCAGGGATGCAGGGGCACCACAGCTGCTCTGGGCACTGTGCCAGGGCTGCCCACCCTGCCAGGGAGGAATTCCTTCCCAAATCCCATCCGTCCCTGCCCCCTGGCAGTGGGAAGCCACCCCCTGTGTCCTACGTGTAAGATTAATAACCAGTGATGATAAAAATTGGCCCCTGCAGAGGAGACCAGACGAAGGCTCAGATCCCTGTGTGAGCTTTAACTCTTCATTTTGGGGATGTAAGCTCCGAGCCCGTGTCAGAGGGAGGAGTACCACCCCTGCTGCAGGTGACAAATCCCAGGATCACAGCCAGGGACTGCCAAGGGCAGGGGGCTGCAGGAGCCACCAGGGCAGTCCCAGCCCCTCACTGTGGTTCTTCAGCCACTCCTGGAGGTGAGAAGCACCAAAGCTGCTGCAGGCTGCAGGATGTGACAGCTCTGGGGATGTGACAGCAGCGCTCAGCCCTGGCATTGTGACAGGCTCTCTTCACAGCAATAAAAATCTCCAACCCCTCCTGCTGTTGCCGGGATAACAGGATAATAATTAAGGGGTTTTGTCAGCTTTTATGGAAGAACAAATCTGTGACCATGCCCTGAGAAAGCTGAAAGCCCCGGGGCAGCACGAGGGATGTGACAAACCCCAGGAGGAGGCTCCTTATCCCTGTGGCCTCTGCCAAGCCAAGTGCCCACCAGGGAGGGGATCCTGATGGATTTCTGTGGGAATTTCACAGCAGAGAAGGCAGGGAGTGGGTGTGGGGTGGGCTCTGCTGCACACACACCACCAGATTTCGCATTTAATAGAGAAAGAATCTCATCTAATCCCTTTTGATGGCCTTTTGCTGTCTTGAACTATGTGAAAATATTTAACTTCCATCTGAAAATACATAAGGAAAGTTAATTTAATATATCCTTAAAGAACAGGTCATTGTACACTCAACTCTCTGCCTTATTAAGGCATTAAGAGCTTAATTTTGGGCTTGAGCTGGGATCTGGGAGAGCAGAGGCATTCCCAGCCTCCAGGCTCAGGCCTGCAGAATGTCTCCATTAACACATGTTAAAATGTTATTTGAAAAGATCAATTGAATATTGGCACTTCCAGTAACAGTGCAGAAAATGCACCTTGCCCTAGACTCTACTCAGGCCATACTGTTGCCTACAGATTTTGAGATGCTTTTCTTTTCTCATTGTTTTCCCAGATTTAGAAAAGGTCTTTACTTTCCAAATGAAGTAGGATTCAAAACTACATTGTTGTAGGAATTTTAAATATTTTGGAAGTTCTCTGTACTCAGTTCAGACCATTGTTTTTGAGGTCTGCCACAGTGGCAGATCCTGCACAGAACATTTTTGTCTCCTTCTGAAGATAGAATCAATCACGTCTGCTCCTGACAAGCCCTGAGGAGAAGAACATTTATCAGTATCTATTAGAACAGTCTAAAAAAATTCTAGAAATGACATTTCACAGCGAGGGTATGATCTGGTTGGAAAATAGCAGAAGTTTGATGCTTTCCCTCAAGAATTCTGCGCTGCCTCCTTATATAGCTGCTGTCATCACACCCTCCCCACACCTCACTCCTCTTACTTCACCAGATCCTTTTTAGACATCCCCACGTCAGTGCAGGGGAAGTTTCCAAACGGGGCCCGAGCAGGAGCCCCCAGCCCCAGGGTGCTGCTCGTCCTCCCGGGCCCCTGGAGCAGGGATTTTGGGGCTGTGCCCGGCTGGCAGGGGGGGCAGCCCTGGCACAGTGCCCACAGCAGCCGGGGCTGCCCCTGGGTCCCTGGCAGTGCCCAGGGCCGGGCTGGGTGGGCTGGGAGCACCTGGGGCAGTGGGAGGTGTCCCTGCCGTGGCAGGGGGGCACTGGGTGGGATTTGGGGTCTGTCCCCCCGGAGCAGGCTGGGGTTTGGTGGCTCTGAGGCACAGTGAGGGACACGGCAGCGTGGCAGGCTCAGCTTCTCTCTCTCAGGATTTTCCATAGAGAGACACAGAGGAAAGAAAGAGAAAACCATTTCTATTTTGCTCCTTGTTTTCCCATGTGGAATGTGTTTGGAGAATTGTTTCCCTGGGGTGATGGCTTGGTTGGATTCTGGTGAGGATTGTTTGAGCCTGTGGCCAATCCAACCCACCTGGGGCTGGGCTCTCAGAGAGGGTCACGAGCTGTGAGTTAGATATGGGAGTTAGAAAAAGCAGGTTTGTAGTTTTAGTATCTCCTTTACATAGTATATTAATGTATTATAGTATAGTTACAATAAAGAAATCACTCAGCCTCCTGAGCTGAATCAGACATCAGCATTGCTTCCTGCATTTACAGCACAGCAGCGTCCCTTTGGCTGCCCCAGGGCATTTTTCTGGCACACAGCAGGGGACAAGGGGACAGTGTCCCTGGGCTCTGCTCTCCAGCACACCCAGCACTGCCCAGGCCTTCGTGTGCTTCCATTCCACACCACATGCATTTATCTGGAACAGTAAAATCAGCAGGCCCATTAAAGCAGATTATGTGCTAATAATTATGCAAATATTCCTTCAGTGAAACTATAAAAAATCTCATGAAGATTTAGCACATGGCTATTATGGGAGAGGAATATGTGACAAATGAAAATGAAGATCGTCATTAACTTTAAGGAGTTCAGGGAATTTTTTGCCATAATTTAAGTCCATGATTTGGGACATCTTTGCAGGTTTAACCCGGAGGAGATTGCTCCTAATAGTGCTAAAATGCAGCTGCAGGATGGAAATGTGTCTTTCCTGGAAAAGAGAGCCCACTGGCTTTGTCCTCTCAGAAAGAGCTGAAGTGCCGTGTTAGGGCACCTCTACAAAGCAGAATAAATGTTTGTGTTGGCACAGGCAGCCCTGAGGAAGCACCTCAGGGCAGGGCAGGAGGGATCCCAGCTTTGGCTGCTGCCCTGCCCTGGGCTGTGGCAGGGAGCCCGGGGCCAGAGCCTCCCCCGGGGATGGAGGGACAGAGCCCCGGGGGAAGGGGAAAATCCTGCTTCGTTTATTGGAGCTGGGCTCAGCATCCAGTAGAATGCCTTGTCCTTTGTTAACTCCAAACCTCCCGGGGCTCTGGAGGTGCAGCTACCACAGAGAGGGAGAGCCCTCGGAGCTGAGGGATCTATCCCAAAGAAATTCAAAAACACCAATTCTTTCATTGTGCTTGGGCCCAGTGATGTCAGAAACCTAAAGAGCAGCGCCAGCAACGCTCCAGGGCTGCTCCCAGGGCTCACGGCGAGGCAGGGAGTGTCTCATGGTCAGCAGGAGGAGGGGCCAGCTGTAATGGTTCTAATGAGTAATTATCCATATTTTATATGATTAAATTTTGTTATTCTATTTCATATTAATAATGATGCATATAGATATAGATTATATAGATATGGATGATGATATAGCTACAGATACAGATATAGATATAGAGATATAGATAGATACAGACTAGACTTGTTCTCTTGGCCTTATGATGAAAATAAAATCTTACAGCTGCATGAGTAGAGCCATTGATTTTAGCACTGGGAATAGCACTGAACTCCCATTCCCAGCACATTATGTTAAAATTGCACATATTACATGCCTTTATTGGATTTTTTAAAAAAAATAAGGTAGCTTAATAGCAACTTCAATAGCAGAGGCAAGCCACAGAGAAAGCAGAACTCACATTTTGGCTCCCAGGTGTCCAGCTGGGCCAGAGCAGGATGGAGTCAGGGTGGATGCCTGGGAGTGACTGCAGAGGGGAGCTCTGGATTTTTCCAGGAGGTCCAAGGGGCATGGCTGGTGCCACCAGCATGCACGGTCCCTTGGCCACAGGCAGCCCTGTCCTGGCACTGTCCTGGCACTGTCCTGGCATTGTAAATGCAGGTGAAGCCGGGTGGGAGGAAATGCTGGTGTCTGACTCCAGCAGGCTGAATGATTTCTTTATTATAACTATACTAAAATACATTAATACACTATTTAAAGGAGATACTAAAACTACAAACCTACTTTTTCTAACTCCCATATCTAACTCCCAACTCGTGACCCTCTCTGAGAGCCCAGCCCCAGGTGGGTTGGATTGGCCACAGGCTCAAACAATCCTCACCAGAATCCAACCAAGCAATCACCCCAGGGAAACAATTCCCAAACAAATTCCACATGGGAAAACAAGGAGCAGAAATAGAAATGGTTTTCTTTTTCTTCTCTCTGTGCTGCTCTGTGAAAAAATCCAGAGAGAGAGAAGAATGTGCCTGCCACGTCCTGGCACTGTCCTGGCACTGTCCTGGCAGTGCTGGAGCTCTGTCTGTGGCTACATCAGCCCGTGACAGGGAACGGGGGTGGCACGGGGGTGAGGAGGGCCGGGCAGGAGGGACCCCAGGGCCGCAGGGGTGGCAGTGTCCCCGTGTCCCCAGCTGCCAGGGGGGCACAGCTCCGGGGCTCTGCCAGCCCCGCTCCCTCCCTGTGCCCCCAGTTCCAGCCTGGCCTCTCCCGACAGCCCAGCCCAGCCCTGCCCTGCCCCTCTCCCAGTTGGGACCCCCCGATTTCGGGGCTGGGCCGGGTCTGGGATGTCAGAGCAGGAGCAGGGACGGCCCTGCTCTGTTCCACAGCCCAGCAAACCCAGCTGCTCGGCCAGCCCAGAGTGTCCTGGCACTGCCCAAAGCCGGGAGCTGCTGCAAGCCCTTCCCAGGCAGCTCAAGCCTTAAATCCCCAGCAGAGTCTGTCCAAATTCCTTCTGCTCTCCCAGCTCTAGTTCAAGGGCAAGTGGCCACTCACAGGGTCACAGACATCCCTGCCCCCTTCAGAGGCCACTAAGTCCCAAAATCAGGGATCTTTTCCTCTGGTAAAAACCAAGTAAAATTTGCTAAAGGGTTTGCATGTGGCAGCCTGGTGTGGCACGAGCACACCTGCCCAGGAATTTGGTAAGAGGAGGTGGCTTTTGTCCCTCCTGGCTGCTGCTTGCTGGCATCCCTGGGACAAAATAACCCAAAGAGCTGAGCCTTGTTTTCTCCTCCCATAAAGTGGGCATAATAATAAAAACACATCTGGAAAGATGCAAAATTTATGCCACAGAGAGGATGTTTATAGTATTAATGGTTTTAGTGATTTTTTTTAATGAGTCTCTGATGAACCCATTTTTCTCAAGCTTTTTTTTTTTTTTTTGGTGGCAGCTCATTAAGATGCAGTTTAATTGCTGCAAGTTTTGCTTTTCTTGCTGTGCTTTAAAAATCCTGACGGTTTTGGGATGATTTTGGAGCCGTTAGTGATGTTTGTGTCATCGCAGCCCTGGTGGGTGCCAGTGTCACACCCAGAGCAGGGGCAGTGTGGGGCACACGGGGACAGTGACAAAGCTCAGGGCTCCTCTTCCCACGGAGCTCAGGGCACGTTTTCCCCTTCCTCCCATCCATTTCCATTTCCATTTCCATTTCCATTTCCATGTGTGCTTGGGAGGAGGATCCCAGTGAGCCAGCCGCGTGTTCCGCTCATACAGACCACACCGAACGCCGGCTTTGTCTTTGGCCAATTTTTATTTATCAATAAAACAATACTACAAAACATGGGAAACATCTGCATCAAATACAGACTCGCAGATACCGCGCCAGTTTTTAACCTGCTGTATTTACAGAGTTCTCCCTCCGGAGCCCCGGGCACGGAGCGGGGCCGGGCGGTCCCGGGGGAGAACCGGGGCGGGCAGGGGGTGTCCTGTGCCCCGAGCCCGGCCCCAGCCCCGCTCCCTGCAGCAGGTTTGCTCCCGGCCCTGCTCGGCACAGGGGCGGCTGGAGGATGCTCTGCGCCCCAGCCTCGCCCTCCTGCCCCAGGGAACCGCCGAGATCCTCCTGTGCTGGGGTTTGGGGCACGGCAGGAGTTCAGTCCCACCCTGGCAAGCCCGGCGTGACCTGCAGGGTCACCCCAATTCTGTGACCTGCAGGGTCATCCCTGACCTCTGTGACCTGCAGGGTCCCCCCTGACCCCTCACTGTGACCTGCAGGGTCACCTCTGACCCCTAACTGTGACCTGCAGGGTCCCCCCTCACTCCTGTCCATGACCTGCAGGGTCCCCCCTCACTCCTGTGACCTGCAGGGTCACCTCTAACCCCTGTGACCTGCAGGGTCCCCCCTCACTCCTGTGACCTGCAGGTTCCCCCTCCCTGCCTGCTCAGGAGCAGAGGGGTGGCAGGGACTGAGCACAGCCTCCCCAGCCACACCTCGTGCCAGGTGTCGGGTGCTGGGGCAGCTCAGCGTTTGGGGGGTAGGGGTTGTCCCTGGGAGGGGACCCCTCTCCTTGGACAAGCTCTGAGTTTGTCTCTTGCTCCCAGCCACTCGCCCCCATGGCAGCAGCAGGCAGAGAGCAGGGCCAGCCCTGCTCAGCCCACCCTGCTCCCAGCCAGAAATACACTTGTGGGGACATAGATAGATAGATAGATATTCCTATATATAAGCTCTCTTAATTATATAGTTGTAAGGCAGATTAAAATCATTTTCTGGTATCACCTGGTACCAAAGGGAGTCTCTCCTCCTTTCCATGCGCATCACCCCGTGCTGCGTGGGGGAGGTAATCACATCCTCAGTAATTATTGTGCAGGTGTTCTACCTCAACACCCACTGCTCTTTCACATCTGCCCGGACATGAACAGCAGACAAGGCAGTGCTCGGAAGTGCTCAGAGTAACCAAAATCCTCCTCGTGCTCCGGAGTGCCAGTGGGCAGGCAGGAGCTGAGCCCTGCTCAGGCCCGAGGGCTGTCGTGGCGGGGAGAAGAGCTGCCAGCAGCCCGGGAGCCCAGCAGCCCCGGCGTGCTCCCCTCCCGTGGCACCTGGCTGGCTGCAGGGAGCGGCTGAGCCCCGCTCTGCCCAGGAGCAGCGGCAGAAGGGTCCCCTCCCCTCGGCTCCCCCCGCGCTGCCCCCGGCCCTGGGCTCCGGGCAGGGGAGCTCAGTGGGGAGAAGCTGCCCCAGGGCTGGCAGGGCACCTGGGGGCACAGGGCCCCCCTGCAGGTGCTGGCCCCGGGGCACAGGGCAGCTCCTCCTGCAGGGCTGTGCCAGGACGGAATCCTGGCATCACCTGGCTGCCAGCACCGGGCTGGTGCCGCAGGGGAGCTCGGCGAGCATCCCCTCACCACGGGGGGACACAGCTCCCACACCTCCCACGGGGGCAGCGCTGCAGCACCCACACCCAGCCTGGGAAGCACCACGCCGGGAAGAGCTCAGAGATGGAGCTCGGAGCTGCTCCCAGGAAGGGGCCGCTGCAGAGGGCTTCCTCCCGACCACAGCCGAGCACTGCAGATAAAAACAATGACAGCCAACCCAGAAACGAACTGGGGAGAGCCCCACCGCCTTGGAGGGAGGACAACACCCAGCCAGCTGGGAGGGAAGGGGTTCCGTGAGCCAGTGCTAAACCCCTGTGAGCGAGAAAGCCTGGATGGGTCCATGGATGCACTTCTGGGAGTGTGTGTGACCTCTGAGGGCTGCCAACGCCTTGATTCTGGCCTGTGCCCTCCCTGTGGGCCCTCACTGCGAGCTGGAGTGGCACACACCAGTACAGAGCACTTGGAGCTGAACTGGGCTGGCACACACCAGTACAGAGCACTCACTGTAACTGGGCTGGCACTCACCAGTACAAATCACTCACTGTAACTGGGCTGGCACACACCAGTACAAATCACTCACTGTAACTGGACTGGCACTGACCAGTACAAATCATTCACTGTGAACTGGACTGGCACACACCAGTACAAATCACTGACTGTAACTGGACACAGCAGCTGCCTGCAGCTGGCCCCAGCACGCCCAGAGCAGGGCTGAGCTTCCCCGTGCAGGGTCCCAGGGCCCTGCCCCAGCCCCAGCCCGGGGCCAGCTCTGCTCCTGCAGCGATGCCAGAGCAGAGGCAGCAGCAGCTCCTTCCCTTCCACCTGCCAGCCTCTGAAAATGGCACTTTTAGCTCTTGTAGCACAGCCACCCGGCGGGGGCCGCCACCACCCTGCTCAGGGCACAGCTGTGACTTCATTTCTCCCAGATCTCTCTCTTTCCTGGTGCTCTTTGCACCAGGGAAATACAGCAGGCTAAAAGCTACAGGGTTTTTTTCACATACCACAGCAGAAACAGTTACCGAGTTATATTTGTCAGAGTCACAGTAGTTTATGCATATTTGCTATTCACAGACTGCAGAATATTGCCAATAACCTCACTGGTGGGACTGACAACACGGATACATGCATTCAGGTGAGACCATTAGCAAGGATGTCTACACTGTATTAAGCACATTCATTTTTTTAAACACCTTCCAGTAAAATCGATTCCTTTAAATTTGTAGTTAAAACTTTTTTTTTCCACAATTACGCACAAAAGAACCTGTAAACATTGTTTGACATTACACTTATGTACAAGTGAACCACGTTGGAAAGTCGAGAGGTAATTCAGTGGGTGCCACTTAATGTACATCAATGTGCAACAGACTGACTCAGCCTCGGCGAAGTCATTGGTGCTGAATGAGGTCCGAAAATGTACCGAAAGCAAGGCCCCGAGAGATGCCAAGGGCACCAGAGCCCCTCTGCAGCCGTGGGCTGGGCAATATTGCACGGGCAGCGCCCCAGCACAGCCCCCCGGCCTGGGGGCAGCCGGGGCACCTCGCAGGGACATCGCCCCCAGCCCAGCGGCGCCCACGGAGCCAGCGGGGCCCTGCCGCCCTCCTGCTTCACCTCGGTCCTTTTCTCCGTGGAACTCCAACTCCTGTTCGCTTGAGCATTGCTATAGTTCAGAATCTGCAATATCCTACTTATAAACGGATTTTTTTAGCCAAGTGACATCAATGCCAAGAAAAATAAAGAATGTCTTTTTATAATATAAATAATTTAAAAGTGCTTTTTCTTTTTTTTTCTTTTTTTTTTTTTTTTTTTTGTTCTTTTACTATTAATCTACAAAACCCCGCTGGGGCATAAACTATCCATAAGACTGGACAATTATTTTGTGCCATGATACACATGGGGCCTTATGCATAAAGTACTCTGAAAGTCAAGCCCGTACTCGCGGTGCTGGGGGGCTTGGGGAGGAGAGGGGGCTGGGGAGTTCCTGCAGCCTTGCCAGGGCTGGGAGGGCAGGGAGGGACACGGTGAGGGTACCTGATGGCCATTGCCAGGAAATCCCAACCCTGTCTTCTCCTTCAGCCCAAATCAAATTAATAGATGGACTCACCAACCTAACCCAAAGCGCTCTCCAGAGCACTGGGAAGCCTCTGTGCTCTGGGTGCAGGTGAGGGAAAGCAAAACCTTTGGTCCCCAGGGCTCTGTGGAAATGTCAGTTCCCAGCGTGTCCCCCGAGCCCTGCCCTGGTGTCCAGGGGGGACAAAGCCCCTGGAACCCGGGAATGCTGCTGCTGGCAGCTGAGCCTCAGCCCGCTGCAGGTAGGCAAGGTTTCACACTGGTTACAACAGAACTTGCTCTTTGTTACTGGTGGCAAGCAGCTCAAAGCCCAGTTTTGTCCCCAGATACTTCAGGAGGAATAAAGTGCTCCAGGAGTGGAGTTTAATTTTGGCTTGCCACAGAACCTGTCCTGGGGAGACACATGGGCTCTCTCACTGACGCCAAGCCGAATTTGAGCAGCAGATGTTTTATAGCCCAAGCCCAGGTCTCTGCCAGGCAATCTCTGTTCCAGTTTCCTCCCTGCACCTCTGCCAGGTGCCCCAGCCCAGCCCCAGGGGGTGCCCAAAGGCGCAGGGGTGCTGTGGGTGGTGCAGAGAGAGCAGCAAGCGAGGGGGGAAGGAGGGGAGCTCTGGGCAGCAGCAGGGTGCTGGGCAGAGCTGCTCACCCCTCCAGGGGTGCGAGAGCCCCCAGCACCACCCAGGACCCCTGTGCTCCACCTCCAGTCCCTCGGAGCAGCACAAAACCTGCCAGCACAGCCCCAGTGCTGCACAGACCTTCATAAAACAGCTGTCCATGGGCTCACACCCCGCCTGGCACTGCCCTGCCCTGCCCAGCCCCACGCCTGGCACTGCCCTGCCCTGCCCCAGCCCAGGCTGCCTTTCCCTGCAGGCTGGGCCTGCCTGCGATTACTGAAGTTTAAGACCTTTATTTCTGTAGCACTGGAGAGCAATAACCATTTCATCTCAAACTGGAGACATGAAGGCCACATCAATCAAGCCCACTTGGGCGCATTTCATTTGGTCTAATTTTCCCCCAGTGATTAATCATGGAGCAGGCCCGTGTCCCTGGAACATACTCATACACTCACACACACACAGAGGCACACACACACAGACACTCACACTGACACATACACTCACTCACACACCCCCAGCGCCTGCTCCACCCTGCAGCCCAGCGAGCTGGGATGTTCAGAGCAGACAGGGGAACATCTGGAGCGCCAGCACGAGGCTTTAGCTGCAGTCTCCTGCCAAGGAACAAAGGTGAGCTGTCCCGAAGGCAAGGGGGCAGGGTCCCAGGGGGACAAGGTGCAGGACATGGTGAGCAGGGAGACAAAAATGCAATAAACTAACCATGGAATAACTAAGCAGGGCCAAATCTGTGGAGCTTGTACAAAACACTGATTTCCGTGGGAAGATGTGCCTTTTGAGCCTGAATTCCAGAGGGAGGGAATGTCCTAAGCCCCCAGCTGGCTCTGGCACAGTCCCAGCAGTGCCGAGCCTCTTCAGGGGGAGTTTCCCAGGCAGATCCTCTCCTGGGCACCGCCAGCGGGGACAGCTCGGGCAGGGCAGGCGCGGCTGCTCCGCCACCCCCAGCGCCCCGGAGTGCCCCAGGCACACACCCCAGCCTGCTCTCTGCCACCCGCAGGTGTACGGCTGGCAGGGCTCCCCTCCCTGCAGCCAGCTCCTGCCCACCGACCCCTCTGGACGGGTATTGCTTCCTTTCTCAGCTGCTGCGAGGTGCGCCCAGCCCAGACACAGCTGGAGACCCCAGGGCTCCCGGCCACCCCCGCCCAGCCCGGAGCGCTGGAGCCCGAGGCTGGAACTGCTCGGGAGCGCCGGGAGAGCTGTGCAGGCAGGGCAGCAGCTCCACTGCAGCCTCTGCACTGCAGCAGGGGGAGCCCTGCACCCTGCAGGACCCTCCCTGAGCCAGAATCCGAGCGTTCCGAGTTACCAGCGCTGGCACTGCCCACTTTCACATTCATATATATATATATATATATAAAATCTTCTTCCCGTGCCTTTAGAAAACGAACGATTGATCCCAAATCCTCCAGCCCGGGTGCTCCCGGCTGTGGCCTCCCCAGCTGTCCCTCTCCAGAGCCCAGCAGCCCGAGCCCCCAGCCAGCCCGGCTGTCCCCACGCCTGTGCCCAGCCCCGGCCCCTCTCTGGCCATTCCGTGCCCCGACCCTGGGGCAGTGCAGGAGCAGCCCAGGGCCCAGGAGCAGTGCAGGAGCAGCCCAGGGCCCCGGGGCAGTGCAGGAGCAGCCCAGGGCCCCGGGGGGCACGGGGCGCGCTTTGCTGCAGTGCCGGCACGGCACGGGCACGGCTGGCACCGCAGGCAGGGCCGAGGGAGCCCCTCCGGGCCTTTGGGGTTTGCTCCTGGCACAGCCCCGCTCCTCCTGCCGCGACGCCCAGAGCCCCCGGCTGGGCTGGGCGATTTCTGGGGCAGAGGGGCCGCGGTGCCCGCTGTCCCTGCCAGCCGGGACAGCCGCTCCTGGCACACACGCTGGCACCGGCAGGAGCCAGCACCCTCCCCAGCATCCCCACACGGCCCGGAGCCGACCCTGCGGCTTTCCAGCACTCCTTTAACAGCCGAGAGCCCCGGGGAACACGGGAGGGACGAGAGCACCCCAAACAACCGGGATACCCTGCTGACGGTGACACAAACCCAGGGACCGCACCCTGGTCTCCGCTGGGACACAGTTCCAGCGCCCCAGGGAGGGGGAGCAGGAGAGAGACAGGGAGATGGACTTCTACGGTTCAGCCCTCAAAGGCCTGGAGAAAAAAACGGGACATCCACAGACTAAAAAAATGCTCTTTTCTGAGAAAGTGCAGTTATAAGGAGAGAGCCAGAAAAATCTTTAAGCAATATATATTGATATATATATACATATATATATATACACAGAGATATATATACACACATATATATATGCACATATATAAATACACATGCTTAAACTGCCGGGGCAGGGCTGGGGCTCTGTGCTGTGCTCCTCCCTCCTGCCACTGCGAGCAGGGCGCAGAGGGCACGGAGCCCTCGCCAGCCCGCCCTGCCCGCTCCGGGGCCACACGAGCGTCCCTCGGGGTGGGCCTGGCTGTGCCCTTAAGGTTTTCAGCTTGTGTAAGACTCCGAGTTTACAAACAAAAGCGTTTGTCATTGTGCTTCCAGGACTGCAAAAATATCGTTCCCCTACGACTAGAAATGTTAAGGTGAAATAGGCAAATCGGGCGGAACTAGAGATGGATTTTGGTTTTGGCGACCTAACAAAGAGTTATTACTGGGAATTACTTTTGTGTCGCTCAGGATCTGGCTCTAGCGTAACAAGGTCCTGTGCTCTGCCCGCCCGAAGCCTAAAGGTGGTACTTCCGCAGCAGTTCGGATTGCCAGGGGTGCTTCCTCTCGGGAAACCTGTCCGGGATTTTGATTTTGAGGAAATCCTGGATACATTTTTCCAGCTCTTCCTCAATGGAGAGCTTCTCCTTCACCGCTTTTTTCTTGCTGGAGTTGGACTCGCGGGAGCCGGAGGTGAGAGTCCGGAGCAGGTCGCTCTTCCTGCGGATCTCGGACTGCTGCAGCAGCTGCACCGGGCCCTTCTTGGCCGGCCGGTCCAGAGTCTGGATGTTGGGCTGCCGTGTGACGGGCCCGCAGATGACGGTCTCCTGCGGGGAGCTGCCCTCGGACTGGCTGTCGCAGCTCGACGTGGACAGCTCGTTGCAGGACGTGCCGCTCTCGCCCTCCTTGTCGCCCTTGCCGTTCTTGCAGCAGCAGTCGCAGTGGGACGAGGACCAGCGGGAGGGCTCGCCTGCAGGGGGACAGAGAGCGCGGGGTTACGGCGGCTCAGACCCCCACACAGCCCAGGACAGGCCACTGAGCCCCCCGGGCCGGCAGGGCAGCCGGCACTGCCAGCCTCCCTCCTGGTGGGCATCACCCCCCAACATCGCTCCCCACGTCCCAATCCTGCCTCCCTCGGAGCAGCCTCCCCACCCACGGGCCCGGGCACACCCAGGGCACACCCAGGGCAGCCCCAGGGCAGCCCCAGGGCACACCCAGGGCAGTCCCTGGGCACACCCAGGGCAGCCCCAGGGCACACCCAGGGCAGTCCCTGGGCACGCCGGGCGCTCCATTTGCGGCGCCCAGGCGAGGAAGCCCCGGCCAGGGACGGCTCCCGGTCCTGCGGCGCTGCTCTCCAGCTGGAGCCCTGCCCAGCCGCAGCACTCCGTGACCGAGGGGACAGCTGGCACCGGAACAGCGGCTCCGTGCCCGGGCAGCGCGGCCAGCGCGGCCACAGCGGGCACCGGGCAGCATCCATCCTCCCCGCCCGGCTCCGCACAGCCCGGCCATCCCGGGGCGCGGAGGCACCGCCCGGCTCTGCAGCCCTGCTCCGGCCGTGACAGGGAGCCACGGCCTGTCCCCAGGGCCACAGCGGGGCCGGAGGGTCCCTCACAGCGGGACGGGGCTGGGGGAGCCACAGGGGACGGGGTCGGTGTGGCTGGAGCTGCGGCTGTGCCCTGGGCTGGCAGCGGTGCCAGGTCACAGCCGCGCCAGAGCTCCTGTGGGGCCAGATGGGGAATCTGCCTCACACCATGGACTGAGGTCACGTTTTGCTGCTCTGTCCCCGCTGCAGACCCCCACTGGAAAATGGGGGAAAGGGAAGAAAAAGAGAAACAGACGTTGGTGCCACTTCAGAGTCCCTGTGGCCGGGGAGCGGAGCCTGGGAAGGGACTGTGGGCACTGGGAACCCGGCGGGCACTGCCCTGCTCTCCCGTGTCTCCATCCTTACCCAGCCAGGGGCACAGTGCACACAATTTATGGGAACGGCAGAAACCAGAAGTCAGGAAGCCTCCTCATCTCCTCCCTCCTCTTCCTTGTCAATGATGAAGGAGTCTCTCAGTCTGGGAGCTGCAGGGCTACTCTAATGTACAGACTCACTTCAAAGCTGCCGTGTGCCTTGTCTGAAAACAGTCAATAGTGGCTAAACTGGAATTCCGTGTCCATTTCTAGGCTTGGACAAAGGCATTATGAACTGAGTCCTGTATTATGAACTGACCCTCGAGCTCTGAGAGCACTTCCAGAGCTCTGCGGGTTGCAGCTCCGTATTGCAGCTGGTACCCACATCCCACAGCAGCGGCACAGCGCTGAAACCCAGAGGCTTTGTTCCAGCCCAGGAACAGAGCTCGGACTGTGCCTCGGGCACCCAAACCCTTCACCCGACCCCGGACCCGCCTGCAGGGGCCCAGGGCACTGCTGGGACCATGAGAGGAGCTCTGCAAACCCGCACACCGTGCTCAGGCCACGGCCACCCTTCTCCCGGCTGGGCTCCAAGGCGGCCACACGCGCCCAGGGTGGTCTGGACTGGAGGGGGTGTTCGTGTCATTGTGGTGTCCCTGCCACGGGCACGGACACCTCCCACGGGCACGGACACGTCCCACGGGCACGGGTTTCTCCAAGCTGGCTGTGAACGCTGCCAGGGTGGGGCGGGAACACCTTCCCGGGATGTGGGGCAGGAGCAGGGATGGAGCCGAGGGGGCGGCGGAGGCAGAGGGACCCACCAGCTGCCGCCAGGCACAGCTACAGCAGAGACTTCATTAGCACCGAACAAGGCTTTTGTAAGTCAATTAAGACCTATTAGATGCTAATTTCACTTAATGAATATTCACCAACAGTGGGCACACCGCGGGTAAGCCAGGAGGCAGAAAGGACTTTGCCCCAACAAAAAAATTTTGTTTGAGTCCCGGGGCCGGCCTCGGTGCCACGGGTGGAGCTGGGCTGGGGGCAGCGGGAGCCTCTGCTCCCCACGGGAACGGGATGCTCAGTGTGCCAGGGCCGGGCAGCTCCGGGCAGGACCGGGCGGGGCACAGGGGCACACACCTGCCCGGGCCGAGAGGGGCACACACCTGCCCGGTTGCTCTCCTCCGAGCTCTCAGGGTGCCAGCCAGCGCCGGAGGGACCCAGGAGCCATCTCTGTGCCCCTTCCGCTGGGGAAGCGCCCGCATCAGCAGCAGCTCGGGCCGGGCAAGGAGGGGCTGAGCCCGAGCCCGGCGCCACCACGGCAGCAAAGGAGCATCGGCTGACTTAACCACAGCACGCGTTAATTAATGTCTAAATGCTTTGAGATTCTTAGATAAAAGCGGCTAATTAATTCTGGCCTGGCTTTCCTGCTTTCCTCCCTGATCTCAGCACATTCCTCTCCCAGTGCCCTAATTATAATAATTATTATTAGAAGCTTCTGAAGCAGCAGCAATGCCTCTGATGTATAATTGACACACAAGCCAGCAGCCACCCAGTTTTCCCCTTCTCCTCTCCCTCCTTCCCAGCAAGCAGGCTGCAAGGAGGGAATGGGAAATCCCTGCGCAGGAGGACAGATGCTGTGAGAAAACCGGGGAGGAGCGAGGAACCGGGATGGGAACCACGACTGACAAAAGCCCGTGGAGAGTTTTCATGGTGAGAGATGGCCCAGGGAGCCTCCCCCAGCTCAGGCACCCCTGGTCAGGGTTTGAACTGGGAGATGCTGAGCCTGGGATGAACAGCCCAGCACAGACAGTCCTGGGGCACGGGCAGGGCCCCTTCCCCATCTCTCTGCCCCCCAGCTGGCAGTGCCACCCCGACGGCAGCGGGGCTGCAGAAACCCTCGGAGGGGTCTGAGACTGCCCCAAGGCCCCGTGCCCACAAAGACAACGTTGGCACATTTCAGAACAAATGTTACATATTTCCATTCTCTGGGAAATCTCAACATTTTCATTTTTACTCCTCTTGAATTTGGACTGAAAGTCGCAGCCCTGGGAGGGCGCTCACTGGGATGGGGACTGAGCTCTCCCACAGCTCTGCCCTCACAGGCTCCTTCTCACAGCAATGTTCTTTTATTCAGCTGCTGCAGCTTGCACAGCCCTTTTCCCTGAGGTCTGCGGCAGGCTGGGGATGGTGGCACGGCTGGGAGGGACAATGTCCCCAGGCAACAGCTCAGACGCATCTGGTGCCCGTTTTTGGGGCAGACAGGGATATTTTCTGTACCCAGATGCTCATTTACCTCCACGTGTGTGGCTGTGCCCACCTCCCAGCCTGTGATCATCACCTGAGCCGTTTCCCTACTGTTCTCAATCCCCTCTGGTCCATTTATGTTGTCCTCTTACCTTTCATCCCTTTCCCTGCCTCTTCTGCTTTAGGGCTTTGTTGTTGCTTTGATTTATTTCTGTTTCATGCTCCTTTTCTCTTTCCCATGACTTTCACCTCTCCTCTGCCCTGGGTTTTGCTGCCTCCTCCTCCCTTTCTGTCCTGCTGGGGCTGGTGGCAGCAGCTGATCCCCTAATTACCCACCAGGTAATTAGCGCTAATTATCCACGTGCCCGGGTGGGCAGGGCTGGCAGGGGGGGACAGGGGTGTCCCTGGCTCTGTGCACCCCTCAGCCCCCAGGAGTGAGGTGTGGGAGCTTCCAGACTGATCCCCGCTGTCCATGGGGTCAGTCCGAGCTGTTCTTGGGGTCACTCTGAGCAGATCCCCGCTGTTCTTGGGG
>QUSF01000017.1:42355-62171 GCA_003676055.1 Chloebia gouldiae
TGGGATGGGATGGGATGGATTGGGCTGGGATGGGCTGGGATGGATTGGGCTGGGCTGCGGGCACTGCGGGTCTGGGATGGGCTGCGGGCACTGCAGGGCTGGGATGGGATGGAATGGGATGGGATGGGATGGGATGGATTGGGCTGGGATGGGCTGGGATGGATTGGGCTGGGCTGCGGGCACTGCGGGTCTGGGATGGGCTGCGGGCACTGCAGGGCTGCCGCCCCTCGGAGGTGGAGGCAGCTCAGCTCAGGTAACAGCGCCGGTTCCTGAAGGCTCCCGGAGGGTGAATTCAGCCCTGGCAGCGCCGGGGGCTGCAGGGGCTCGGTCCTGCTGCCCAACCAACGCACGGCTGAGCCATCTATCAAAAATAAATGACCTGGGGAAATAAAGCCGTTTATTTTTAGAAGATGAGCCCTTCCCTGTTCAGTTCACATAACGTCACTGTACCTGGTGACTCGGGCTGTGACCTGCACTGCCGCCACCCTGCCCTGGCACTGCCATGGGGCTGGGCAGGGACTGGGGTGGCCTCTGCGCCCTCCCTGCCCCTGCCTGGGTAAAACAGCTCGCCCTGTGCTCCCAGGGGTGGCTGCAAGTTAAATCCGAGAACCGGTGACGCTGGAAAGCCCACCAAGCCCAACCTTTGATAAATCCCAGAATGCCAGAATATTCTGAGTTGAAGTGACCCACAAGGACCATTGGTCCAACCCTTGGGTGGATGGCACACGCAGGGACTGAGCCCACAGCCTTGGCATCATTAGCACCCTGCTCTGCCCAGCTGAGCTAATGCCAGGGCTAAATGTAGATATATGAAATAGAAATAAAAATACTGAAATATATACCCACATGTCCAGCTGCTGCCAGGCATGGCTGCACTCATACAGAGCTCTGACCAGCCCATATCCCACAGTGCAATCCAAAGTTTAAAAACTGCAATTAACCGAGAGGAGACATATGCAGGCAGACAGCACAATAATTAGAGCAAAGCAAGGCGGGTACTTCGGAGTTTCCATTCCATAACACATAATTGGTGCCTAAGTGAGTGTGTTTGTTTGTTTACTCTGAGCGGGGTCACCTACTGCTGTCACTGAACAAAGCTGTCACGGGGCTTAGATGGAATAGGCTTCTGCTGCTTAAGCCAATTATTTTCTCACCAGAGATCAGAGCATCAATAAAAACCAACAAATAAACCAGTTCTGATCGGCTGAAATATTGGTTATGTGGGGTTTTTGTCGTGTTTTTACTGCAGTAAACAAAGCCAGTGTCACATCCACACGGCACTGCCAGCTCCTGGGCTGCTCCTGAGCCCGGCCTGAGCTGGGCTTTGTGCCCATCCAGCTGCCCACGGCTGAGGGCAGGGAGCAGAAAACACGGTGACAAGACAGGTGTGTACCACCCTGTACTTAACCAACAGTTCCCAAACCAAGGAGACCTTACGTTGTTGTAGAAAGCAGAACTGCTTCTGGTGGGGTTGGATGGTCACAGTGGCACAGGTGGCACCGTGTCAGGCACACTGTTGGCAGGGTTGCAATGCACAGCAGCCCAGCCTTCAGCTACGGAGACTGAAAACCCAATAAAGGTCTCACTGAAATGATTTTAGCCCTGCTGTGGCAGGCACATGCTTCTCTCTCTCAGGATTTTTCATGGAGCAGCACAGAGGGGAGAAAGAGAAAACCATTTCTGTCTCTGCCCCTTGTTTTCCCATGTGGAATGTGCTTGGAGAATTGTTTCCCTGGGGTGATGGCTTGGTTGGATTCTGGTGAGGATTGTTTGAGCCTGGTGGCCAATCCAACCCACTGGGCTGGACTCTCAGAGAGGGCCAGGAGTTGTTAGTTAAATATGGTAGCTAGAAAAAGTAACTGTATAGTTTTAGTACCCCCTTTAAATAGAATATTAATGTATTACAGTACAGTTACAATAAAGAAATCATTCAGCCTCCTGAGCTGGAGTCAGACACCAGCATTGCTTCCCACTGGGTTCACCTGCATTTCCAGTACCCCGCAGGTGGATGAAGGCTCAGCAGCCCAGGTCCTGCAGCCACAGAAGCTTCATCCCCTTTTCCTCAGGACCTCCTGGCTGGAGCACAGCAGCCCTGGGGCCGGGAGCGAGGGCTCCTCACGTGGACTCAGCTCCTCTGGGCACATACGGGGCACGTCCCTGTCCTGCAGAGGAGCCAGCTCTGGGGGAGGTTTTGTATCCAGGTGGACGTGTTCAGAACAGCTCAGTGAAGATGTGACTCCTGTACATCCAAACAGCTTCTGGCAAGCGGTGTCGCTCTGCATTTATCAGGAGGATGGGTCTGGAGTGGCTGTGTCCCTGTGCTGGCTGGCACAGAGCAGGGCAGAGCTGGCTGTGCCAGCCCAGGCACCGAGAGCGCAGCGGCACGGCAGGGCAGGGCACACCCAGCCCAGCCCAGCCCTGCCCAGGGCAGGGCACAGCAGCCCAGGGAAGGGCACACTCTGCCCAGGCCTCCCCTCTGCATTCCCAGCTGGGAGGGGAAGCTCTGGCTTGGAGCTGCAGTCCCAGGGCCCTGCAGGAACGCAGGGACACAGGAATGTGGGGCACAGCCCAGCAGCCCAGCCCCAGGGACGGGGCAGTGGGTACCCCTTTCAGGAAAGGCTCGTGGCATATCCCTGACTTGCACCTCCTCTCTGCACCGGGCTCAGTGTGGCACACAGGGAGCACCAGGAGCTGTCCCTGCCCACAGCAGCACTGACAAACACAAGCCAAGGCCTTACACAAAACCTGCTCAAAGGAAATACATTTTCCCCCACAAAACATTCTTTAAGGTTTATCTTAATCTCTTCTTTTCATTCGCTGCATCCCTTGGGAATAGGCACATTAAACCACTGATGATCTGTACAAGCAAGGAAAGGCATTACAGTGCCATTATCAATACAAACCAATTTAAAATCCTTCCAATATTTGGAGAAGAGCTATGGCACAGTTGCAAACAAAATTTCTGATCACTTTTTCAAACACTATTTAATTTGTCCCATAGCCATGGTCTGTAAAAGCTGCAACTGCAAACAAAAAATAGTGTGGGACCGAGGCTGTCACTCCAGCTGAGCAAACACTTTCCAGCGTCTCTGATATTCCACTTATTATTGCATTTACTTGACTCACCAAAACACTCTGATGATTGTTCCTTGCAGTGGAGAAAGCTGGCAGGGTCAGGCGCAGGGAATTTGGGTGCAGGAAATTCTGCCTGGCCCCAGAGTGCCGTGGCACCAAAGGGCACGGAGGACACCTGGAAGGCAGCTCTGCTTTCCTGGCACACCAGGCACAGGCTGGAGGCTGGCTGGGCTCCCGGCCATGGAGGTGGGATGCAGGGATGTGTGGGGAGAGCTGGGTGGCACGGGAAGGGCAGGGCACAGCAACGGGCAGGGCACAGCTGGAAGGGCACAGCTGGCAGCAGGACACAGCTGGCAGGACACAGCTGGCAGCAGGACACAGCTGGCGGCGGGGCAGCGTCGCACAGGGACGGTGCCAGCTCGGGGGATGGAGCAGCCCAGCCCCGGGGCCGTGCCCAGGAGGATCCCCGCGCTCCCAGCAGGGACAGGAGCGGTGGGGGGACCCCGCACCCGCTCCCTGCAGGGCCCGGGGCAGGGGGCACACACGGCCCCACTGCCTGGGGGTCTCTGGGCATGGAGACACGGGGCCAGCGCCGGGGCACCGGGACACCCTTCCCATCCCGCAGCCCAGCAAGGTTTCAACCACAGTGAGAAGTGCAGGAGGTTAATAGTGCAGAGCTCTTGAGCCACCCGGGACAGGGGAAGGGGCCCTGCCCCTGCTCTTTAAGATCCCAGAGCATTCCGTGGTTCTATGAACACAGCTGCTGAGCTTGGACATCTTTCCCTCATCCCCTCCATCCCCACACAAGCCCAGCGGGTGAGGCCCCAGCAGCCCTGGGGGCACAGGCAAAAAAAAAAGAAAAAAAAGAAAGAAGAAAAACAGAAAATAAAGCAAAAACCTTTAAGTGGTCTTGAGCCTGAGTGCAGTGGTGCTGCCCAGAGCAGGGCAGCCCCTGCCCCCAGCCCTGCCCCCAGCTGCTCCCAGGGAACCCGAATTAGCTCCAGCACCTCTGGCTGTGGCACGGCCTCCTCGATGCCATCTTACCCGGGATAATTATGGAAAACAGTCATTATCAGAAATAGGCGGGAGGGTGATTTTGTGTGTTCAGGGGGATCCCAAAAGCCCAGCCCAGCAGCTCGCCGGGCCCAGCAAGAGGGGACGTGCCAGCCCTGCGGGGACATCTCACAGCTCTGGGCGTGCGGGCAGGCACCCGAGCCTCCCTGCAGCTCTCGGCCAGCGCCCTGCAGAGCCCTTCAGCCTCCAGCAGCACAAAAGGCAAGGCAGGGCCCTGAGCCGGGGGTCCCCGTGCCTCTGTCCCCCCGTGCTGCGTTCCCAGAGCTGCTGCCTTGGCAGGGTGGGAACAGAGCCACCGGAGCTCCGTGGGCTCTCCAGGGAGAGCTGTGATTGCACATTTGCAGGCGGGAGAGAGGATGAGTAATGGCAGCAGGCACGAGGGAGGAACAAGTGCTCCCGATGAGCCCACGCCTGCACTGCTGCCTCTGCCCTGTCCATATGGCTGCGGGTCCCGTGGGAGCCTTCCCTGCAGCCGAGCCCCGGGAGCGACACGGGAAACGCGCCGAGGACAGGGAGCAGAGGAAGATTTATTTTTGCTGGCCCAGGCACTCGATCACAGTCAGACCTGAGCAATAGGTTCCTTGTCAGCAGCAAGCTGGGCAGGCGCTGCTCAGTGCTTTAACCCCTGGGAAATGTTTTTCCCAGCCCACAGACCTCAAGCACCGCCAGCTCTGGGAGCCGCGGGGAGCTCTGGGGCTCTCCTGCTCTCTGGACTGGGCTCTGAACGAAACACCGGCCCCAGCTGGCCCCAGCAGAGCTCCTGAGGAGCAGCTCCGTGTGCCAGGGCACGCCTCACCCTCCCGGGAGGTGCCAGCGGCTGCAGCCCCAGCACGGCCCAGGCTGGCACGGGGGCATGGCTGCCAGGGAGCTCCTGGGCCCTCCCTGGGCGCGTGGCACGGGACAGGGGCACCAGGCTGCAAAACGTACACGGGGGCCTTGTGCCAAGCACCGAGGCCTTCGCAGGAAACACGGTGCTGTGTGCTGGCTGTGAAATATTCAGGTGGGCATTAATAATTCGTAGCAGTTCATGTTTTTTCTTTCTATATAAAACAAGCTTATAAATGATGACAAAAATACAGCCTCGTGTTTCATCGCAGGGTTAGACAAACACATCCTTACTGGGATAAAGGTGGGGGCAGCCTGGGTTATTCCAGTGCAACCAAGGCAGCAGCCTGCCCTGCCACCCTCAGCCCCCAGGTGTGCAAGCCCTGCCTCAGCTGCGGGCTCAGGGACGGGCTGGGAGCCCGTGCCAGCCCTCCTGAGCCCGGGGCAGGACGCACTGGGCACAGGGACAGCTCTTCAGAGGAGCTTAGGCTGAGCACGTGGGAACAGCAAATCAAATACAGACAGAGGCGTTTCAGGCAGGAATTGGGCTATGTCAGTCTGTCATGCCATGGAAAAGAGATTCTGTGACTTGTACGTGTGCACAGACACAAACACACTCAGGGAAAGAAGAAATGACAAGCAGAGCAGTAACAACAATAGTCAGAGAGTAATTTTTTCTTAACCTGTTCAAAATAAAAATAACTGGTGAACAAGTTCACTCCTCAGACCATCTGCGTCTCATAAGCATAAGTTAAAATGCTGACACCATCTGTTCCATTGGAATTTGAATGCCTCACCAATATGCCAGCTCCCAGTCCTGCAGCAAGGAGAGCAGCCCCCTCACCCACCAGCCCTCTGCTGGGGTGGGCTGCACTGGGAGGGGAAGGGCCTGGAGGCAGCTCAGCACAGCAAACCAGGCCTCCTCCTCCCCGGGGTGGGGCAAGCAGCCCCCGGCCACCAGCAGAGCCCTGGGAGCCCCCACAGCCCCCACGGAAATCTGTGCAGGACATCTGAACCGTCAAATATGAACAGAGAGAAATCCCCTGCGTTCTCATGGGATATACTTTATTCTCCACAGCAGCACCCATTTGCCATCCTGCAGCATGTGCAGCCCTGTCAGAGGGGCTCAGCCCTTCCAGCAGAGCTCAGCCCTTCCAGAGGGGGCTCAGCCCTGTCAGAGGGGGCTCAGCCCTTCCAAGGGGGCTCAGCCCTTCCAGCAGAGCTCAGCCCCTGCCGTGGAGCCCCATCACCACCCCGCTGCAGGTGCAGTCCCCTGGCACCCCCTGGCATCCCCTGGTACCCCCCTGGCACTCCGTGCCCTGTGCTGGCCACGGAGGTGGCTGTGGCTGCCCGGCCCCTCTGCCAGGCTCCAGCCTCACTCTCCTGCCTGCCTCTGGCTGTGATCACAAACAGATGCTGAGATCCCAGCCAGAGCCAGAGCAGCTGCTATTGTGAAATCAGGTATACGTTTGGATTCAATGGCAGAAAATGTCCTGTGAAGTGTCTAAAGAACCTGCTTTGCTAAATTAGCCAAGTAAGATTTATCCCATCTTTTAATTAATCATTACTAGAGAGGCTGTTGAAAGTCTTTGCATATTTTTTATTGGTCCTAGTGGGAAGAAATCCATTTTAAAATGGAAATTAATATAATATCTGCATGGTCTTCTTCAGTGATTTCTTTTTTGCTTAGCAATATTGTAGAGTTACAAACCATACATCATGTCCTGTGCTGCTCAGAATCAATTTCTTCACAGAGAAAAACCAGAAATGTGCTCCCTCACCACTGCAGGATATAATGTGAATGAAGCTGAGGGAGGGAAGAAAGGCAGAACAAAACCGAGCAAGTAAATCTTACAGACGTAGCCCATATCCATTTTTTCCTGATCAATGGAACTCTGTAGGCATGTTCACAAAATTTAATTAAGTTCTGTTCCCCCAGAAATCTATGTGCAATGTTTCCCTGCAATTACTTATTTACTGTCTGCCATGTAGCTTTTAGCTTTCCTCGGGAGAATGCTGGATTTCTGCTGCACTTCCATCAGCAGAGCCTGCTTCCAAAGGCTTTGGGGGAGGGCTGCTCTTCCCTCTCTGCTGTGGGCTGATTGTCTTCTTGTGAAGGAAATCTGTGCATGCTTCTAGACATACTTGAGTGCCACAGAGCCACAGAACCACGGATGGGTTGGGCTGGCAGGGACCTTAAAGTCCCCCAGTACCACCCCTGCCATGGGCAGGCACTGGAAGGGCACAGCTGGGCTTCCCTGAAGCTTCTCTGCTCCAGGCTGGAATTCTGATGGTGTTTGCACCTGGGCCATGAGCAAAAGCAGGAGAAGCAACGCCCAGCTGGAGCCCAGGCGGCTGTGTGCCAGCCCGGGGTGCCTGCCCGAGCCAGGCTGTTGTGGGATCCACTGAGTGTGGGCCCTGTGCTCTGCAGGGAATCTGTCAGGACCTGGCAGCGTGCAGGAGGCACTCACAGGGATGGGAACTGTCCCTGTGTCCCTGTCAGGACCTGGCAGCAGGCAGGAGGCACTCACAGGGATGGGAGCTGTCCCTGTGTCCCTGTCAGGACCTGGCACAGGGTGCAGCAGCACTCACAGGGGTGGGAGCTGTCTCTGTGTCCCTGTCAGGACCTGGCAGCACGCAGCAGCACTCACAGGGGTGGGAGCTGTCCCTGTCTGGGCACCCACAGGGGTGGAACCCTCCCGTGACAGGGCCAGAGCAGCCTCAGCCAGCCCTGCAGCCCCTGGTTTGTCTGCAGATCCCAGGGCTGAGGGATGCTCAGGCAGAGGTGGGCAGATCCATCACGCTCCCACACGAGCAGGCCTGGCTGCCAACGTGCCACCTGCCTCCTTGCAGCCTGCCGGGGACACGTGGGCTGCTGCAGCAGGCAGGGAGGCAATTATTGACAGTTTCAAATGGATCAGCTCCAGTCCTCCGTGTTTCAGCACACCAAAGATTATCTGGGCTTCTTAAACCCACAAAACTCGTGTAAAGTGAGCACTGATTCTCCCTAGGTACAATTCGAGTGTTTTGAAGATTTAGAAATGGAAATAACATAGAGCAGGGTTTGATCCTCCCCATCAGTGACCTCCCAGGCCTGGGACCTGGGCTCTCCCCAGCCCTGGAGATGTCACAGAGTTGTGAGAATTCTTCCCACACACCAGACTTAAATGAACTTTTCAATCCCTCTGCATGAAAAGGCACCTCTTGACTTCTGCCTTCACCTACAGGACTCCAACCAGCAGATTCTTTAATCAAGTCTTCACCAGTGAAAGCATTTTTATCAGCATCCTTATTTAAATATTCTTTGTCTACACAAGGGAAGGCACAGAGGGTTTCTGTCTGCAGACTCTGCTCCGAGGGAAGGGAATGGTTTAATCCTCACGTAATGCAAGTGCATTGACTGAGAGAATGAGGGTTTGTTCTCCTGAATGCTCACAAATTAATGAAATCAGGAATACCTGGAAACTGCTCTTCTCCCAGGGAGAAAGGAGAGGTTTTGCACCCTGGTCTTTGTGCTGTGCCAGGGAGGGTGAAGCCACCCATGGGCTGCACATGGGCTGGGTTAAACAGTGCCCACGGGAATTCCTCAGGCCCTGGGGACAAAACCTCTCTCACGGGAGGCTGCGGCTCAGAGGTGGTGGCAGGACTGGGACAAAGCCATCGTGTGCAGTGCTGGCAGCAGGGTCAGACAGAGCCCTGGGGTCAGAGCAGGGCAGGGCAGTGCCCGTCGCTGTGCTGGCACTGCTGGGCCACCTCCAGGGCTGGGGCTGGAGCCTGGCCAGGGCAGGGAACGGAGCTGGGGAGGGGCTGGGAAATCCCTGAGGGAGCTGGGAAGGGGCTGGAGAATCCCTGAGGGAGCTGAGAAGGGGCTCAGCCTGGAGCAAAGGAGGCTCAGGGGGCCCTTGTGGCTCTGCACAGCTCCTGCCAGGAGGGGACAGCCGGGGGGATTTGGGATCTGTTCCCAGGGACAGGGACAGGAGGAGAGGGAACGGCCCCAGGCTGGGCCAGGGCAGGCTCAGGGTGGAACCAGCAGGAATTTCCCCATGGAAAGGGGCTCAGGCACTGGAACTGCCCAGGGAGGGTTGGATCCCCATCCCTGGGGTGTCCAAGATAGTTCTGGCTGTGGCACTCAGAGCTCTGGGCTGGGGGCATGGTGGGGATTGGGCACAGCTGGGACTTGATGGGCTGGGAGAGCTTTTCCAGCCTCAGGATCCCAGGATTTTGGGACTTTGTGTCATGGCCAATCTCCTGAGGCAGAGGGAACCCAACTTCCAAGAAGTTTTCAGCAACATTTTCCCGACAGTGAACTCGCAAGGAAGCCCAGCTGCACTTAGGCAGAGCACATTAAATACATTCCCTGTGTCACAAGGAGACATTCACCATGGCAGCCTTTCCAATTAGCCAGCCCCCGTGGGAGCACACGCTGCCAGGGCAGAGCTGCACAAGTGCTGGGCTCTGCTGTGCTCAGCACAGCTCCTGCCATCAACCCGAGCTCCTCAGAGCTGCTCCTCAGCCTCTAAAAACCATCAACAAGAAAGGGCATCGATAATATAATAAATGGCATTATTTATGCATAAAAATTCTCTTACCACTGACCACCACTGGACCATTAATTCAGAAAAGGAATTCCCTCTGCAGTTCCACAGGAGGACAACGGTCATTTATTTTCCCCACAATTATGGTGCAGCATCAAAGCAAAGGAAAAAGCACCAGGCAGCCCCTTGAGGCCCAGTTCCCTGCATTGACCGATGGTCAGGAGAGAAAACCAAAGAAAACCAAAGCCAAAGTACTTTCAGAACAAGGAGTTACTCCTCAAATTCCTTTCCATTGATTCTGGCATGTTAGAGCAAGGGGGTTTGAGCTCTTCAGTGTTTCCCCTACACTCCCCTGCCACAGCACACTGAGGCAATGGCACTGCGAGAGAAAATTCTGTTCCAGCTGTCCAGGAAAGCCCCATCATGGCTCCTGCTGGTGGATTTAGTGTAAGTGGCAGTCAAAAATCACATTTTTATAGGAGCATCAGAGGGCAGATTTGCAATAAGCCATGTTCACCTCCCTGCCTCGGGCTCAGCCTCTGGGATCCTCCGTGGGACCAGTGCTGGACTTGCCCCCACCAGTGAAAGCTCTGAGCTGAGGGAAATCCGGTGACATTCCCTCTGCAGGAGCACAGACTCTTTCCCAAGCTCGCTGGTGGTGTGGTCCTTCCTTACTCAAGCTTTGCTTGGAGATTTTGGCTTTGGAAATATTTAAAGTGCAAAATTCAGTCAAAATCAGCATGTTCCACTGGGTTCTATTTCAGCCTGATTTAATTCCTCTGTAAAAATACACTCTGATTCAGACTGACGGAAATTCAATCTGAAGCCCTGAAATGAGTCTCCTCCAAAATGTGCAGAGAGGATTTTTTTCTCTAAACCTGACTTTGAGGCCCTGGCCAAAGCCTGGAGCAGCAGGGCAGTGCTGGGTCTGCTCCCAGCCCCAGCCCTGCTCCCATCCAGAGCGGGATCCCTCAGGCTGCTGCTCCCTCCAGACTGTTCTAGGAGCCCTCCCCAAAGCTCAGCATCCTCCTCCCCCTTGGAGTTTAGCGTCTGGGGTGTGGTACTCACTGCCCAGCATGGCAGCGCCAGGATTTCCAGCATGGATTGCAAACCAGGAGGGCCGCAGTTCTCCTCATTTTGTTCCCGGTAGAGGAATTTTTCAGCTGCCCTAACAGCTAATCAATGAGCTCCTGGAAATCGTTAATCACCTCGTTAGGAGAGTCAGAGGCAGTGCAGGGAAATTTGTACCACAGTGATGTATGAACGGCTCCTGGATGGGAAGGACATTAGTGAGAGTGATAGAGAGGGGTCACCAGGGCCAGCCTCCAATCGACCAATTTACATTTCTGGGCATTTCAACTCTGCTTGGACCAGCTACTGAAATGCAAAACAACTGGAACGGCTCCAGACTTGTCCTCCCCTTCAAACACTGTCAGACCTGACTTAGCGAGCTACTGGGGCAAACAGAGGGCTCTGCAGGCATTCTCTATTCCATTTACTCAGCGTGCAGCAGAGACAAAGCCAAGGGGCCATCGCTCCAAGGGGTGTTCAGAAGGCACAGAGTCGTGGAACCGTGGCGTGGCTGGGGTTGGAGCCCTGCTAAAACGTCCCTCTCTGTAAGCCAGAGTGGCTGGGAAGGCTCAGCCAGGTCCTGAGCCTGGGACTCCTGCACTGAGGCAGGGAGGGACACCGGGTCAGCTCAGCCCTGGGCTCTGTGCCACACCTGAGTCCTCAGGATGGACCCGGGGGGGATTCCAGGTGTTCGGCACTGCCCAAAGCTCCCCCACACCGCCCTCCCTCCCTGAGCAGATCTGAGCTTCGGCTCCTCTGCTCCTCAGCACTGGGAGCAGCTTTAGGAGGCCCAATAATGGCAGCAATGCTGGAGTGGATTCCAGAATTTACTTGAGTACATCTGAAAGCAGCAGGGGAATCGCTGCCACAGGATTCTTGGTTTTGGCCAGCTCAGGCAGCATTACACCTTGGTGACAATTGCAGCAATTCCACCAAGCCTAAAGCACTTCAGTCTCTTTTCTTCCTTCATAAAAAATACAATTTTGAGCAAGGAAGCTCAAAGAAAAAAGGGTTCTTCTTCCTGTGTGCAAAGATGTAATTTAGATATTGCTTTGTGTCTCTGTATTTATTGTACGTTAGCCTTGAACTTGAGAAGTCGAAAAGAAAAAAAGGAGAAACTGAGAAAATATTGTGGTTACAAAATTAAACAAATCCAGGATGGCTGGACAGAAAAAACTCAACCTGCTGCAAGGAAGTGTTTGTCTGTTTGCACAATATGTTGCTGGTATTTATTGAACGGCGAATGCCGGGTTGTGTTTTCTCATTTACAGTCCTTCACTCCCTCTGATTCTGTTTCCTGAGACCCAGAGCTACATTTCAGCAGACTCTGGAAAGGCCAGGCTGAAGGAGCTGCAGCAGGAGCAGCTGGGGCCGTTCTCACCCTGCCCAGGGTCAGGGTGCCAGCACTGCCACCCGGGCAGCAGGGCAGGCATTCCCCGTGCCCACAGCCCTGCTGTACATCAGGTGAGCCTGGTGGGAAGCAATGCTGGTGTCTGACTCAGCTCAGGAGGCTGAATGATTTCTTTATTAGAACTGTGCTATAATACATTAATACACTATGTAAAGGAGATACTAAATCTACATACCTACTTTTTCTAACTCCCATATCCAACTAACCCACAGCTCGTGACCCTCTCTGAGAGCCCAGCCCCAGGTGGGTTGGATTGGCCACCAGGCTCAAACAATCCTCACCAGAATCCAACCAAGCAATCACCCCAAGGAAACAATTCTCCCAGCACATTCCACATGGGAAAACAAGGGGCAGAGACAGAAATGGTTTTCTCTTTCTTCTCTCGGTGCTGCTCCATGAAAAGCCCTGAGAGAGAGAAGCTGAGCCTGTGGCAGCCCTGCCTGGCACAGCTCTTCCAGCACAGCAGCCCCTGCCCAGCTCCCATGTGGGGCCGTGGGGCCTCCAGTGCCGCTCCTGGCACCCGGCCAGCTCAAGGCTGCACTTCCAAATACCTTGATTTTTATTTCCCCTAAACGCCAGCTCTCCTTGGTTAATCGTTAGTCATTGTGGTCTTTTCCTGGATCACAGAGCAGCAGCAGCACTGAAGTCCAGGGGTGGCCGTGCCTCCCATCCCTGCCCTGTGGCAGCGCTGGTGCCTGGGGACAGCGAGGCTGTGCCCACAGCTGTGCCCACAGCCCTGCCCTGGCTTCAGCAGCCCCACGGGAGTGTTTCCAGTGCCCCTGGCACACTGCCCTCCTGGCAGCTTGGGAAGAGAGGGCACACACACAGACTGCAGGCCACAACCCGCCCAACAGGCCTGCAGGCAGTGCTGAGCTGTCTCCTCACCCACACAGCCCCTTCCTGCCCCAGAGTCACGGCACACAGGGACACAGGGACAGAGGGACAAGGCTGGAGCCTGCCTGGCTGCCGTGCAGCTGCTGGGCCAGGGGGCTGCTCCCATGGCCACGAGGTGCTTGGACAGGGGGACAGAGGTGGACAGAAACACGGCAGTCCCTGAGGGTCACACCCAAGGGGCACTGAAGACTGGGCAGGGACAGGCCAGGAGCCAAAGCCATCCTTGCTGCCCCCTCAACACCACTTTTGGTGCATTGCTAGAACAAACTCAGCCCTAAATCCAACCAACTCTTTCATCAAGGTTTGCTTTGCTTACTCACCGAGCAGCAGATTCTTGGCCTAATCTGACAATCAGATTGGACACAACTGGTTTCCAATAAATAACATTTATTGGAATAGCATTTCTCATCTATGGCATAACTCGAATCAACAACTCGGCAGGTTTTTCAGTCTGCCCTGACAAATTGGGAGAGCAAAAAAGCTCGGAGTGAGGTCCTTCAGCCATGAAGAGACTGACAGACTCGGCTGGCTGCAGCCCCACCACCTGCAGATGATCATCCTGGTGAGAGGGTTTGCTTTGGCAAGAGGAGCCAGAGGCACCAATGATGACAATAATTACCTGGAAACAGAAACATCTCCTGCCAGCGGGGAAGAAGCTTGCATTATTCATTGGATTAGACTTCATTTTGCTCACTTTGGGGTCATTTTGATCTTCACTGATTTAAAATCAGACAGAAGAAGCTCCTGGATCATGTGACAGTACTGGTTTAAAGAGAACTGGGTGATGTTCCTCTCCCACATCCTGCCCGTTTGACAGCACAGCTGTGGGTGTCACTGTGCAAAGACTGCTCCATTTTGTGAGTCAAATTTCTGCCACACAATGAATTTATGAGTCAGTGGTAGGCACATCAGTATGGGATCCTCTAGCTCAGTCACACATGCACAGTGACAGGCCCCAGCTGGCTGCAGCAATCCCAAATGGATCCTCTTGTAAAACAGACACCAGGATTATCCCAGGGAATGGTGCCCAATGGACGAGCGTCGGGGAACATCGCCTGACGTTTCTTCTTCCTCCTGCACGTCCCCACCAGAGAGGATTCGTCCCAGGAAGCTCTGAAGCCCAGCTCACAAACATCTCTGCCCATCAGCCTCCAGCCAGCAGCTGCAAGGCACAGCTGGCCAGCTGCTGCACAGAGCAAGGTGAGCCCCACCTCCCGGGAGCGAGCGGGGCCAGCACAGGGCCTGCGGGAGCATCGCGCGCCCGGATTTGGCTTTCAGAGCCACGGCACCAGCCCCGCCTCACCTCTGCACCTCTGCAGGCGCCGGCTGCTCCCTGTGTGCAGCTGGGAGGGGCCAGGGCGAGGAAAGGCTCCAGCAACTCACAGCAAGCCTCCCGACCGCCAGCCCTTCGCAGAGAGAGAAGGGACACGGCTCCCAAGGCTGCTGGGGCAGCAGCCGTGTGAGATGGGGCTGGCAGGCAGTTTTGTGCCATGCCATGCTGTGCCATGCCAGGCCGTGCCATGCCATGCCATGCCATGCCATGCCATGCCATGCTGTCCCATGCCATGCCATGCCATGCCATGCCATGCTGTGCCATGCCATGCCATGCCATGACGTGCCATGCTGTGCCGTGCCATGCCATGCCATGCCATGCCATGCCGTCCCATGCCATACCATGCCATGCCATGCCAGGCCGTGCCATGCCATGCCGTGCCATGCCATGCCAGGCCGTGCCCCTGAGGCCCCGGCTGCCCGCAGTCACGGGCACACACATCCCGCTGTGTCACAGCGCTGCTGGCAGAGGCTCCGGCCTCGTCCCTTCCCACCCTGCTGTTCTGCTCTCCTGGCACTGCCACCAGCCTCGCACAGGCTGCCACCCCCAGTGCTGGCCAGCAACGGGGCCAGGCCATGGGGGCTGAGCCAGCCCGGCTGCTGCCACAGCCCCTGCCCCAGCACCACCCTCACCAGGCGTTCGAGTGCACGCTCAGTTCACAAAGGCTGAAAACAAGAGAAATGAAGGCCCAAGCAGAGGCTGTTCACCCTCTTCAGAAATGACAGAGTTTGGAGATGAGGTTTTCCTTTGAGATCATTAAAGCTATAGTGGGGGGAACGCAGAAGATGGTTCTGGTCAGAAATCCAGCCATAGCCGGGCTGACTGCCAGGCTGTGCCCCTGCTGTCCCCACGCCTGGCTGGGCTCTCCTCAGCAGCAGCTCGGGCTGGTGGTGCCAGGCTGTGCCCCTGCTGTCCCCACACCCAGCCAGGCTCTCCTCAGCTCGGGCTGGCAGTGCCAGGCCCATCCTGCAGGGCTCCTTTCGGGAAGCCTCCCCCTCGGGGAGCTCTCTGTCCCGCACACGGCTCGAAGAGCATGGAAAGGGGCCCGTGGGGAGGAAGGCCATGCAATATTGATGGTGCAGTGCTCCGGCAGCACACGCCGTACCGTGTGAGAGCTGCTCAGCTCACACCCCCTCCGGTCCATCTCAGCCCCTTTCTGATGGATTTGCACATGAAAAATGCTCTTTATCTTCGTGCCAGCCACAGGCATTTACCTTCCCAGTGGCATTTGGAGTGTACGATGTATTTGGTGTATTGAAACACCATTCCTCCCTGCATTCTTCCTTCTTTGGAACTAATCATCCATTCCCAGCTAGGAAGATTTCCTCCAACAGGCCTTTCACAGCAGCTCCTGAGCAGCCTGCAAAGACCCCCTGTGCCTCTGCCTGCCCAGTTGTGTTAGACACCTCCCAGGCTCAGCCCCATTAACCTGCTGACAGCAGCTTGATGGATTAATGCCTGCACAGACACAGCTGGCAGCATCTAAAGAAATAATTATGGCTAAGCAGCTGCACAGGAGATGCCATGTTCCACTGCAAAGCCAGATGTCATTTTATTGCTTCTCCGAGTTTCTGATGAAATGGCTCTGGGACAATAGGAATGGGATTATTTCAGGAGATTCGGAGAGGGAGTTCCTTTGCTGCAGGTGAGTGGAGGAGCCTGCTGCAAGGGGCAGCAGCTGCAGCCAGCCCCGAGTGTGGGGCAGGAAGATCTGCAGCCAGAGCTCCGTGGCAGCAGCAGCAGCACCGGGCACACCTGAACCATGTGGGCTGGGACAAGAAAGGGTCATCTGGCACCACAGCCACGGCTTTGCCTTTTACCTGGGGAAGGACCCTCTGAAAAACCCACCTCTGAAACTGTATCAGTGTCAAAACCCCACAAAACCGACCAGAGCCAAATCCAAAGCCTGCTGAAATGGACAGGAATCTTTCCAGGAACTTCAGTCGGATTTAACTGATGAGAGAAGATTTTGTGACCCCTGCTATGGACTTTGATTCTCCAGAATTTCTACAGTACCTCTGCTCTTGCTCCCTACCTTGTCTATAGTGATGTGGGAGCAGTGAGCAATCCTTTAAGGTAAAAATTTGAGAAATATGAAAATCAGGAGTCTGTTTTGTTAATTCAGGGAAAGTCTATGTTCATCCTCTCTTCAATTAGCAGATATCATTGTGCCTATAAAGAACTTATATTTTTTCCTTATTTTAAATAAAAATGCCAGCATATTTTTCTAATCCATTCCTTTACCTACATTAAGTCTTCTCCTAGAACTTGTACAAGACACTGTAATTTCAAGCAGAAGCTTCTTAATAACACAAATCATCTATCCCTGTTGGAATATAAGCGGATCCATGACCTTAGAACTATTTTGCTAAGAAATCCAGCTAGAAAACTAATTTTAAGTACATCTACAGATGTCAAAAACCCAGATGGCTTTTCAGGATGCTAACTTAAGCTTCATTGCATAAGCAGATTAGGGCTGCCTGTTGAGCCCCACACAAGAGTAGATGGCACTGAATCCACGGAATTACACCCAAACTGCTCCCTGATGATGCATCTTCCATCAAAAACTTTTGTCAGCTCCCCATGCCAGGAGCCTGCTCACTGTGAGCACCACACCCAGGGGGGCAGCTCTGCATTCTCCTTCTGTCCCCCTGTCCCTCTGTCCCTCTGTCCCCCTGTCCCTCTGTCCCCCTGTCCCTCTATCCCTCTGTCCCAAGGCCGCCAGCCAAAGCAGCAGCTGGCTGCACTGATGGAGAGGGCAACTGCTCCATCCTTCATCCTCCTCAAACGAAAATGGAGGCACAGAGCACCATGAACCTCCGGGATGTTTCGGCACGGCAGACGCGGAATGATTCTCGGGTACAGCCTCACGGGGTCGGGATGACCCCGGTGTTTCCATGGGTAACCAGCGTGTCCCTGGCTGTCAGCGCTGCGGTTCACGAGCCCGGGAGCGCTGCAGCTCCGAGCAGCGAGCGGCGCGGCTCGGATGCGCCTGCGGGAAGCGGGGCACGCTCCTCCTGGGGAGGACACTGCCTTTTCCACGGGCGCGTTGTGTAACGCGGCCCGGCCCCTGCCCCTCTCTGTGCGAGCCCTCGTTCCAGAGCACAGCAGCTGCCTCGGAGAGGCCCCGCTGAAACGCGGCCAGAGGGCTGGAATTGTGTTTTCCCCTCCCTGCGTGGAAGCGCGTCAGGGCTGCTGACAGATGGCTTGGCTGCCTGTGCCGGATGATTACCAAGCCTCTATTACCTTTGCAAAGCGAATCCCAGTCGGAGGGTTTTTTTGTCATGAATTTCGCGGTGTTTGCGCCCTCGGTTCGTGTCCCACACGTCCCGGGAAGCGTGCTAGGCACTCGGGTGCTGATTTACAGCGCCAGAGGCACCGCGTCCTCCGGGCACGGGCGCGGCTCTTTCGGCAGTCTGTGCTGCCACCTAGCCAGGCCCGGCCCCGAGCTCAGCCCCGCTTCGCTCCGCAGCTCCCAGGGAAACGGGGAAACGATGTGCCCCCCCGAATCCGAGCAGAGCCCCGGCCCGGGCGGGCACGGCAGCGGCGCTCCCCGGCTGCGGGAACGGCAGCGAGCGGCCGCAGCTCGCCGCTCCTTCCCCCCGCGCGGATCTACTTACGGTAGAAGACATATTCGGTGTAGCTGGACCAGACCTTGTCGTCTGTGTACTGGTTGACGAAGGAAGCCGTCACCGAGGAGTTACAGGCCACCATGTGGAATCCACACTCGGACAACATGTCAAAAGCCCTCTCCAGGTGCTTGAACTTGAGATAAAACCTGGAGGTGTACCTTTCTGGAGCCCTGTCTGGGTCTCTGCTTTCATTCAAACTTTCTCCAAAAACCTCTTTGACCAAAGAAATCCTTCCACAAACCAGAATCCTCGGGACCCTCCTGAATTTGGCATCTGCCTGGCTCTCCCTGCCAATAGTGCAGGAGCCGCGGTAGCCGATGGTGATGAATCCCCACTTGCGGTCCGGCGGCAGGAGCGACGAGGGGGGGCAAATTCTGGTGTCACTGCCCTGGGACACCTCTTCGTAGTCGCTGTGGCAATAATCGTCGGGGCTTGGCTTGTTGTCGTCGGGAGTCAGGAGCTTGACCAAGTCCGGGAGCTGGAAGTACTCAGCCTCCCTCTTGAGCCTTCCCTTCTCTGGGAAGTGGTCGGGCAGAACCACTTGCTTGTCCCTGAGATAGTCAAGAATATAGCGGAAAAGGAAACCATCTCTGTCGATGAAGAATCTTCCCTTGGAGTCCTTGGCCAGATCGTTGGCCTTGTCTCGCTTTGGGGTGAACATTTTCCAGAGCAGGGAGTGAGGGGTGCCAACCAAGGTGGAGTGGCGAGTGAAGTAAACCTGGCCGCCCACGTTGAGCTCCACCACCTCGGGGAAGGAGTGCAGCCCCGTCCCCTGCTCCCGAGCAGGAAGGTAAGTCCTGCAGTTGCCACTTAGAGCCATTGTAGTTTAAACTGGAAATCAGCAGCACGGAGAAGCAGGACTATCAATCACATCAGAGGGTAGAATAAAGCTCCCAACATTAAGAAGAAACAAGGGGGAAACGAGAAGTGAGAAAATAAAAGTAGCCAAAAGGATTGTTTAAAAGAAAAATCTGAATTGTCCATGAGTGACAGTGTGGCAGAAGTGGTTTATACACTGAGCCACGGAGGCTGGAGGCTGGAGAGCAATCACCTCATGACATGCAATCACATCATCAGCTCTTCCAACAAAGCCATCAAAATCAAGGTCAAGCCAAGTCTGTGGTCATTCACAGGTCTGTGAAAAGGGAAAACAAAACAAGGCTCAAATTACTCTTCTAAGCATCACAGCTGAAGCAACAGAGAAAAGCAGAGCAGTTTGTAGAGTCAAGCTAAATCTGTTAAATAGGTCTCTTTTTTTTTGGCAAGTTCTACGCTTCTATTTCACAAGTATTCATCAATGGAAGGCTACATATGACTCCACTGTTTAAAAGCAACTGCATACTTCATCTTTAAAGAAACATCTAAATTAGACATGCACATGAGGGAACAAGAACGGGGACTCTTACCTTGGTAACAATTAATGCATAGCTCTTGTAAAGAAACCCAAAATGTCAAGACACTCAGAACACACATACAGGCACACAGGGTCCGGGTAGTGTGAATCCAGTCCAAGCAAGGGACAGCAAAGGCAACAGAAGTGCTCTTAGCAGCATCCACGGAGGTCTCAAGTGTTAAACCGAGTCACAGGGAAGTTAACCGTGGCGGGTGACGAGGAAACCAGTACAAACAGCACGGCGGAAGAAAATAATTAAAACAAACAACTAAATAGATAAAATAATTCCCGAGTGGATGCCCTGGACCGGGGAAGCGGGAGGGGAGAGGGGCGCGTCCGCCGGCCCCGATGACTTGCAGAAAGCCCTCAGCCTGCGCTAGGCACTGCCGGGCTCCGGCGGCTCCCCCATGGCCCGGCGGGACCGCCGGCAGCGCCGGGGCCGCGCTCCGCTCCGCCCCGCTGCGCGCTCCGGGCCGGCTCAGCGGCGCGGGGCCGGCAGCGCGGAGGGCGATGCCGATTGCATCATCTTAAAGGAGTCGGGCCGGGATGGGCGCCCGCGTCCCGCGGCGGCAC
>QUSF01000017.1:94699-109449 GCA_003676055.1 Chloebia gouldiae
TGTGCCCATCACCACAGGTGTTCCAATATGCCAAACAAGCCCTGCCCACAGGTGTCCCAACGTCCCCATGCCCACCACCACAGTGTCCCCGTGTGCCCATTGTCCCCATGCCCCCAGGTGTTCCCCATGTGCCCTTCCAACAGGTGTTCCCTGCCCTGGCCGTGCCCCTCCACCTTCTCCTGACCCTCGGTGCAGCCACCCGGCTCTGGCAGCTGCTTTGCTGGCAGGGAGGGTGCTGGGCACAGGTAAGGGCTGTTCTGGGGTGCTGGGGGTGGGAGAGGGGCTCGCTGGGGCTGTGCAGCAGTGGCTGCAGCAGGACAGAGCTGCCTGGTGCTGCTGGGGCTGTGCGTGGGACCCCGGGGCTGTGCCTGGCTCCTGGCCCTGCTCTGCGTGGGCTCGGTTCTGGGGGTGCCCTGGGATGGGGCAGCTCCCTCCCCTCAGGCTCTGCGAGTGGTCAGGGCTCTGCTGCACGCCACGAGGAAGCCCAGACTCATTTCAGGATGTGCTATATGGTAAAATATGTTGTTATGGCAACTCAAACTCTAAAAATAGGCCAAGGAGAAAAAGGATGATGTACATAAAAATGACCACATTTTATTTTAATTATGAGGGTTTTTAAATTCTTTCTGTGGGGAGAATTCTGAAGTTTCTGTGTGAGTTTTGCTGTGCCTGTAACTCTGAGCTTGGAAGGGTCAGGCACTGCAGGGATGCTTCCAGAGCTCTGGGCAGCAGCCCTGGCGGGGCTGGGGCTGAGCAGCCAGCAGAGAACAGAGCAGCTCAGCCTGGGGGGGGTCCTGCTCACTGACTGGATGTCCCAGTCCTGAAACTCCATTGGAGGAAAAAACTCCATCTTTGGGTTAAGTTAAAAATCTTCCTGAGCAAACCCTGCTGCTGGAGCCTGGGACCAGCTGGAGCAGCAGAAGCTGTTCCATGTTTGGTTTCTCTTGCCCAGAGCAGCTGTGGCTGCCCTGGATCCCTGGCAGTGCCCAAGGCCGGGTTGGACACTGGGGTTTGGAGCCACCTGGGACAGTGGGAGCTGTCCCTGCCATGGCAGGGGTGACTTGGATGGCTTTAAGGTCCCTTCCCACCCAAGCCAGTCTGGGATTCTGTGATCTGGGGCAGGGCTTGGCTGTGGGCTGCTGGCTGTGTAGGCAAAGGGTAACAATTCATCATTTTCTGGCATTATAGCCAGCGGCTTTACAGGGAGCCTCCACCCAGGAGATGAATGCTCTGATGTGCAGACCTGGCTGCCCTCCCTGTCCCTTTGTCACCCAGGTCAGGAGCTTTGTCTCCTTTGCTTTCCAGCTGGCTCTGTGCTGTGAAAGGCAGTGCTGGAGGCTGAGCCTCTTCTCCTGACACCAGCAGCAGTAGTGGCAGCCAGTCCTGCTCTGCTGGCCCTGCACAGCTGCAGGGGCTGCCCAGGCCAGCTTGGCTTGCAGGGAACACTGAACTTCAGCTGCCCGTGGAGCCAGCAGAGCTTTGTGTCAGAACCCAGCTGAGCTGCACCTTTCGTTAATTACAGCCAAAGTTCCCCGGAGCTGCCAGCGCTGCCATTCCAGAGGAGTTCCCGGGGCAGGACGGGCTCCCTTCCCCACCCAGGGCTGGTTCCGTGCTGCCCCTGCCAGGCCCAGCTCAGCCCCCTGCTCCGGGCACCCCACAGCTGGGGGATCCTGCACCCCCAAACACAAACATCTGGAGAAGGGGCCGCAGAGAGGAAACTTCCCTCGCTGCACAGGGAGAGCTGTGAGTGTCAGCTGCACGGGCTGTGTGTAGGAAAAGCAGCGTTTAATTAAATAAAGATAATGTAAACAGAAATCTGCATCGGCCCGCTGTGTGCCACAGATGGAAGGAGCTGCCAAGGAGCAGGAGTTCCCTGGCTGGCTCCTGCTGCCAGCAGGAACAAATCCCCTGCCCAGGCTGAGCCGCTCCTCTCCCTGTGTACAGACACACAAATAGGTGTGTGTGTGTTTGCTGTGCGCTCTAATTCCTCAGCTGCTATAAATTTCGTGCCTCTTCCAAATATTTGAGCACTCCTGTGACCTTCTAACCAAAACAGGCAGAGTAAACTGTATGCAATCTATACGTGCCGGGGCTGTCAGTGAGAGCTAACATTTACCCAGAGCCGGGGCTGTTTATATTGCAGCAGCATGAGAAACGGCAAAGCCAGAGCAGAGAGGCTGCTGAAGGCAGGAGGCCCTGCCAGTCGGGGAGGGGATGGGGAGTGGGCTGTGCCCCCCTGGGCATGGGGACGGGTGCTGTGCCCCATCTCTGGGCATGGGGACGGGTGCTGTGCCCCATCTCCGGGGATGGAGGGGGTGCTGTGCCCACCCCTGGGCATGGGGACGGGTGCTGTGCCCCATCTCTGGGGATGGAGGGGGTGCTGTGCCCCATCTCCGGGGATGGAGGGGGTGCTGTGCCCACCCCTGGGCATGGGGACGGGTGCTGTGCCCCATCTCCGGGGATGGAGGGGGTGCTGTGCCCACCCCTGGGCATGGGGACGGGTGCTGTGCCCCATCTCTGGGGATGGGAATGGGTGCTGTGCCACATCTCTGGGGATGGAGGGGGTGCTGTGCCCACCCTGAGGATGGGGACGGGTGCTGTGCCCTCCCTGGGCATGGGGACGGGTGCTGTGCCCCATCTCCGGGGATGGAGGGGGTGCTGTGCCCCATCTCTGGAGATGGGAATGGGTGCTGTGCCCCATCCCCGAGGATGGAGGGGGTGCTGTGCCCCATCTCTGGGGATGGAGGGGGTGCTGTGCCTGGCTCCCCTCGCGTGTCCCATCCCACAGGGACCCCTCGGGGTGGGCTGGTGCTGTGGCCCCAAACCCCCCGGTGCTCCCAGTGCTGCTCACTGGGGCAGGGCCAGCGCAGCTCCTCAGGGTGAGCTCCGGGGAATTTTCCCGGCTTGCGGGGTTGAGTTGAAAGGAAAAGTGTGACGCTGGGGTTTTCCACTCCAGATGCTGCCTGTGGGGCATTTCAGGGCCCCCTTAGCCAGGGGCAGCTCTGTGGGGGCCCCACAGCAGCTCAGGGATTCTCTCTGGATTTGGTGCTGTGAGCGAACTGTGTTTGATGTGGCTCTGCCTCTGTGCAGTGGGAGAGGTGAGGCCCCATCCAGAACACTTTACAGGCACTAAATTAGATGTTAGAGGTGCAAAAAAGGACAGGAGACGTGGATTGACAACTGTGGGGGGGAAAGGGACCCGTTCTCTGCAGCCCAGCATTATCCATGTCCTACACTGACAGCAGTGCTTGGAAAGCTGCACCATTCCTGCCCACTCCGTGTTTTCCTTGGCCATTTTGTTGGCTGAATCCCAACTGGCTGTTGGATAAAATCCTGGCTTTTACGTCCATGGAGGTTTGCATGTGCTTAGGTGTTGGGTTTGCCCTTTTCTGTTGCCGGTTTGTTTTTTAACCGTTTGCCTGGATTGTTACAATTCTCCAGGCTGGCATTCCCAGCCCTGGATTTCTGTGCTAGGAATTGGTACAGCAACAAATGGGAGCTTTGCAGGAATCTCTCCCTAACCCAGAGTGCATCAGCCTCCCTTCCTCCCACAGCAGGGAGCAGCAGCTGCACCGAGGCAGGTCCTGGACCAGCAGGGCTCACAGGCAGGAGAAGAGCATCGCCTTTCCCAGGGCTGGAGGGGAAAGGCAGAGCCGGGCTGTGCCCTGGCCCTGCCGGAGCAGCGGGGCAGGGCTGGGCTGCTCAGGGGTGCTCCAGAGCCTTCCCAGGGGCTCAGAGCAGGGAATGAGCCTGCACCAGCTCAGATTCCACACCACAGAGATCTGGGAGGAGCATCTACAATAACAGCAACAACCCTCTGCTCTGTGAGGAGAGCCAGGCCATCCAAATCCTCCTTCCTCTCCCGGGGCTCCAAGCCCCCTTTTGAGCTGCAGTCTCTGCAGATGGAGGTTCAGGTGCTGTGTGGAGCTGGTGCCTGCAGTGCCCCGTGATGCCAGGGCAAAGCCAGCCTGCCTGGGAGTGCAGCTGCCAGCACTGCTGGCCAGCACGCTGCTGAAATTAAGGACAAATAGGCAGGAGTACATTTTGTGCATGTAGTCTCTGCTGTTGACTCAATATTTCAGCTAAACATATTTACCTGAATATTCATAGTCACTTAGAGGTGGCTGCATCTCCTGAGCTCAGCTAATCATTTAAATTCTGGTAATGGCACTGCTTCGCTCCCATCACTGCTCACTGGGTACCTCCAGCTTCCAAAACAACAGCAACACCACACCTGACACAGGCCCAGCAGCCTGGCTGAGGTTTCCCTTCCCCAGTGGAGACCCCGGATCCCATCTGAAGCCCAGAAGTGCCGTGAGGGTCAGGGCAGGAGCCCCTGGCAGCGGAGCTGGGGGGAAGCGCCAAGGGCAGAGCTGGGCACCTCTGGGAGGGCCTGCCAGGGAGCAGGTGGTGCTGAGGTGCTGCTGAATCCCCGAGCTCCTCCGGAGGCTGTGGCTGCCCTGGCAGCAGAGGCAGGAGCCAGTGTGGGGCTCTGCAGGGACAGGCACCGGCCCCGAGGGCTGCCTGGCACGGCTTGTGCTGCAAAGGGAGCTGAGGTTCTTCAGGGAGCGAGAGGGAAAGTTAGAGATGAGAAACACAGATAGAAGTAACCCCCAAACTGAGCTTCTCCAGTTCTGGATTAAGGAACAGGACGAGGCTGTGGTCAGGTGGGTCTTGGCCTCTTCTCCAAGGCCAGCAGGGACAGGAGGAGAGGGAACAGCCTCAGGGCAGGCTCAGGGTGGGCATCAGCAGGAATTTCCCCATGGAAAGGGTGCTCAGGGTGGGCATCAGCAGGAATCTCCCCATGGAAAGGGGCTCAGGCACTGGAACTGCCCAGGGAGGTTTGGATCCCCATCCCTGGGGTGTCCCAGGAAGGGCTGGAGGTGGCACTCGGTGCTCCGGGCTGGGAACCAGGTGGGGATCAGGCACAGGTTGGGTGTGATGATGCTCCTGGAGCTGTTTTCCAGGCTCAGGGATCCTGGGATCCTGCTGTGTGCCCCGAGGCCCAGCTCTGAGGGGATCAGAGCTCTGTGCCCCGCTGGTCCCTGGGTGACAGCTCCTGTGTGGGCCCGCAGGGGTGGCACGTGCAGCCCTGGCTCACTGCTGTGTGCTGTACAGCTAAAGGAAATCCATGAGAAATCCACGGGAAAACTGGGCTGGGGCTTTCTCCTGCAATGAGACTGGGACATAGCTGCATGTGGCGAGGGGAAATGGGAGCACCAGTCCGTCCCCAGGCCATCCATTTGCATGGATCACTTGTGCACCAGGCACTGGATTCTTCCTGCCCAGGCTGTCCTGCAAAGGCAGATTTCCCTGGCTCAGAACAGGCACTTCCAGGTGTGTGCCCTGAATTTCCTAGAATTTTAAAACCAAGGCTGATGAGCTGTCAAATAAACAATAATGCTGCTGTTTTAAACCTCTGTTCAGTGCTTGAATAGGGGCTGATTTCCACTGGTGCTGCTGACTCCAATCATCCCAGCTGGACCTCAGGCCCTCCCAAACCTCAAAATTAGAGATAAAATTTTCATTCTTCCATCTATAGTGAAAATCTTTGTGATTTCTATCACTAATGACACTTTCACTATTGGATTTTTTACTTTTTATATAGCTGGGGAGTTAATTTTCAAATCCTTGCTTTTTCAATAGCTTCATTGCAGTAATTGCTGAGGAAAATCATGTTGTAGTCAATACCAGAGCGCTTCAGAGCAGTGCAGAGAGGAACAGAGAGAAACATGCCAGAAGCTCTGCCAGGGCTGGCTCTGCCTCGGGCACTGCCCAGGGCGGCCGGGCTGGGCTCAGGGTGAGGGCAGAACCCACCAGAGCCCACCGATGGGGCTGCCAGTGCCAGCTGTGGGTGAGCTGCAGGGGTGGAGGAGGCTTCACCCAGCAGCACTGCAAAATAATCACATCCAAAAAAGCTTGATGGACTTGCATGTATGAATTTATTGGCAGCAATTTGCATTTTTCCTCATTAAGGGCTGATTATTCTGATAATAAAGAATAAACTTTGCCATCGAGCATCTCAAGGCTCAACAGTCCTTAATTAAACATGATAATTGTCTCAGAAGCAGGTAGATGTTACTGCATATCACAGGAGTGCAGGCTGGGGCTGAAGAGCAAACGAAGCTCGTTTGCTGAGGAGCGAAGCTGGGCTGAAAAGAAACATTTGGGGATCTGCACGGTGCCAGCAGAGGACAGACCCCAGTCAGGGGGACTCGACTTCACCCTTCCTGTGCCACTTGCACCTTCCCACTGGAAAAGGGAGCGGAGCTGTGCCGGGCTGTGCTGGGTCTGGGGCAGTGGCTGTCTGTCTGTCCGTCTGTCTCTGTCTGTCTGTCTGTCGGGGCTGGCAGGGGCTGGGGCCACCCCCGGGCTCAGCCCCTCCACTCCAGGATCCACAGCAGCTTTACAGGGTGGGAGCTGCACCCCTCCAGCCCAGCTCCATCCTCTGCAGGGCCACTCGAGGACGGCTCTGAGTAACCAGCCAGGCCAATTAGTGAGAGTGCAGTGCTGCTCTGCAGGGCACCCGGGTGATCCCTGATCAATTATCAGTGGTGGGGCAGGACCACGCTGATCACTGATCAATAGTGGAGTGGGCAGGGAGCTGTACCCGGCTGATCACTGATCAATTATCAATAGTGGGCTGGGCAGTTGTGATGAGCTCGTGTTGAACCACGGTCCTTCTGGTGAGGCCCTGGATTGATTTCCATGTACAACCCATTCCCCAGTTCTGTTCTGAATTAGCTTAAACATTTGGTAAGGTCTTCAACTGCAAATATCTGATTTCTTATTCAATATTCAGAATTCCAAATGAAATAAATGATCTGTTTACATGCATCAGTCAGACCATCTGGTTCCATAGGAGAATTCAACAAAGAATCCATTAATTGTCATGCATGTTTATTCATCGTTCTTAATTCATAATTCTTATAAATAATTAAATCAGAAAATCTTCTGCAAATAAACAAGCCAAGTGATTATTCTGAAGCTCCGACTTCCATACCTAAAAGAAAACAAAATTAATAGCTCATGTGAACATCCAAGAACAGAAAACATTCAATTTGGTGAGTACATAAAGCGCTATGATTTTCTGCAACCAGCTCATCCCTTTCATCTTGCATTTAAAACCATAATTACCATTGCCAGCAGAACACGGAGAAGGCAGCAGAAGGAGAAAACAAAGTCTGGAGAGAAAGCGGGGAGGTAAATGATGTGAGAGCACCAAGAGAATTTGCCTGTGTTCCTCTGCTCTCTCCCCAGCACAACCTCTGGGTATTTATAACCCTGCACTGGGCTGCTAAAAGAATGAGCACAGAAGTCCTTTGCTAAACACCTGGAGGATTAAAAAGAAAGGGGTGATTGTGGTCTTTGGAGAAAATTTTGAGGCACATCTCAGTAGCATCCCTGCATCCCTCCAGCTGCTGCAGTCTGGGCTTTTCCCAGCTACTCCAAGCATTATTTCTGGAAATCAAGAGTCCTTGGGCACATAGTGCTTTCACTGTGAGTGACTTCAGGCTGGAAAATGTGATTCATTGGAGCTGAAGTGTAATTTTCAGAACAGTCATCTCTCTCAGCTTATCTTCTGGGGGAAAGAGACATCCTGGTGTGTCAGGAGGCGAAAGGGCTGGACCTGCTCCGCCGCACCGAGAGTGTTTTATTACTTTCACATTTCTTATTTTAACTTCATTGTCTGACACAGCCATTACCTCTTCAAGGACAGGGTTTTCAAAAGTATTGGGAGTCTTGTACCTGGAGAATGCCGAGCCTCCTGTAATGCCAGCCCTAAAGGTACCTAATGCACCTCTGGCTCTCCTGCCAGGCTCGGAGAGATGGCCTGATGGCTCGGCTCAACTTCTTCTGCCAGCTCGCTGCAATTTCCAGACCTGGTGTCTTTATTCCCCCAGCAAAGAAGGGCACAAAGCCAGTAATGATTTATGGCTGTGCCACTGTGCTTTGAAAATGGGAATTAGCACCGTGGCACAGCTGGCTCCTGAGGGATGGGATTTGCGGGGTCTGCACGGGCACAGGGGCGCTGGAGTTTCTGAACTTCCACTCAATATCAGAGCAGCAGGGCTGGCCTTTGGGTGGGTGGCTGGGCAGGGGTGTCTGCTGCTCCAGGGGAAGCTGCTCCCAGCAGCTGGAACAGCTGGAACAGCTGGCTCAGGGCTGCAGCTGCCACACACGGGTGGGCACTCCTGCCTGTGCCAGGCACCATGCACTGCCACGGGGCAGGGCTGCTCTCCTCGGGCAGGAAAACCCCTGAGCTGGGGCTGTCCTGCTCCCTGATAGCTGTCAGTGATGTCTGCCTGCCGAGCATCCTCCTCCTCCTCCTCCTCCTCCTCCTCCTCCTCGTCCTGCTGGGCCGGGCAGGTGGAGCCCGGCTGTGGCTGAAGCACTCGGGGTTCCTGTGGTATCATCTGCTGCTCTCGGGGTGACTCATTCCAGGCTTCTGTAGGCTTTTTACTCACCCTGGTATTACTGGAAAGTTCTTTCTGCAGAGGCTTGGAATATAAAACTGAAAATGTTCTGGTTGTAAACTGCTCAGGTAACACAGAGCCCGCTGTAAAAGCAGGGCCTGGCGGTGCAGCAGTAATTGCACAACTGCAGGAGCAGCAGCGAGTGCTGCACTCCTTCCTGCTCCCATGTCAGCGCTCTGGGTACTGCCAAAATTGAGATTCTCATCACACAGGAGTCGGGAGGCGGCCTTCTCCTCACATTTAATTCTTTTCAAGTTGAAAAACAGTCTTTTAATGTGCTACTGCTGGGAGGTTTGGGTACTTTCTCCAAGATTATGACAATCCAAGAATTTCAAGGATGTGGGTGGTTATAAACTCTCCCTTGAAATGTGCCATAAAGCAGCAAAGGAAGCCAGAATTCACATTATTTCCTTGTTACACCCTACAGGAGCTGTCATCCAAGGGGTATGTGGCTGTTGAATTAAAATTTAGCTGAAGAGATTTCAGCAGTACTGGGGGTTTCTTTTTGTGGCTTTTACACTCATTTCTCTCTTCTACCCCGGCTGTGTTTCTGAGTTTTCCATCTTTAGCTGGCTGTACCCTCCTCCTCGGGGCTCCAGCTCCAAATGGGACATTCTTCCTTTAAGAAGGATTTCCCTGAGGAGCAGGTTTCTCTCTCAGGATTTCCAGACTGTAGTTTTAATGTCTAGAGTGTTTTCCTTCTCCCTGCGAGCTCCTGGCAAAGCAAGGAGCTTAAAACACAAATATTTATGGACAGAGCAGTGTTTGGATTAGGGAATGAAGAGTCTGGAGCAGCTGCTTTGCTTATCTGGTTCAGAGAAAGACTCTGAGGAGCCCTGGGTGTGCTCTGAGACACCATCCCAGCCTCGATTCCTTACAGAGCAGCCCAGAGGAAGAGAGGCTCATTTTTCAGGAAGAATTGCTACATGGCAGGGAATGTCAGGCTCTGGAAGTGCCCAGGGAGGTTTGGATCCCCCTCCCTGGAGTGTCCCAGGAGGGGCTGGGGACAGGGTGGGGATGGGGCACAGCTGGGACTGGATGAGCTGGGAGAGCTTTTCCAGCCTCAGGGATGCTGGGATTCTGTGATTTTACAGCTTCCTGCAGAGATGCAGCATTTGGCACCATTTCCCAGCTCCTTGGCAACGTGGGCCTGCCTGGGAGACAAGGTTATTAACGCAGAGACTCTCCAAAGGGAGGGCTGGATTCGGGAGCTGCTGGGTGCCAGCAGCTCTGCAGGTGCCCGTGGGCCTGGGGCACAGCAGGGCACCTGGCACAGAAATGGTTTTTGGCCCCACGTCCCACCAGAGCCCAGCCAAAAGCCTCTGGCTTCAGGCAGATATTGATAGTTTTTCCCTGGATGAACAGAGAGCCCAGCTGGGCTCGGCCAGTCCAGCCCCTTTCAGGCAATGTTAAATTAACTTTTAGAAAAATAATAAAAATTATGGTCCAGCCTAATGAATGCCTGAGGAATTCTATAAAAGGCCTTGTGACACCTGCATTAATACCAAATGAGTTCATTATGATTAATGATATTAAAATAAACGTCATGGGGATGAATAATGGCCTGGCCATTATTTTCAAGTGTTGTCACTGGATCTCTAAAAGCTCCTGAGTCAACCCTGTGGAAATCATTCTGCATGTTCATGTCTAAAAAGTGTGGGGAATTCAAACTTTGCTGCAAAAATAGCCCCAAAAATCATGGGAGGCTGTGTGAGCTCTCTGAAGGACAGAATGAACCCAAACCCTAACCCTAACCCCAACCCTGACCCTGTGCCTCACACGGGAATGGGAGCATTTCTCACCTGGGAATTTCTTGGTGCTTGAGGATGATTTCAGAATTGTTTGTCTTTGTGCTTTCATCAGGCCAGATTTTTTTTATTCTGTTGTTTTTAGAGGAGGATTTGTCTTCCTGGCTTTCAAAGCACAGCACAACAGTTTTAAAAACATCACAACTTGCCCTTTCAAAAAAGAAAAGGCTAAGAATGAAAATATTTATATTAGTGACAGGTAAAAGTAACTATTTTCAGTGTAACTGTTTTACCTATGCAAATTTTTCAGCAACTTGTGAAGCCTTAGGAGAGATGTTCTTTAGAATCTTGATTAAAATCTCAGCTGGAATAAAATATTTAGCAAAAAGATGTTTCTCTACTCTTCAATTGCTCCTTAATTAATCATCTTTGTTAACTGGCTAGAGGACATCCTGCTTCATTTTTCCTTTTTGGCTTAGGATAATGTATGTAAATTAATTTTGGGCTGTATAATCCAATCATAAAACAACCCAAACAACCTTGCTGCCACTGATGGTGTGTTGTCAGTAGGATAAAAGGGAAGAGTGCTGGTCCTGGTGGTGGGGGACAGTGACAGGCAGTGTGGTGGCACTGAGCTGGGACAGAGGGGGCAAAACTTGTCCAGTAAAACCAATAGGGACCTGAGGAAAGAGATGGATGGATGGATGGATGGATTGATTGATTGATTGATTGATTGATTGATATCTGACTCCAGGTGTTGCCACAGCAGCTCAGTAAGGCTTCTGAGGTGTGTTTTGCCAGGGCGTTAAAATCACCAGGGGTGTAAGGAAGGCAATGGGGGGAAGTCTGTGTCATTCCTGTAATTATTTTTGAAGCAATGCACGTGCCCAGTCACAGAACTGTTTTAGCTGCAGTGACGTAAGGTCCAATTAACAGAATGACATTGGGGAGGAGGTGTAAATCTGCAGGGTTTACATTTTACTGCTGCTGCTGCAGGGACAGAGGCACGGCCAGGCTGAGCTGGGCAGAGCTGGGATTTGGGCTCTGGTCATGACAGGATCTCGAGGAGGACGTGGTGGGGCCGAGTTGACAACTGGACCTGATGATCCTCAAGGTCTTTTCCAACCTTACCAATCCTGGGATTCTGTCTCAGGGCTGAAGATCATTTCCCAGAAATTCCAGCTGAGAGGTGCCCACACCTGCAGTGATTGGGAGCAGGAAAACCAGGGAAGGCTGAGGGTGGAGCCCAGCATTGTTTTAGCATCAAAACACACGTGTGCACTTTGTTGTTGCTAGGGCCTCGAACCTCCTAATTTCTGAGGAGGTGTTTAATTTATTTTCCTTTTAAAGGAAGGCTGTAATGGGAATGACTCATGCAGCCCTGTTCCACAGGGGCTCTGCTCCTGGGCTGTTTCTGAGGATGTCTGAGCCGTTACCGGCGGCCAGGGGATGCTCTTACTGCTCTGTGGGGGCAAGGTACTGGTAAGGGAGCCTGAGGAAAGCAATCGATTTCGGGCGTGCAAACCACAGAAAGAAGTCCCACAGGCTGCTGCTGGGGCTGTGTGAGCAGCAGGGTGAGCCCAGGCTGGAGATGCTCTGATATGTTTGCTCTAAGTGGGTGCAGCCGTGCTGCTGCCTGCCAGATCTGACTCGCAAGTTCTTTCCCCCCAGGTTTCTTGACTCTGCAGAAACATCAAACTCAGCTCGAGGATGTGGCAACCCCCCTTATCTTCCTGTTCTGGGTGTCCTGGTGCTGAGCAGGCGGGTGGCTCTGTGCAGATGCACACAGCTGTGTGCGTGCCGTGCCCCGGCCGGCGCTGGGAACCAGGGCAGGGACAGCAGCAGGAACAAATATTCACGTTTCTGGGGCCGTGCCAAAACTAGAGGTTGATAATTTAATCTGCGGGCTCACAGCTTGAGAGTCTACACAAACATCCCCCTTCTTTCCACACAGGATGGATCACGCCGCCGTGGGTGCTGGGAGAGCCCAAGGAATAAATGGGCTCCTGCAGTTATTAAATGTGATGGTTGGCATTCACACCCAGGTCAAATATCTCATTCCTCAGCTTCAGCATTGTACTAAATATCTCCAGTTATTTCTGATTAATGCAGCTGTCATAAACACTCCTGCCCGTGGAAACGTGCAGAAGTCACACTGAGACCTTTGGGGAAAGCCACAGATATTTCCTCAAGCTGGAGCTTTTTGATGGAACACCAGGTCCCTTTATGTGCCTCCTCCGGGAGCCATTTGTCATCTGCCACCAAAGCTGGTGCCACCTGTGCTGGTGTCCCAGCCAGAGCTGGCAGGGCTGTTAGAGGGGGTGACGCCCTGGTGTCCCCTGGTGTCCCCTGCCCTCTGTGCTGTGTGTGTGTGCCTGGGGACACCCAGGCTGCAGGGCCATGGGCTCAGTGAGCAAAGGGCTCCTTCCACCCCAGGGCCAGCAGGGACAGAGCTGCACCTGGCAGGGACAGAGCTGCACCTCCAGGGCCAGCAGGGACAGAGCTGCACCTTGCAGGACCTGAGCTGCACCTGGCAGGGACAGAGCTGCACCTCCAGGGCCAGCAGGGACAGAGCTGCACCTTGCAGGGACAGAGCTGAACCTTGCAGGGACAGAGCTGCACCTCCAGGGCCAGCAGGGACAGAGCTGCACCTGGCAGGGACAGAGCTGCACCTTTCAGGACCTGAGCTGCACCTCCAGGGCCAGCAGGGACAGAGCTGCACCTTGCAGGACCTGAGCTGCACCTCCAGGGCCAGCAGGGACAGGAGGCTCCTGCGGGGCTGTGCCCGGCGCCAGCTCCAGCCCCGTGTCCACTGCTGGAATTGGAGCTTTGCACGAGCAAACAAAGTTTTCCTGCCTTAAACCAGGGTATAAAATCTGGGGCTGCCTTTGTGCATTCAGCGCTGCCTGCCTGCCCTTACATGGATTTCTTTACAATTTCTGGTCACGCAAGGAGCTGCATCATTTACAGGCAGGATCCGCAGGAATGCGGCTCTGCCGCTGCCGAGCAGCTGGAGGACACCCTTAAATAAAACAGGATCCTCCCCACAAGCTGTTTCATGTTATCATGACGGCTGGGAGATAGAGAGAAATCCTTTCTGGCCTCTGTGACCCTGCTGGCAAGCAGTGACAGGTCCCTGCTGGGCCTGGACCCAGGTTCCTTTAGCGTTTCTGGAACTTGTGGAGCATCCCTCCCTCCATGCACGTGACTAAGTACAAAGGGAATTTAATCTCCCCTCACAGCCCCATCTCCAGGCTCTGACTTTCATCTTCTCTTCATAGGCTGCTCCTGCAGCTTCCCTGCAAAAGGCAGAGGGCTCTGCACCCCCAGCTGCTCCCAAAGCCACCCCAAAGCCATCAGCCACAGGAGCGGTGGCACCGCGCGACACGAGCTGCCAGCTGTGGGCTCCTCCTGGCAGGGCTGTGGGTGCTGAGCAGGTTATTCTGAGCTGCTGTGGGTGCTGAGCAGGTTATTCTGAGCTGCAGCTCCCCACTTCAGGGGTTTGCCACGGCTCGGGGCAGTGCCCTGTGCCAGGCCCGTTCCTGGGCAGCTCTGGGCTCCTGCTGGGCCCCAGAACTCCCCATCACCGCGGGCTCCTTCAGCCCCAGCCAGGGTTGTGCTGGGGTGTGCCGGGAATAACACCTGGGGAGGGTTTGGGTTGCTCCAGCCCCAGTGAGACCTCCTGGCTCCTCAGGGCTGGCTTTGGTGCTGCACCTGTAGGGAACAGACCATTTCCTCTGCAGCCTGTGAAGCCTGAGCAGCACACAGAGACAGTCCCCGGGATCTCTTCATTTGCTCACAGCTGCCTTAAGATGTTTATTTTTTTTTTTTTTAGAGGTGGTTTTGGGATTTTATTTCCCTTTTCAGGGCCCCCATACTGCATGTGTCTAACCTCATATTCCAGTTGTTGAACATTTAAAGGGTGCACAAAGACTTTTTAGCAGGGCCAGGATGAGAGCAGACATTAACAAATCTATCACCTGATGTTCTCCAAACTGTGTCAAACTATGGAAGCAGCTCTGCACAGGTTCAGCTCTCAGCTCTGCTACTGACAGGAGATAATGAAGAAATCATTGAGCTCCAGGTGGAGATCGAGGGAGGGGAATATTCTGCTGTAAGAGCTGGAAGTTAAAGATAAGCAAAACAAACTTTGAAATTAAGGTATCCAGGCAGAATTAAGGCAAAGGCAGAATGAAAAAAGCCTCCCACTCCAACGGCATGTGCAGTTTTGGGGCTGATTTGACTAAATTGAGTTGAACAGGCTCTTTCAGACTCAGTAATTCAACACAGGCTGCTGCTGGTGCTTGGTAAAAATCCTGGCCAGCGCTCGGTAGGATGAGGACACAGGGAAGGGTGTGGAATGAACACTTTGGATGTTGCATGTGAATAACCAAAAAAAGCAGGGCTGGGAGGGCCTGGGTGAAGCACACCTGTTCATCCCACTGTTCATCCCACTGCTCATCCCACTGCTCATCCCACTGCTCATCTCCTACTCATCCTCTGCTCATCCCACTGCTCATCCCAC